>JANIHY010000009.1:17610993-17625396 GCA_027479065.1 Erythroxylum brevipes
GTGATTAATCAAGATACGATTGTTAATTAAACCTTACCACTGAATAACCTAGGATATGATCTCTAAATTTAATTAGGAAATATCATTACGAATTAGGAAAACCGATTAATGAAGGTAACAATCACATATAATACGTCATTTATTCAAGATTTTGTTATCCCTAATGATTATGAATTATTAGTCATTACACATGAATTTCAACATAATAATTACGGATTATATCAAAATTTTAACAATGAGTTTGCAAATAAACAATTCAATGAATGCATTAAAATCATCTTTTCACAATAACCAACTCAATCAATATAAGATAACATAATCAATTCCTAATAAGATAAAGAAATAACAAAAATAGTGAAATACACTTAATCCAGGTCGTCGATGTCGATGTTACCTCTGAACCAGCGTCAGGATGTCTAGTCCTTCATGGGTCTCTCCTAAGAAAATGCTTCAACCCGATTGAAATACCCCATGCAAAGACCCATCTTGGCTCTCTTCTGTGCCTCCACTCTCTCTATTCGCTAGCTATTGTTCTGTGGTTTGACAACTTAATATCTGGTTCATCTTACTATTCACTCCTTTTTAACCCTCGCGCTCTTGCTACTGAAAACGTCTAATCTTTCAAAAATGGCCTAATTATTGGCTTTCAACTCATTTTAACTTCTTTGCTTTCGAATTGTGCTTAAGATCACATATTATTCAAAGTGAGTATATTAAATAGTTTCATGTTAATAATCACTAAATGTTATGGAATAATTTTATAATCAATTAAGCACTTATCACCTATTGACTATTTATCTAATCTTGTATAGTTGTTTTCTTATTTTTTGTAACATTTGTTTTTATTAATTTTATTTTTGTAAAATTTATTTACATCTTACTTTATTTTATTTTCTTTGTTTTTGTTTACTTTGATTTCACGAGTGATTGTGGTGTATGACAAGAAGTTGACATCCCGTATTTCTGAAAAAAGATGTAAAACTTGAGAAAACATTACGTTGCAATCAAAGAGAATGAATGATATGTCATTAAATTTGTGATACATTTAATCCATTACACTTAGTGATTAATGTCATAAAATGCTTAAATATTTGATCTTAGGTACAATTTGGGAGCATAACAGATAAAGTAAGTTGAAAGCATACTTATTGGGCCATCTTCTCAAGATTCACATTTCTCTTATCTTCATGGAACAAGAAAAAGAAGGATTAGAGCAAGAAAAAGAAAAGAACATTAAGAGATGTTGCAAAGATGGCTTATGTCCAAACAAATAAATTGTCATAGGCATGAGCATTCACTCACAGCTGTGGTATGTTTTGCATGGGCGTGACTCACACCTCACACTCATGCAAGGTGTCCCACGGTCTCACGGTTGTGAACAACAATGCACGGCCGTGAGACACTCTAGCACACTCGTGAGACACCACCCACAGCTGTGAACAACAATGCATAGCCGTGAGACACTCTAGCACGCCCATGATTCCTTTACCACCTATCCCGAATACCTACTTTTCACTATAAATAGACTATTATATGACGACACAAAAGATGGGTGGATATAAGCATTTTTCTTTATTTCTCTCTTCGGTCTTTAACAAGATAGCCAGATTCGATGGTTAATTCTTGGAGATTGATGGAAAAGATGGAGGGTTAAGTTCTTGAAACTGGTTCGAAGGTGAAATCGACGCCCAAGTCACGATTAAGCTTATCTCATCTTTTTAATGTTGAATCTCTCTTTTCGGATTGATATCATTGTTCGATGTTGATTGAATTGAGTCTTGTAAAGATGAACATAATGCGTTCATTGGGTTGTTTTATTACAAACCCATTGCTAGAATGTTGAATATAATTGTTATATTTGATATTTGTTAGTAGCTACTAATGATCTTGTATTGTTAGGAACAACATAAAACATCTTAAGGATTGTTGTTTCCTGGGAAAATCAATACCTCCCACATTCCATGAACTATGGATATTTAGAGGAGTTTTGTTTATCTTCTAAAATTAATACTTCATCTAGTCAAATCCCTTCCCCTTTCAAGAATTGTCTTCCAAGAAAAAAAATCCAACCAGAGTTGAAATCCAACTTTTAGCACCTGCCATCATCACATTAAGGGCATGTGACACTACACAAGTCCCTTAAAATTAGGAGGACAATAATGCAAAGAAGAGCTTAAGCTCTGTCAAGCAGGGTTTATGGAAGTGGGAGTAGAAGGTAATGACCATAATGTTTGACAAGCAACAACCGTAATGTTTGACAAGCAACAACCTTCTCCCCTCTCCTTGCCAGCTGAGAGAGGAAGGAAGTGCGTCCCAATTAGGAAGAAATCGTGTTTTAGAGGAATAGCGAGAAGGGAGGGATTAGAAAGTCATAGCTTCCAAGTAAAACCAACCAAATCCAAGCACTTTGCTGACTTTAAACTAAAAAACAGCAAAGAATCAAAACACGGTAGAAGGCACATTTGAAAAATCATTCTTAAGAATAACAAATGGATAAGCTAGAAAGATCAAAAGCAAAAAGGACAAAAAAGCATTTGATTTCAATGAAGCAGTAACAAGAAGACAAAGAAGGGAGCAACACAGTGAAGAAAGTAAGAACGGGAAAGCAAGGGAGGTGTAAAGGTTAAAACCGATAAGGAGAAACCAGGAACATACAGCAGAAGGCAGACGGCAGAAGGCAGGAGAAAAAGTAAAATGTGAATAATTATTGTTACCAACTCATGATTTACAATCTATACCGTCGTAGTATAAACTTTACTAATGCAACAATAGGAAACATAAATCCCCTGTACTGGATGACTTGTCACTGTACAGTGTGATTAACATGGGACTTCATGTCAAACTTAAAACTTCTCTACAAATCATTGAGAATTCCCGTCAGACTCGTTTTCAGTTTCAGAATCAGAATGCAGTTGTGAATCGGAGTCAGAATACTGTTCCAAATCAAAGCCCACCTTTCTCTCTTGATTGACCAATTCAGCAAGGTCATGCCTGTTGGCGCTTTTGTAAGCTCCTACAATGGCCTTCAGCAACGAATCACTGGGTTTTTTTCCTCCATATTTTAGTTGGGTGTAGATCCTTCTCACGCCTTCAACCATGCCAGCTTTCCCGTAACAACGGACCAAATTGATAGAAGTAACAAGGTCTGGTTCAAGGCCTTCATCCTTCATTTTCATGTAGGTGTTGAGGGCCTTGTCAATCTCCCCAGCCAATCCATACGCATATATTAGAACATTGTAGGCAAACGAATCCAGATCAGTGTCTGATTTTCTAATGGTATCACACAATTTAAGTGCTAAATCA
The DNA here is from genome assembly GCA_027479065.1 of Erythroxylum brevipes. NCBI lineage: Eukaryota > Viridiplantae > Streptophyta > Magnoliopsida > Malpighiales > Erythroxylaceae > Erythroxylum > Erythroxylum brevipes. The sequence goes on from JANIHY010000009.1 coordinate 17,614,297, forward strand.
TGTAAACCCACTGTAGAGAAAACAGAAGCAATAACAGCTTGCTTAGCATAAGGCTTCCCTTTCTGGTAAGATGTCTGCAGCTGCCTTACGATTTCAGTTGGAACACCTCCTTTCTTCAGCACACTAAACAACATTCTAAATGTCTGACGATCAGGTACTATATTCTGGCTAATCATCTCATGTAACAGTTCACCACATTCACGCAGCTGGCCATTGATCACATAACATGCCATCACCTTCTTATATGCTGGCCGATTCATCAATAAACCTGACTGCTTCATTTTCTCTGCTACATCAGCAGCTTTATCCAGCATAGCCATATTCTTGTACAGATACATCATACTTCCAAACGAAACCCCATCTGCCTCACCCTTTTCTCTCAAATTATTGAATATTGACTCAGCTTCAGATACCATTCCAAGATGTGCATAAAGATTTATCATACAATTTGACGCATAAGTGTCTGCACCACCTTTCAAATCCTTCATCTTCTGATACAATTTTCTCGCCTCATCAAGCTTTCCCAGCTTACTATAAACCTTAATCAGGGAAGTGAGTACTATCTGGTTTCCAGGGATCCCACATCCTTCCATCATCTGGAAATATTGAATCGCTTCTTCAACCTTTTTGTTCTCTGCAAATCCGTTTATTATAGCTCCAAAGACAACTTCGTTAGGTTTTACACCTGTATCCACCATTTCATGAAACAAATCAACTGCATCAGAAAGTTGGCCATGACGTACATAGCATGTTATAATACAAGAGAATGTTTGGCAGGTTGGTTTAAACCCTGCGCCTTTCATTTCAGCTAAGTGTTCCCTTGCGTGGTCAACTAAATCGCCAGCAGAGAGCATTTGAATAAGTGAATTATAAGAGCACTCATCAGGCCAAGTACCCTGATTTCTCATGCTTTTAAAGAGAGAAATGGCTTTGTTATAAAGCTTTCCTTTACCATAAGCTTTGATCATCACATTGAACTCCAGAACATCCCTCTTCCATTCCATCAAGTTCTTGTTTCTGTTAAAAACAGCCTCAGCTTCAGCCCAAAGTCCCTTTTCAGCATAAACATCCATCACAGAGGCACGCGTTTTTGACAACATATTACCTTTGAACTGACCTAGAAGATTCCTCGCCTTATCATGAAAACCTTCATTAACATACATCTTGATAATACAAGGAACAGAATGTTCATCAAGACATTCACCAGACTTCTGAATTTCATCAATTACAGCCTCTACTTCTTTTACCATATTCTTTTGACACAATATATGGATAATAGCTCGATATGTCACAATGTCAGGGAAAAGACCCTTCTCAGTGATCTTATGATAGCACTTCAAAGTTGCGTCAATATTGCCAGCTTTGGCATACAGAGATAACAGGATATTGTAAGTTTTCGTATCCGGGGATATTCTCCTTTCTTCCATCTTGTTAAGCAAAGACTCTGCTTCTGAAAGATGCCCTTTACTGCCACAGATAAACATCATGGTATTAAAGGTGATTGTATCCATTGGCACCCCAGATTTCAACATTTCTGCAAAAACATCAGCTGCATCCTTCAGGCGCCCTGCCTTACCGTACAAATCAATCAGTGTATTGTATGTGGATGTCAGTTTAGGCTTCCTACTCACGTTCTCCGCATCCAATCTACTTGCAACACTTGATAAAGAAGTTCGTCCACCTGTCCTGAAAAGCTCAGTTGATAAAAAATGTTTAAAACTAATTGGCACAGTTCCGGACCCATTTTCTTTACCAATCACAGTATCCAATTCAATACCATCCAACTCTACTCGTCCAACAGACCAATCCTTATAAAACCTATGAGCCCTCTCAAACTCCCCTACATCCTTCAAGACCCTGACAACAGTACTCATTGTGACCTCGTCAGGAAAAAGTGCTCTTAGTCGCATATGCTTAATCCACATGAGTGCTTCCATGACAAGACCTGCTTTCCCATACACATCAATGAGCATTCCGTAGGTGTTATTTGTTGGTAAAATGCCATTTTTTGCCATGTCAATCCAACAAAGTCTTAATTCATCCCATCTTTGAGCCCTACCTAATGCTCGAAGCACAATATTATAGTGGATTACATTAGGGACATAATCTTTCTGCGATTTAAAAAAATCAAAAACCCTGAGAACTCTCTTCCAATTTCTCTGTTCCTTGAGAATAACAGTCTGCTCTTTTGCATTCAAATTCTCATAATACGAATTAAGGGTCTCTTCAATATCATCATCAGAATCCAAAGACCGCAAAATGGAAGGTAAAACACTTCCATACTTCCTTTTCTTACCGTTAACAAAAGAACTCTTGGAGGCCAAAGTAACAGTATTTGATTGACATCGAAGCTTAAACCCTACAGGAACCCCATTTAGTTGAGAGCTCTGATTCAGGGGAGGTGAACATACAATTTTAGTTTGAAGGGTCGGCTGAACTGGTTGTGAATTTTTGTTGGGAAAAGAACAGATTCCAGTTTGGGGGAAGTTACGGTGACGAAGTTGATAAAACCCTGGAAAAACCCTACCTTTAAGAGAAGAATGAAAAGTGGAGGGCTTACACAGAGAAAGGGAATGATGGCGGCGTCTTTCCTGCTGTTGTTGTACGGAACGGTGAGGCTGCCTGTAACAATTATCATAGCAAGAATGGAGCATGTCTGTGGTTTTTGTGGGCGTGGCTTACGACAGCTGAAACTCGCGGTGGTATTGCGACATACGAATTTACAATTCGGCTCTCTCGGACTCTGTTACTGGTTCCCCTCGTAGTACAGTGGTCTTAACTTATATTTAGTGATAAGCTTTGGATTTATCTCTCTCTTTTTGTTTGTTTATTTATTTATTTATTTCACGGTGCCTTGATTATTATTAATTTCGCATTTAAGTTTAACGACAATTAACTTGCTTCTGACATGAAACTCGTAGACCGGCGCATTCAAAGTGTTTTGACTTGAATATTTGATAGATCATGGTAATAAAAAAGGGACAAGATCTTCTGTCCAATATTATTCTGTCTTATTCTGTCTCATGAAATCTCAACCATTTATTTTGCGAGATCCACGCGAAATTTACATGGAACCCACATAAATAAATGGATATGATTTATTGGACACAATAAGACACCATAATATTAAACAAGAGATCTGGACTCATTAAAAAGACGGTGAAAACAAAATAACACCCATCTTAGCAACCTTCTCGTCAAAATAAAAATTAAAGTGAAAAGGGTTACATGAAGTAAAACGCAAATGTCAAAAATGATCCTGTATGTAGCTAAGCTAACGCCTGGCTGAGGCCAAAAAGGGGTCCGAACATCCAACTTTAGTTGAGATTCACATGGGATGGGGCTTGGGAGTCAAGGGGATAACAATGCAACTCCTATTTGTAAACATCAAACAAGGTCATAGTGCAGATATCACAGTCCTGGCTGCAGCCTCCCGCTTTATCTCTGCGGCTTTCCCACTGCCTCGGAAATACATGTAAACTTGCTGCAGATTATCAACCATGTATCTAAGGTCAAATTGAATTTGCAGAATGATTATCTTTTTCTTGTTCTTTTGGGCAAATAATGAATTGTCAAACCTGAATAACCCAGATACTGAGCAGCGCTTCAACACTGAAAAATCCAAATCCTATGAAGTAGAAAACCTGAAAGATAGTTACACATCGTCAACCCTCCTTTGCATTTTTCTTTAACCTACTATCTTTCACTATAACCAGGTCGGAGATATAACGTGCATAAAAGTGATCAATAATTAACTGATTTAAACTTACCCCAACTAAACCACTGAGGCCCAGAAGATCAATAGCTGGCAAGATCCCCCTACAAACACATGATAACAAACATTAGTAAAGCCGAGAAATTCCCAAGTCTTGAAAATTATGGAGATAAAAGTATTTAGTATATGAAAATTATTGTGTATCCAATAGAATAGTTTAAGTCTTATCTAAAATTATTATATTTATGGAATATTGAAATAGGTGGGCTAAATTTAGAGAAGTATACGCCTTAGAACCATTCATTAGTCTTTGTGTCCATGGACATAAGCTTGCAAGCCAAACCAAAGTTTATATTCATATAACATCAGAGCTAATTTAAGGAATGGACAAATGAAACTTTGCAGAAGTCAGATAAAACTTTCATCATTAAATCAACAAAGGATATGTAACTAGCTGCAAATTAATGTGGCCAAACAATTAATATGCTTTTCTCATATACAGTAGAAGTCATACTGATACACCTAGCCCAACCATGATATAATTATTGTTTGGAACAAATTTGAGAATAAAAATACCCTCTAAACAAGTACCTAGCATACAAAACCTTTTATCACTGACAGAGGTGAAAAGTAACTTACGCAAGAGATTTTCCCTTGAAAATTATTGGAGGAGCGACAGCAGCTAAAACACAAAAACCAATGTGGAACTGCGAGTGAAAAAGTGGAAAGTGTTAAAAACTTACCAACAGATGTACATTTTGGGAATTAATATCCAAGAGCATAAATGATATTACCATATATGACAAGAAAAACCACCCAAATTTGAGAGCACTATCAGTCCTGTAAACGTTGTACCAAAATGTTACCAGAAAAAGGTTGAGGATAAAATTAAAAGAAAGAGAAGCACATTGCTAACGTAACCTAATTGACAAGTTAATGGACAACCACTTCTTGCAAACTAAAGTTAACCTCTTCAGAGGTACCACCACTTCATTTTTGTTGAACTACCCATTTCTCCATAAACATTTCCTTTGTTGTCATGTCATTTATTATTTTTCAAAGGAGATCTAAAAATTCCAGATTGATCGTAACTCATAATTCAACAAATCAATATCTACCAAACCATCAAGCTGCTAACTGTTATAAGGACCAAAAGAATTGTGTATAAGATATGCAGCATAGAATCAATCATGATTTTTAAACAGAAAAGTTAATATACTCTGCACACATAAAAATTCTCCAGTAAGATCGCAAAAGAACAGACACTGTCATCAGTCCACAGGAAGCATCATTTCCCTAAAAACTGGTTTCTAAATTCTATATATTTTTGGCATGCAAAATGAAACTTTATTTATTCACTTTTGAACATCAAATTCTGCAACTGACAAGTCACAAAAGTGGTTGTATTTAAGTAGACTATATATTATGGTTATGGTTATCACAGGTCCAATTTACAGCCCAAATTCTAGTGACCTAAAATAAAATGGTCAAGACAGGTAACAACAAAAAGCCTACCTCATTGCACGATAAAGAGGACGATACCACGTGACATATGCTCCAGGAACCCCTGATATGAGGTAGATGATGGAAAGAAACCAAATTGTTGGACCTAAACAACAAAGAAAATTTCAGATATGGAGGTGGAATATGTCAGTTTGGGAAGCAAGCTAAAAGAATGCATGCTGACCTTCACCCTTGATCCAGGCTGTAGTGACTGCCACTACGTTCCACAATAGGCAAATACATAAACCTGCACTTTTGTAAGATTGAGTTTCAGTGGGTATACTTTCTTAGAAGTACTAGATCATTCCATTGACCATTAAGTACACTCAAGGAAAGAAAGAGATAGAGACAGGATAATACACTCGAGAATGGTCTACCTGAATCTGGCTAAAGAAAGTATCATCCTAACAACTTTAAAAATAGGGACCTCAAACAGAGGAGACCCAACCAATACTGGATAAACAATTGCCCTAGGCTCTCCTTGAATATAAAAGGGAAACTTCTAGACCAACCTAATTAAATCAATTAACCAACTATAATAAACTCAAAATCAATGGATAAGGAATAAGTAAAATGAAAAGAAAGTGCCATTCATTCAACCTGAAATCCATAAAACATACCCAATAATGTTGTGAAAGCAACATATTGTAACTTCTGCAGATGGATTGGTATTTCATTCCCAATATCATGATGGATGACAGGAAAAAATGGTGGCCAATTCTTCTCTTCTATTACAATTCCCGCTGCCAAACAAAGCACACGAGTCAAAGATGGAAAATCTTCCATCCAACCACATTGTCTCATATAATTTCATGAAATCAAACAAACCTCTTGCTATTGCATCTTCCTTCCTTTTCAGTTCCTGATCAACACAAAGAAAGTGATCCAAAATTACAATTGAATCATTTATGTCAAGAAATGGAAAAACTAGTTTGAAGGCATTCCTGAAAAAGCTTGTAGATTTTGAAGCTTCTATAATGACACACACTCTGAACAATTATGGCTGCATGCCTATATACTATCTTTTCAAATAAAACCAGAAACTACTCAATTGGCATCAATATCAAATGATGGTCCAGATGTTGAGATATTTGAATCAGTAGATTATCACTAGAGATTCCAGGCACATTAAGAAGCTACAATAGTATGAGCAGTTATCACCTGTTCCCTCTTCTTCAATTCTGCCTCTTTGGCTTTAAGTTCCTTTTCTTTTGCTTTTAAATCCTAAAATCAGACAACATATTTAAATGAAATACCACTATGAAATAATATTAAGGCAAAAAGTAAATTGCTCAACATTTTTTCCCATGCCTTAGCAGTATCAAGAGGAATATCAACTGTTGCACCACGATCATAGGGTTCAGGAGGAAGAGGTGAAAGCCTTGAAGTTGCAGGTGGAACACTTCCAGGATTCTAGAGATTTCGCATGAACATAACAATTGTAAACATACCAGCAAACCACAAAAAACAGTGCATTAACAAATCAAACAATGAAAGAATTTACATTTTCCTCCTCCACTTAATATTTCTTTCATTTATCTCTACTCAAATCTTGCTTCAAAGTGTTCAGAGTAAAAATATCACAAGTAGTGATTCATTGCTCAGAAATGCATGATTATATGATCATTGTAAATCAATAAACCATATTCATAATTGAAACTAAGAATTGCTTGATACCAATTCCAAGAAAAAGTGATGAGTGAATCAACATCATCATTGTATATCACCACTTCGAAAACAGTCAAAATGGATTGCATTCACCCGAATCGACTACACTGTTCCATTCGCTTACGTTTATCACCACCAAGAATGCAACATATGAGAGCATTAGCATACAATAGTATAAGCAAACAAACAATATGTGGCTGCATATACCGGAAACAGAAGAACAAGCCTTCACATTCTTGCCTTTAAATCTTCAATCAAACACAACCACTCTTGTACTCAGACATTACCTTATTTACATAGAAAATAAGGATCCACTTCAAAAGAACATTTCATTTGGAAAACAGACTTCGCAGTGAGCCAAATTTCTATAACATTTGGTCTTAAAGCACTGACAAAGAATCAAAAGTCCAGAAACTATAACTACTGTCCTTCATCACTTTTCTTAAGACATAGTTACTGATACCAAATCAACAGTATAATTAGCAGAAAAAAGAACAAATAAAAGCAATAAGAGTTTAAGAGAAGAAAAGAAAAATAAACAGATCATCCACAACAATTTTATCTTTTAGAAAAGTTCAGTTCTAATGCGTTCTCACAGAAGTACAGATACTAACTCTAGAACAAATTATTGGACTTTGTCCATGTAACATGTATAACAAGCTCATGAAAAGAGACGATGCACAAAGACATGAACCATTTGACAATCGCAGCAGATTCTATAGAACCAAAAAGTCCAATTTGTAGTATATAGGTGTAAGCCAATTGCATGCGTCCAAATCATTGCCAGGCTAAAAGAAACTAAAATATCAAAAGCTTTTCTGTAAGTACATTGCAACACTATCTAGTAGATGCAACCCCACAGTAGCAGCATGTAGAAACTACAATTCCAGCATGCAAGAGCAAGGGCATCCAGAATACTGAAAGTGGATAAGCAAGCTTACCGGCATATAAAAGGCACCTCCACCATAATTTGATTGCGTTGATCCTTTCTTTGATGATTGATCCTGACGCAAATAACATGACATTAAAAAATGTAGGTTGGATATTCTTGTTATGTCTTCCTCAAATAAATCAGTATGGAAGTTGACATAAATCCATCTAAATTGCAGGTGAAGGTTAGATATTTTAAAGATCTGCATTCGCATATACCAGTGACCAATAAAACGTAAATTACACGCCCAATACGCAAGTTTAATTGCTGAAAATGCAGCCCGCATATCTACGTAGTTTCATGCCTATACAGGGGGATTAGAAGGTTCTCCAGAAGACGACCGAATCCAGGAAAAAGAAGAAAGAATTTGGATCAAATTTATGCCTTTTAAATGTTAGGAAACAGCATAATAATGTATCCAAGGGATCAAAATTGTAGAATTTTCAATCATTTTCCTCCACATATCTTTATCAACGAAGCAGAGGGATTTGTCAAAACTGAAACGCACTAGTAGAAGAACTGCATTAACGTTCATGGACCATCCAGAGTTGATATATGTAAATGCTGAAACCCAATTTGATGTCTTGCACACGGATCTAACAATGTCTTAAACATAACGCATCATATGCATACATATTTGTCTGTGCACAAAACGTACCGCGAACGGATTAACTTCTTCATCAGCGAAGGGATTGGAATCGTGGCGATTCATGAGACCGAACAGAAGGATCAAAACACAAAGGGGAGCAAATGTTTGAGGGAAGGAAAGTAAAAGATCTGCACAAAATGATTTATTTAAAGAAAGAGCCAAGTAATGTGGGTGGATGGTTAGGTGAGAGAATGGCGATAGATTGTGAACAAGAATGACTTTTAAGGAAACTAAATGGACGAATCCAAATTGTTTGCGAAACCAAACAAACCGCAAAGAGATTTGTGTGAGAAAACAACGTATAGCTATATAATCAGAAGAGATGGCCTTATATGGAGTGCATACATACATACGTTCCTCCAGTATATAAATAGTAACGTGAAATGGTATTATTCGTTTCCTGAGTTCCAACTTCTATGGAATTTATATAATTCATATAAATTAAAACCCATTTTATAAACAAGAGGAAGGGGAAGGCGGCCATGCTTTGGCTGACTGCCCACTTTCTTATCCCATCCACCGCGCGCTCTTCATCTTGAAGCGGAGAGAAGAGTGCGTGTGGATGTGAGGAGTTAGTGTGAGAGGTTACAGTTGAAAAAAAACAAAAAAGAAACGCAGAAGATAGAGAAGGAGAGTGAAGGGTGAAGGAAAGAGTGTGAGTTTAGGATTTGGCATAGGCAAGAGAGAGGACATGAGAAGAGAGGAATTGAAGTGCATGTGAGGTGTTGAGGTTTTGCAGGGGTGGAAAATAACGAAAACGCAGAAGGGGAAGGTAATAGAAAAATCTGAAAATATTTTGCAAAGGAATGGGGTTTTTAGTTTTTAGTTTTTCGTTTTTTTTTTATGTTTTTCAATTTAATTTTGATTTTTTCCATAAATTTATCTTATGTTTGGTAATCAATATTATCTATCAAAATTAATGTTTCATTTAGCAGTGCAGTAGACATGTGTATAGGCATGAAGTTAAACGTGGGCATGCGTCAGTTTAATGTATTTTTCGTGACAACAATCATCTTGTTTCAAAAAGGTTGATCCCCAACTTCAAGGGCCCCCAGTCGCAGGCCATGACAACAATCATCTGATTATCGTGGAAGGATATTAGAAATATAATAATCTTAGGTTCTTTATATATATATATATATCATTGATAATAAATGGATGTAACTTGAAATACATTATTAGGTCAATGGTCCAAGCAATATGTGTAAAATTAAGCACGCATCTTAAAATACAAAATCATTTACGTATAAAAAAGATACATACATGCTATTCAAAATGTATAGAAATGGAAGCATAACAAAAACAAAAAAAAAAACTGCCTCCAACTATTGCACCCATGATGTCCTGGAATGTCTTAGAAAATTTTAAATTTTTCTAACCCCTGATCTCCACAACTCGATGGTTTCTAGTTAAAATCATGTGAAACTGAGGATAAGGACACAAAATAAATAATTTATCACTTCATCACCTCTGCCCATCATAGAAGATGAAAATGATGAAGGGCATTTGCGTTTGCGTGATTAATACGTTAAACCATTAAATGGACCAGATTCTAAACAATAGGAAGATTTAGGAAAAATCTTACATTTTCTCACTTGTTCCATTTAACCCAACATCAAACATAACAAGAAACCAAATATATGAATCATGGCGATAGGTCATCTTATAGCGAGTATTATCTTCCATGTATTACATATATAAAGTTTCTCATTACTAGTCCTCAAACTTAATGAATAAATCATATATTTATTCTAGGTCCACATTAGATGGTTTTTCTCAAAACAATCAAATGTATGTGTGCACAAAACCATATGAGAAAACATCAAATTAAATGAGAGTTTCATTGAAGCAACAAATATATAATAAAAATCACATTATGGAACCAAGTCTCATTTGCACTACATGATCCTTAAACTATTTAGGTAGCATGCCTTTAGTTAAAGGATCCACAATCATCAACTCAATGCTATTGTGCTCAATGACGACTATCCTTTTCTTAACATATTCTATTATGGCTAAATACTTAATGTCAATATGATTACTTCGACTTCGACTATTGTTATTTTTAGCCATAAAGACTATAGTTGAGTTGTCGCAGTACAACCTTAATAGCTTAGAAATTGAATCGACAACTCTAAGTCCAGATATAAACTCTTTAATCATACATCATGCGAAGTGGCCTTAAAATATCATACGAACTCAACCTCTATAATGGAAGTAGAAATCAAGGTCTGCTTGACATTTCTTCAAGATATAACTCTACCAGCTAGCATGAAAATATAACCAAATGTTGATTTCCTTGAATCAAAGTAGCCAACAAAATCTTAATCGGAGTATCCAACTACTTCCAAGTTCTCAGTTTGCCTGTACATAAGCATGCAGTCTTTTGTGCCCTAAAGATATCTCATAACCTTCTTTGTAGCTTTCCAGTGGTCATGTAGCGCCCCCTGACCGTAGGGTACACATCGGGACACCCGACATGTATTCCACGATAAAGGCGCACAACCAGAACAGTTTCCACTAATATCCACATGGCATCGCAGTAAAATAAATCACGATATAACAGAAATCAGTAAATTAAAATCCAAAATGATAATCATTTTATACAGTCATCCAATGTCAGAATAGACCAGT
>JANIHY010000009.1:17717873-17733236 GCA_027479065.1 Erythroxylum brevipes
TATGGTCTCGTAATTGTTGATGACTTCACTAGATTTTGTTGGATATTATTTTTATCACATAAAGATGAGTCCTTTAAGTGTTTTAAAGTTCTTTCCAAAAAATTACAAAATGAAAAAGGAATTTCTATTGCTGGAATTAGAAGTGATCATGGTGGTGAATTTGAAAATGAAAAATTCAGAATATTTTGTGAAGAGAATAGAATTTTCCATAATTTCTCTACTCCTAAAACTCCACAACAGAATGGAGTTGTAGAAAGAAAGAACAAGATGATTCAAGAAAGGGCAAGAACCATGCTTTGTGAAATGATTCTTCCTAAGTATTTCTGGGCAGAAGCTATAAATATAGCTTGTTATATTCAAAATAGAATACTTTTGCGACCTTGGTTAAATAAAACTCCATATAAGTTAAGGGAAAGGAAGGAAGCCAAATATCTCTTACTTGCATCCGTTTGGTTGCAAATGTACTATATTGAATACAAAAGAAATATTAGATAAATTTGATTCTAAGAGCAATTCAGTAATTTTTCTAGGATACTCATTGTCTTCTAAAGCTTATAGGGTTTATAATCTTGCTTTTAAATATGTTGAAGAATCTATGCATGTCAAATTTGATGATGGTTCACAACCAGATAGAAGAAATGATTTTGATAATGAAATTCTATCAGTTCCCTTAATGTAGACTTGTCACCATCAGATGCTCCACTAAATAAAGTAGAAGATATTCTTGAAAACCTTAGCCTGAGAAAAGATTGGAGTATAAATCCTCTCACCTAGAAAATCTAATTATAGGTGAAACTTCAAAAGGTGTGAGAACGATTGGAGTATAAATCCTCTCACCTAGAAAATCTAATTATAGGTGAAACTTCAAAAGGTGTGAGAACTAGGTCTAAATTTAGAAGAGAAGCAAATGTAGCTTTTATTTCTGAATTAGATGCTAAGAAAATTGATGAAGCTCTTCAGGATGAAGCTTGGATTTTAGCCATGCAAGAGGAGCTAAATTAATTTACAAGTAATATAGTTTGGTCTTTAGTTCCCGGACCCTCCAATAAGTCAATCATAAGAACCAGATGGGTTTTAAAAAATAAACTAGAAGAGTCAGGTAGACTAAGTCATAACAAAGCTAGATTAGTAGCTCAAGGCTATAATCAACAAGAAGTAACAGACTATAATGAAACCTATGCTCCTGTAGCTAGATTAGAAGCTATTAGGATTATGCTTGCATATGATGTTTATCATGATATAAAACTGTTTCAAATAGATGTGAAAAGTGCCTTTTTGAATGGTTTTATAGATGAAGAGGTTTATGTAAAGCAACCTCCTGGTTTTGAAGATTTTAACAAATCAGATTATGTCTATAGACTTTATAAAGCTTTGTATGGTTTGAAACAAGCACCTCGGGCTTGGTATGATCATCTAATTTCCTTTTTGATTGAAAATGTTTTTAGTAGAGGACAAGTAGATAAGACTTTGTTTAGAAAATGTATTAAAAATAATTTCATCATAGTACAGATATATGTAAATGACATTATTTTTGGTGTAACTTCTAAGAAGCTATGTTCCAGTTTTGAGAATTTGATGAAAAGTGAATTTGAAATTAGTATGATGGGTGAATTAAAATTCTTTTTTGGTTTACAAATTAAGCAAACTGAAGAAAAGATTTTTATGAATGGAAAAGTTCAAACCTGTGTCAACTCTTATGCATCCTTCAAACCTTTTATCTAAGGATGAAGCAGGTAAGAAGGTTGATCAAACTCTTTTCAGAGGAATTATTTGTTCTCTACTTTACCTTACAACAAGCAGACTTGATATTCTATTTAGTGTCTGTTTGTGTGCAAGATTTCAAGCAGATCCTAGAGAATCTCACTATATTTATGTTAAAAGAATTTTAAGATTTCTGTTAGGATCTACTGATCTTTGCTTAATGTATGAGAAAGGTAAAGATTTCATGTTAATTGGCTATTGTGATGTTGATTATGCTGGAGATATAATTGATAGGAAGAGTACAAGTGCAGGTTATCACTTTCTTGGCCATAATCTAGTTTCTTGGTCAAGTAAGAGGCAAAGTTCAATTGCTCTATCTACTCCAGAAGCTAAATATATGTCAACTGCAAGCTGTTGTTCACAGACATTATGAATTAAGTATCAGTTAGAAGATTAATCAATATAAGAAGAACAAATTTCAATCATCTGTGACAACACAAGTGCTATTAATCTATCGAAGAATCCAATACAACACTTTGGGGAACTTTTCAGTTCCAAACTCATTTGCCAAATCAACAAAAACCCAAACATAACTTTAATTACATAATAACATTATAAAAGAGGGCTTAACACAAATTACAACATATATAGGATGCTCAATGTTTAACATGCTTATGAAGCTATCCAAAAGTGATCGAACTAACCTAAATACAAAAGTTTCTAATATCTTGGAGTTTTCGATGCCTTGCAAGGATTGTTAACCTTCTCGTTCCACACCTGAGGAGGGAATAGTGGGATGAGCTACGCAGCTCAGTGACTAAAATATTTATAGACATCGACAATTACCACAAATTCAAGCATATGCATTTATATATCTAGCAATTCAATCATTCACCAATTTAGCTCAAAACTCATAATTAAACAGTTAATACATAACACATAACATAGACTTTGTCCATTAAGCAAGTCATTCAAATGCATCATACTTAACAATTCAAAGATACAATGCACAACCAAATGGCTTGAGGGGTCTCATGGGTATGAAATGGAGAAACTGAAGTTTTCACCATGAAAAAAATGAGTTCATTTTTGGAGCTCATATGCCACAAGCGGGCAGCCGGGAAAAGGCTCTTGTCGGTGTGCATGTGACGAATGAAATGGTTCCTCTCTCGCCCAAACAAAAGTACATATTCATTTTGTCATATGATCATACTTTCATGCTCTTTCCTTCTTTTCATTTTATTCAAAATGTTATAACCTCTTTCACGGTATAACATAATCACATGTCATCATGCATTTCCCATCAAATAACAACAATTCAATTTCAAGCAATCAACTTTCACACACATAAGCAAGAATTTCCATAACCACACAATAGCTATAAATAAATTACTCACCTAATTAGCTTGCAAAAATCCAAGTCAAGCTTGCCTTTCCCCTTGCTCTTGGCTAGGATTCCCTTGGTTTCCTAAAACAACCAAGGTTCTATTCAAACAACATTCCAATAAAAATTCATAAACTTCAAAAATCATAAAATTTCAACAAACACAAATTAAACTCAAATCTAACCTACCCATAGTCCATCTACGTTAGAAAACCTAAGATCTAGTTTAGAAATTCCTAATCCATCTTTTTCCCACACAAACCTCTTTTCTCTCTAACTCCTTCATTCTCAATACAACCCATTTCTTTAATAAAGCAAGAAGAAAAAATGGTTAACCTACCTTAACAACTTGATTTCTCTTCTTTTCTTTTTCACCGGAACCTCTCTTCTTCTCTCCTATTTTCGTTTTCACTCTCCTCCCTCTTCAATTCATGCTTTTCTCCTCTTATAAACAAGACAGTGCATTATTTTTCCAATTTTACCCTTAATGAGCTCAAAAGTCCATCTTACCCTTCCTTATAAGCTTATGTTCTTTTATACTTAAGTGATCTCCCAAAAATGCCCTTGAACATCCTTATTACATTAACACTTTAATTCCACTTACCCATTCAATAAATCCTACTAACCTTGACATAATTATAACTCCAAAATTTTAATCTATCTAAACCTCAAAATTATTCAAATCATGCTTAACTTAAAGAAAAAAATTTTAGGGTCCAACATATTTCATCGTATCCCCTTTCAAATTCCACCATTTGACTCTGCTAAACCTCTTAAGCCTTCTCTTCTTCCTCCAACCTTGAATAATAAGATCCAAAACCAACAATCTATGCTGAGTTGACAAGTAAGCATTAGGTATTAGCTCGCAATCCCTATAACTAAGTCAATCACTTCACCTTATAAGGAAATAGTCAATTTGAGTTTTTATGGTTATGCTCTTAAAATTCACTAGGTGCTCCTCATTTTTCTTTAAAAAAAAGTTATCTATCTCCAACTAAAACGCTACTGTGAAATCTAAGAAAATAGTCCCACTATCATTCCTTTAGCCATACTCGAAACCCCCAATAGTTCATGAATATCCATTTGAGGTTGCTCCCATATGATCATTAAATTCTCCTACTAGAATAACTCTTTCATCAGATGGGATTTGTTGAATCACCTCATCTAGCTCTTCCCAGAATTTGCACTTAAGTTGTTCATCCAACCCTACTTAAGGTGCATAAGCATATACCACATTTAAAAAAACTCCCTTCACCACAATCTTTAAGGACATAATCATATCATTGGTCTTTTTGATTGCCATAACATGTTGTATAAGTTCTTGGAAACTAAGATACCTACCCCATTATGTCATCTCGAACACCCTAAATACCAAAGTTTGAACCATTAATTTTTTTTACTTTAGCCTCTGTCCACTTTGTCTCCTAAAAACATGCTATATAAATCTTATAATTTTCTAAAGTCTCCACTAATTCTAAAGACTTCCCTATAAAGGTCTCAATGTTTCAAGAACAAATCTATAACCCATTAACATCTTTTCTTCTTTTAGACCTAAAACTCATCAAAAGATTAACCCTTGATCTATCATCAAAAGTCAAAGTCACCGCTCGTATCAGAAGTCAAAGTCACCTCTCGTACCGTAGTGTCCAATACAAGCTAAAGAAGACAAGCATAACAAGCCCCTAAACGACTCTAATAATACTCAGGAAAGGAAACAAAGATTGATATTGAACCTCAAAATTTGCACCACAATAAATAAATGTTAGAACCTCAAATACACATGACCTCACACCAAACTAAATTAAAAGATCCAAACTTCAACTACTAATAGCAACTAGATATTTGCAGAATGCTAAACATGCTATTGAACCATTAAAAATAATTGAAAAATATTAAAATATGGGAACAAAAAAGAACTTAAAAACTTTTAATAGATCAATGAATACTAAAAACTAGAATCCTAACACCTAAAGAATAATACATCAACCAATAATAAACACATTCTGAAACCAATCACAAGTACATTTAATATAAAAGAAAATTTTATAGGATAATAATTAGTCAAAAAAAGAAATAGCAAACCTATCTGATATATTTAATAAGCCACACACCAACTTTGTATTTTTTATATGGTAATTAGCACCGTTAATCAAAAGATGCCTCTATTATAGGACTCACTCTGATTCAGCCTTTATAGAAGCCAGGTTAAAAGCTCCTCTTTTTACTTCATGTTCAGATAAGAAATACTCCAAATATAACTCACTTATATGCCACGTGTCATTAAGTTGGTCACGATCGTGGCTTGCTTAATTGACAGTCATGCACATTATGTTTTTTCATCTAATCTTTTATGCGTGTGACCCTTAGGTTTCTAGTTATTTTGGTCACTTGAGTTAACTCTTAATCCGAGCAAATCATGAAGGGTTTTATGATGTCAGTTTACCATAATGTAAGTGGATTAATACTCGAATTCTTCGATAGTTAATTATCCTATTTACGAACCTTTCCATAGTCAATTATCGTGCAATTCATCCCTTCACCATCCTATATCCCACTTGGTTTAGAGTATGGGCTATATCTCAAACCCCCTAGATTGACTATGCCAGATCTAGTTCAAGTGATGTTAGTTCTTATCGTGGGATCTCATTACTTTATGTGTCATTGAAGACTCTCTTCATGAAATATAATTGCTTTAGCCAGATACCCCCTAGTAATGACCTCGATAAGAGGCCTGGGTATCATCTCCTTTTATTAGGAGTGGTGAATTCTTTATTGACTACCTAATTACCTTCGAATACCAATAGCTATCCCAATTACCACCCTATGAGTGATCTCATCTTATGCAAACAAGAAATGGTGTCAAAACATAGGATCAATATCCAAGATATCCTCAAGTCTAAGGATATTTGCACCGTTATTATGATGAGATTAATGGTGTCAAAGTGCAGGATCAGTATCCAAGATGTCCTTAAGTACCTCAAGTTTAAGGATATTTGCACCATTGCTATGATAAAATTAATCATTGGCATTTGATAGATCATCCATATGATAATCTCATAGTGGGTCATCCTATGTACTTACTAATCTTAGTAAGCATCCACATGTTAACTCTAAACATCTCATGTTTACAATTTATAAGATTTATTACTTGATCAAATCAAGGAGTATAATATGTGCTAGTCTATCTGGATTAACAATGTCCTTGATTAATCCTATGAATAGGGATAATTTAGATATTATTATAATTGCACATGATAGGAATCTCATTATCATGATCTCATCATGATTTCCTTCATGCTATGTTTTGTATCATGGACTTCATTAATTCGATTTAAGAACAACATCAATTCATAAATAACTTAACATCAAATTAATGAAAATTCCCTTTTGTTTTATTAATCAAAATAAAGTTTGTACAAAAGTGGTAAAGGTGATTGCCTTTAGAGCACTACTCTAACAAGAGAATCAATACTTTGGGCATGGGGTAATTGTTTATAACTCTGGGTTATTACTATGGTGTTGATTGCAATGGACTAACTATCCATCATCTTGAGTTTCTAAACACTCGTCACTTAAAAAGAGTTCAAAGCTTAAAGTCCCACAATATGAAAATTGAAGATATCAGCGCAAAATCTCATATTAAAACTAGTCTAGGCCAGGTTAGTTCAAGCTCAATGCCATAGCAATAGAGGAGGACTCAACCAGTAAGGAGTTAGGAGAGGAAAAAGCAACAGGATGGGAGAAAGTACTAAACAAGCTCACAAAGACTAATAAGGTGTTAAAGGAGATTATGGAGGATCAGCAGAGACAATGATGAGACATCCAAAATATTCAGAAATACTTTGCTGCTCAAGGTGTAGAGATTCCACCTCCAACACCATAACCATCATCACCTTTATCACCATGACGGTTTTATGTTCTAACCCTTTCTTTTTTCAATTTTTTCTTTATGTTGTTCATATAGTTTTATTCTATTTTATTCCCACCTTTTTTTTTGTTCTTCTCACATTGACTATGTGTTATCCAAGTATAGGGAGGGTTGTGTGCATTATATGTTTTTATTTGAATGCGAGTTTTGTATGCTATATGATAGTTTTGCTTAGGATTGTATGACATGATTTGTGTGAATGCCAATGGCTAGGGCTAAACGTAATCGATCTAGCATTGAACATAGTCTTTTAAGTTGCTAAACTTTATTAACTTAAGAAATTAGTGTTCTAGGTTGCTTCGGTTGAATATGCATGTTAAATAAGATACGATGTCAGTTCATTCACTTTAGGAATTTAACACATTCATTTATAATTTTAGGCCAATCGAATAAGTAGCATCATTAGTATCTTTTCATGAGAATGATTAGCTTAAGAAATGAGGTAGGCAAGAACAAAATGTTGTGTAAATCTTAAACGAATAACTATTTCGCTGGCACTTTTTGAAAGAAATTGGGTTATGAATAAAGCTGGTGACTAGTTGAGAATGTGAGGTACTTAAGTAACCATGGGACATCCATCACAAATTTTTTCCTTCATGTCAAAAGGCTATAATGATACTCCAACCAAACTACTTAATAAAAACATGGCATAGTTAAGTAACTAGGGGACATTCATCACAAATGTTTGTCTTTGTATCAAAAGGCTAGGTTTATATTAATAAAATTAACAAAAATAGTGTGTTGTTTAATAAATCCTACTAATTTTGTGAATAGCTTGATTTCTTATAAAAAGCCACTTGAGGATAGTTACAATATTGATTGACCAAATAATATTTTGTCTGAAGTACTTAGACACATTTTTCACTTATTAATAAGTTAGAAACACTTGAAGGATCGTGTTTATAGTTAAATTTGTTTTATGAAGTTCAACGTCATTGTACCATTGTTGCATATGTGTGTTTTGTTGTTGTGAGTGTTTTTTGTTTTGCTTGTTTTTTCTTTGTTTAAGGACAAGAAAAAGTTTAAATGTGGGGATGTTGATAGTGGTAGGTTGCATAATGTTTTAGTAGGTAGTTTAGTACGTGTTTAGTTCTTAAATTGAATGATTAGTACATGTTTAGGTTAGGATTGTGTTATTTAGTTAAATGTTTGTGTTTTGAGTGTTATATGGGTTAGAGCATGCTTTTATGCTTAAATTTTTTTGTATTTAAGGTGATTTGATGTATTTGTTAGTGCTTAAGAATAGATATGGAAGAATAGAGAAGAATTAGAGCAAGCTTGGGGCTAGACATAGGCCACAATCGTGGCAAAAGTAGTTGGGGGAGCCACGATCGTGACAGAGTGTAACATCCCATTATCTCATATTGGGGTCTAGAACCCCATAATAGTGTATATGTGAACATACAGAGACTTTAGAAATGCATTTCATGCTCATGCATTATTGAATATATACATATACGTGAATAATTATTTTTGACATATTGAAATAATAGTACATGCATTCATTGACATTTTTAAGGTATAATTGATTTATAAATGCAATTAAAATGCGAATCGTAGATTATTTGTGTTGAAAATTTAGTTGGTGATAAAAATTATTATTTCAAAATTTTTGGTGAAATTTAGGAAATTTTTGAAATTTTTGGGTATTTTAGACTAGGAAAAATGTTGAAATAATGGACCAATTATATTGTGACATGTGGTAACTTTAAATGTTTGAAAAATGGCCAATTTGCATGGATGACAGGTGTCAATGTGATACTAACCCACGTAGTTAGGTGCTGAGCAGAAAATTTTTGCAGCTCTTTCTCTCATGGGTTCACCGAAATAACTCTATACCAAAACTATTTTTCCTTGTCCATCACTGAATATCAAATTGTCATTCTTTTTGTGTGTCATTGAATCAGTCTTACTGTTGGGAAGGATAGTTGAATCAAGTAAATGATTTTTAATGATATTTTACTGTGTAAATGAATACATGCATGAGAGGTTTAAGAAGTGTAGTTTCGGTGAATGAATGTGATGAATGAATTAGATGAAGAATTTGTGAAGTTAGGAAAATAGTAAAAAAGTGTATCTAGAATTGTGCAAATTTGAGTTAAATGGAGAAGTGAAATAGAGAATTGCTGAAAATAGCAATTGTTTACACGGTGCTTATCTTGTTTTTACTATAGCTATGCGTGAATGTGTTTGAGTGTTTAGAAATGAATCAAATGAGTTTAGAGTTATGGGAAAAGTACTAAGATGAAAAGTTTATGATGAAATAAAAGTGTTGGCAAAAAAAAAAGAAAAGTGAAGGAAATGAAATAAGTGCAGAAAATGGTGAGCAGTCCTTATGTGAGTTTTGTTTTTTATGTTTATGTTGAATTTTGAATTTTAAGTTGTTTTTAGGGTAAGTTGACTTGGAATGGGAGTAGAAATGCAGAGAATGTAAGCTAGAAATGGTGTAGAGAGAATGTGGATTAAGTAGTAGCAGAGAGGAGGAAGAAGAGAAGAAGTGCTGCAAAATCTGGAAAATAATGGAGTGTAAGATTGTGCACCAAAAGGTTTCCTGAAACTAAATAGGTTTGAGTCTTTTGGTTATAACTTTTTCATCTGACCTTTAAATGACTTGAAACTTGAACCAATAGATTTCTAATATATTTTTCTTTCCCTCCATGAAAATTAGAGCCATATGAATTCATTCAAAAATATTTGATTAATGGATTTAGGATGAAAATGGGGGAATGTGTTGCAATGCTATGAACTGGAGATCTTTCACTGAACATGCTTTGGTATTTTGATTATATCTTGATCATTAGATCTACAAATAAGATGATTCTTGATTTAAACTAAACTAGAGCCATTTAGTTACAATTTTTAAGAGAAATTAAATTTTAATTTTTTCCTTAAGGGTCTCGAAATTTAGTTTGAAATTAAGTCTTAGCCTAGGCCGTAGCACTTCCCATGACTAAAAACATATCCTGTTGTTTTCAAATAAACTGTATTGATGTAGGATGAATCAAACAAAATAAACTGTATTGATGTAGGATGAATCAAACAAAGTTATCTTCACAAAAGTTTTAGCTTATTCTCTTATCTTTCAATTGGTATAAAGTTAGTAATTTTTGAATATTGAAATTGAGAGATATGAGTTGTACAACTTCGAGTGTATGATCATGCACTAGCCAAAATTTCAAATGTACTCAATCTACAGTATTTTGAGCTTAAATACTAGAATAATGAACCAAATTGTATGATCTTGGTGTCATTAAAAATTTAAGACATAGAAGAAAATACTATATTTTCCTTGTCATAATGATCATGCAAAGTAGACCCAAAAGTCTGTTTTGAGAACAAAGCTAGAATGGTTAATAAGTTTTTGAATTCTGGAAACTTTGGAGTAAAATTAATATTTGTATTAATTTATTACAGAAATATACCTAAGAATTTGTCATTGAACATGCATCATACATGATACATTTATAAATGTATGTATTCAGTTAAATGAGCAATGCAGTAATATGAAAATTTATGTGATTGCATACAGAAGAGCACGTTGAGCAACTGCTTCTCGACATTGCCAAGACTTCAAGGCAATAAGCTAAAGGGAGAAATTGTAAGTAACCTAAGATGGTCTCACCTTGATTTATTATGTTTGATACTACATTGAATTGTTATATGTGACATTTTTGTACTAAATTTCGGGCATGAAATGTTTGAGGAATTTGATGTATGCATAAAACATTGGAAGTGTTACTTGAATGTGAATGCGACTGACTATTTATTTCTCAACTTGAATGTTGAATTCCGAACTAAAAGTTCGATGAAAAAAGAAAATGAAAAAGAATATGAATGTGATTGAATGTGCATAATTGATCAAATTTGAGGAATGCGTTTCATTCCAATGTATGAAATATAAAGGCAATTATGATTGATGTTGCCAGTGAAAAAGAGCTAACAATGTATACATATGAATGATGGATCTAATGCTACAATGTAAATTAT
The DNA here is from genome assembly GCA_027479065.1 of Erythroxylum brevipes. Classification (NCBI taxonomy): domain Eukaryota; kingdom Viridiplantae; phylum Streptophyta; class Magnoliopsida; order Malpighiales; family Erythroxylaceae; genus Erythroxylum; species Erythroxylum brevipes. Next base: position 17,728,874 of record JANIHY010000009.1, read on the forward strand.
GGTTTATGAAATGAAATGAGGAAATTTTTGGACTTTAGATAACGTGTTATTTCTTATCTTACTTTTGATGCCATGTAGTAAAGTGAAAGTGAGATAGATAATACACCACTTCTGTCGAACATGTGCACAAGTGATCATAAGGCCCACGTACGTTTCGGATGGGAGTGAGGTGTTACATAGAGAGCTAGATGAAGTGCCACAATTGTGGCACTATGGGCTATGATCATGGCCTGTGCGAAAAATAGTATGGACAACCTCCTAAATGTGACTTATCGAGGGATATTTGACTTTTTGGACCTAGAAAAACCCTAGGGTTTACTAAAAATAGAAAAGACTATATAAAGAAAGAGAAAAACCCCTAGGAGGAGCTCCAACTTCTACCACTTTAGGAAAACTCTAAGAAGAAGAAGAAGAAAAAAAAAAGGAGGAAGAAGAGGAAAGAGGAGAGAGGAGAGGACTTCTGCCACTCCTGCTTTCTTGAGCCATCTTGATCCATCCAATTGACATTTCCTTTTCATTTTTTTTCATTTTTCTTCTTTGAATGTGTAAGATGGATATGATGATGTTAATGGATTTGGGATTGATGATGATGTTCTAACTTTTCTTTAGGGATTTAAACTTAATTAAGTGTTAATCTAGTTATTTTTGTGTTAATTCATTTGAGTGTTATGCTTATTTATTGTAACTTCATGCTTCGATAATAAATCGAGAGAGTAAACCAAATGCAAAATGATTGGGTTTGTTAATGAGAGTTAAATGACTCAATAGATCATGCAAATAATCAAATCAGTAATTATACGGAGAGAGATCTTATGTGAGACCCAGTTGTTTAATGGAATGTTTAAGATCTGATTAGGTTGTTGGTTGATTGTTAATCGAGAGATTACAAGTTTAGTAATGCGACTTAATTAGGGCTTATCAATTAAGGCTTAGTGATTATAACTTAAGAAATAGTAATCCACCCTTCGATAGTCTAGAACTGACACCACATTAACACAAAAGTGATTAGGTTAACATTAATGATAGGATAAATCCCTTTATCATAATTTGGTTTTTTTTCTTGTGTGATTTCCTATAGTGAATTTGGTGGTGCTCAATATTTAATTTCTTTTGTGTTAATTTTTCAAATTAACTTTCTGTCAATTATCTTCACCTGTTTATTTTTCTGTTCAATTTTTATTTTTATTTTAATAATTTTTAGGCCTTAGATAACTTAGAATTAGATTAGTTCTACAACTTTTTGAGGGATTGACACCTTACATACTACACCCACGACTTGTGCACTTGTAGTATATTGAGGGTTTTAAATAAATTAAAACTTGTTCAACACGATTCACATTAGGATTTCTCAATCTCTATGTATGAAATCAGATTATGATTTAATATTCTTGAGTTATTAGAACATAGATAAAACCCGTAATCAAATCACAATATATCAAACAATAAATTGCATTAATAAAATAATCAAATCAAAGCAAAGTATTAACATAAGTTCATCTAACCTAAATACTAACTGGATGTTTGGATACACATTATCGAACACAAAATCAAATATAAATAAATAGAATTGCGAATCGAAAACAACGAGGTTTATAATTCTAAATCTCCCTGATTATCTTCTATCGAATATTTTTACGATGTAGAGGCTTGATCTTGTGTTTTGATGGATCTTTAATGATTTATTCATGTTTCCCACTTATCTAGATTAAAATCGTCCCTTCTTGATGCTTTCCACGTCTGGAAATTGCCCCCAAAAGTCACCCTATGACACCCTACAGAGTGCCTCCTCGATCTTCCCTAAAACGTCTTTTTATAATGAATTTTAGGGTTTTGGGAGATGTATAGTCCCTCGCATAGTCGTATATATAGGACCAAAAATAATCAAAAATTTTTGAGTATCATGAAAATGCATGAACATGCGAAAGTGCACGGCCTTGAACTCCTTCCAAATTGTTAGTCGCTATTTTACACCGAGTTTTGATCTGAATTCTTCTCCTTGAAGTCTATGAATGCAATTATAACTTATAAACACACTTGAAACAAATTAAGTACCAAATATAGGATAAAAGTATGAAATATCAAGCAAAATAAATCAAACATGGGTATAACAATATAGTTAAATATCTATCTATTAAACATCCTTACACTTAAGCTTTTGCTTGTCCTCAAGCAAAGTATAATTAAATCATAAATTTTACAACATCAATCCATCGCCAATCTCAACCTGTCCATTTATACTATACATCATCACATATTATTAAATAAAATTAAAATACAATTAGATTCAAGTTGTCCTAAAATTAACTTCCTAAGCAATATTAATAGTAATCACATCAACAGTCGCATTGAAATCAAAATCATATCTCTTTACATCCTCTCCAAGATTTCACTCAATACACTCAAATGTTTAAGGTGAGAAGCAACAAACTCTCAATTAATGCATAGTAGAACTCTTACCATAGGCTTGTAATAAAATCACATCTCCACCACTTATTTACAAACTAGAAATAGAAATCAAAAAGGTTTTTATAAGGTTGTAATGGGAATTAGGTAAGGCATGATTAGGTTAATAAAAGGGGGATTAAATTAAAGGAAATTTACTACTTAATATATTTCAAAACTCATTACAAATACACATAGGTCCTTTTATTGCACTCTATTGATACCACAAAATCATTCTCTTTTTTCTTTTCCTTTTTTCTTTCTTTCTTTTTTCTTTCTTTTTTATTTTTTATTTTTTCTTTTCTTCTCTTTTTATGCTATTCAATTAGTACCACAATTTAAGAAATATTAAACCTTTCATGAATTTCAAATTTTAATAAGTAAATAATATAAATAACCTTTAAGGTTCAAAACAATAAACAGGTCTTCAAAGAAAAATAGGATTAAGATTTATAAGTAAACAATGAAAAAGCCTAGGGCTCAACTTGGCTATTCCTAAAGGTAAATTTTTTGGTATGGTGATTTCAAAGAAATAGGCTAAGCAAGTTGGTGAACTAAGTGCCTTTATCATGTTAATTCTTCTAATTTAACAAATATAGTCTCAATATGTATAATAAAAGCAAGTTTTAGAATTATCCTACTATGCAATGATAACACACACATGAAAGAATATAAAAGTTTTTAAAAATTTTGAAAATTTTCTTTTTAGGCTTAAAAACTCATGAAAAAAGATTAGATATATGTGTGTAACTAATATGCAATTTCATTCAACTTGAATATTTCAATGAGAACGAAAAATATGACTTAGAAAACTAGTTTCATTCGAACTATCATCCTTTTGCACACCAATTCAAATCAATATTCAACAAGAACATATAGTACACATGGACATATTCAACCAATTCAAGATATTAGTTAATAAAATTTATTGTCAAGATTATAATAAGCTTAAAGAATTCGTAAAACCCATCCCCATACTTAAAGTTGTACATTGTCCTCAATGTACACAATATAAGCATTTATGAAAAAGTGAGAGGGTTGTTGGTATTTTCCTGATTGTGTTGATTTTCTAATGTGTATCCATCCAATGTTAAAATAACATCCTTACAAAATATAAAAGAAAAGGATAAAAAGAAATAACATAATAGAAAATAAAATCTTATACTAAAATGAAAAAAATATCAAAATAAAATTAAAAAAAACTCATGACTTGCCTCCCATGCAGTACTTCTTTAATGTCAGTAGCTCAATGTAACCTTTACGTTGAAGTCATTTGGATCAATAATCAGCGACTTACTTCCACCTTTTTCTCCATAAAGCGGTTTTATAACCTGTAAACAAGCCACTTGTTGCAACCCAATAACAAGGACAAAATTTATCAAACTAATAAATCCAATTTCAAGTAATAATGCCCTTTTTAATGATAAATTGTTAATAAAATAAGAGATAATGGAACTCGCTACATCATCAACTAACTTGAACAGTCTATCTTCGAGGAAGTGGGAACCTTTCGTACTTAAGGTGTTGGATCGAAAAAACAAAGCATGCTATGTTGGATAGCTTTCACTCTTTCAGACCTAGTCCTCACACCAAACATCTCATGTAGGTGATGGACCATAGCACTAGAAATTTTCATACAAGCAATTTGCTTTTGTAACATGTCGTTGACAGAAGCCATAATATAACACTTAGTAGTCTTGTCAGCATTTTGCCAATGCTCATGTTGTTAGACTTGCTCAAGAATTGAAGCTTCACCCGGAGGTGTAGGCTTACTTTCATTTAACACCCATGAAATACGTTCATATTGAAGAACAATGTCAAGGTTACGTCTCCATTCATTAAAATTGTCTCCATTTTCCAATTTGTTATTAGTCAAGAGCAGGGTGAGTGGATTCATTTTGTGGTTGATTATGTCTGAAAA
>JANIHY010000009.1:17791405-17807446 GCA_027479065.1 Erythroxylum brevipes
ATAGGAATCTCAGTAGTATGATCACATCATAATTTCCTTCATGCTATGTCATATATCATGGACTTCATTAATTTGTTAATAGATCAATATCAATTCATGAATCATGAACACCAAATTAATGAAACATGCATTTCTTTATTTATTCATAAAGTATGTACACAACTTTGTACAAAATGTGCTAAAGGCGATTGCCTTTAGGGCACTACTCTAACACAAGAAACATGCATTAATATATATGTTTAATCATTCATGTTAATTGCATGAAACACCAGTTATCATTCTCTCATTTTTCCAGCTGCTTACTCCACGACTCTCTTCGTAACCATGCATGCTTAACGTTCTTCTCATCCAGCCATGTTCCACAGTTTTTCATCAATCCAACACCTAGCAATTGTCTTGAACATGTCACAATTATGACATTCAAGTCATAATCGTGCATGATATTTAATGTGCACGGCTGTGACATATAAGTCACACCCGTGACTTACATATCACGGTCGAGACACATAAGTTATGCCTGTGAAATGTTTTAATTTTATTTGCAAGTTTAACATGTGGTAGCTTCGTATGTTCAAGCACGAAATCCTAGACTTAAAGATAATCTATGTTAAGGAGGGGTGGCGGCCATCCTTGACCATATGGAAACTGTTTCATTCACTCACATACCAAGAGGGATGGAAACTCATTCAGGAGTAACAGAGAGATAGATAGAAGAGAGAAACAGAGAAAGGAAATAGAGTGAGTTAGGAAGAAGAGCAAAATAACAGATAAGTGGAAGCATGGGAGAGGCTGAAAGCGAGAGCTGGAGTTGAATTCCATTCAACTTGAGTAAACATTCATCTGGATGAGCAGCTAAAGTAGAAGGTGAGAGCCAAAGTTGAAAGCTTGAGAGGAGCTGGAAATCTCCATAACTCTACATCGAATGATTTGTTTGCCCATTTTGTTCCACATTTGTTACTTTGTTTCTTTCATTTTACTATCTGTTATTAACTGACTTATACTCTTACTAGTTTAGCCGACTATTATTTGTTTTCTGTTAATAGCCATTCGATATTCACTGTTTTATTATTGCTTTAATACTTTTGTTGATAGTAACATACAACTAAAGTGTTTAATGATGATGAATGCTGTGATATCGTGATGGGCCGATCTTTTTTCTTGAGAATTAATGTAGCTATTTAGTTGAATATGCATAATTGGGTTACGGATCTGTTGTCTTATTTATTGTTGTGGTTTTTGAACTGAATGAATGTAATAGAATGGCCAAACTTTGCATCATTTTAATGTTAAATGAAGATTCGAGAGATGAAGTTTAATACGGGTTGAGAAACTATTGGTACCTAGGTTAAGAACTAAAAATATATTAACTTAAGTGGTAATTGGTATTCGAGTTAGACTAGTTCACTATTCGAATCAATTTAGAACCTAACTATTAATTTTAATAAGACAACAATTCAATCATTTTCCCTTAATCATACATAAGAGATTAAATTAGTGATATTAACTCTCAAGAATTGTTCCACTTCGATTAATCTATTTGTCTTTGCTCCTAATTGATTTCATATACTTTTCAATTTAATTTTGTAATTTTCCTTAAAAGCTTTCGCTCAACAATCGGGATAGAATGTAAATAAATGCATTGTTGTTATTCTATTTTTAATTCAAATTTAATTTAAGTTGACCAATTTCTCCTCCATGGGAGATGACCTTGGGTTATCAACTGCAACTATTTTGTATACTTGCAAGTAAGATAATCTAGGCCTTTTTAAGAGACGACCCTGAGTTATCAACTACAAATATTTCGTATACTTACGAGTAGGATAGCCTAGATCTTTTTAGATCTTTTTGGACTTTAACACATTTTTGGCATGATTTTAGTGGTTAATTAATTGATTCATGTATGCTTGGGGTTTAGAATTGTGATAATTTGATAGATATGTGTGTTTTGAGTGTTATATGGGTTAGAGCAAGTTATTGAGGTTTAATTTTATATATTTGAAGCGTCTTGATGTATTTGTTAGTATTTGATGTCAGAAGTCGAAGAATGGAGAAGATTTAGAGAAAGCATAGGGGAAGATCCAGGCCCACGATCGTGGCCTATGGACCACGACCTTGATAAAAGCAAAATGGATAGGACTTGATCATGGCAACAGCAAATCCCAAGTGCCATGATCGTGGCCTGCACGACAACAGACGTAGATCGACTTCTAAAACTCAACTTTGAGAGGTTATTTCAGACTTTTTGGGTCTGGGTAAAACTTAAATTTTATCTTAAATAGAAAAGACTACAAAGGACATAAAAGAACCCTAATTTTCGTGACTCCATTTTGCTACATTGGCAAAGATCCAAGGAAGAGGATAAAAGAAAGTTGGAACCCAGACTTTGAGACAATTTTATCTCTGTCTCATGTTCCTTTTACATTTTTCAACCCTACATTTCTATTTTCTAATCAGTCGTAGTAAACTTCGTTAAAGAAAAAGTTATACTGGGCCAGGCCTTTCATTTCTACATACAATCTGGTTCCTCTCTTAAAGCATGAAAGGAGACTTCAGTTCAAAATTGTAAGAGCAGTGGGAGTGGAGCAGAATCAAATGGGGACTTTGGTGCAGGTCACTCCTCTCAGTGGAGTTTACAACGAGAATCCATTATCCTACTTAGTCTCCGTCGACGGATTCAATTTCTTAATTGACTGCGGTTGGAATGACCACTTCGACCCATCTCTCCTGAACCCTCTTTCTAGGTCTTTTTCTTTCGTTGCCTTCTATTATTCACATTCCTTTTAACTCTTTTTTTTCCTTCTAATTTTTGTGTGCCACTGCCAATTCCCATTCCCAGGGTAGCGTCCACAATAGATGCAGTATTGTTATCACAGCCAGATACTCTTCATTTGGGTGCATTGCCTTATGCAATGAAGAAGCTTGGTCTATCTGCTCCTGTTTATGCCACAGAGCCTGTTTATAGACTTGGACTTCTCACTATGTATGACCAATATCTTTCCCGCAAGGTTGTAGGTTGCTGCTTCTGTTACCTACACTTGTATATTTGCAATACTTCTTGTTGAGATTTTTGTGTTCTTCTTTTTTGTAGGCAGTTTCGGAGTTTGATCTGTTTACTTTGGATGATATTGATGCTGCTTTCCAGCATGTTACGAGGCTAACATACTCACAGAATCACCACCTTTCTGGTTTGTTCATGCTACCCCATCAATTTATGGCATCGATAGAGGTCAAGGGTAGTTACTCTTTTATAACATTTTAGGAAAAGGGGAGGGCATAGTTGTTGCTCCTCATGTAGCTGGCCATCTCTTGGGAGGCACTGTATGGAAGATAACAAAGGATGGTGAGGATGTTGTGTATGCTGTTGACTTTAACCATCGCAGAGAAAGGTGAATCACTCTCTACATTTGTTTGCTACAAGACGGTTACAATTCTAACTTCTGTAGTTTTCACCAGGCATTTGAATGGAACTGTTCTGGAGTCTTTTGTACGACCTGCTGTTCTAATTACTGATGCTTACAATGCTCTAAATAACCAACCTCCTAGGCAACAAAGAGACAAGGAGTTTCTAGGTACTTTACATCTGGCGACTGTAGTTAATTTTTTCTTTCTAAAAATTGACCCAATCAAAGCATTTCTTAATTGGTTTATGCTCACTAATTTTCTTAAAGCCCTCGTAGTGAATTCTGAATCTATTATTTCCATGATCGTTTTTGTAATCACTTCAGAGAAAACTATTCTGAAAACTCTGGAAGCGGGTGGGAATGTATTACTTCCCGTTGATACTGCTGGTAGGGTATTGGAGCTTATCTTGATATTAGAACAGGTAAGGGACCAATAGGACCAGCATTGTTTCACGTATTCTGTAACTATTTTAGAACTTTAAATCTACTTCTAATGCAAATTGCAGTTTTGGGCACAACGACTCTTGAACTATCCCATATATTTTCTAACTTATGTTGCATCAAGCACTATTGACTATGTGAAGAGTTTCTTGGAGTGGATGAGTGATGCCATAGCAAAGTCTTTTGAAACTTCACGAGATAATGCTTTTCTTTTGAAGTAAGTCTTTCATTTCGGGTAACGTTAATTTCTTCACATTAGATACATTACTTGTGTGGATTTCTCTTTCATCTTCTAGTTTTCTGCTTAAAAATTTGCCTTTCTAGATTGCATTGCTTGGCAGTTGCAGTCCTAATTTTAACTCTCCTAGGTGCAATCACTTTCTAAAAATTTATATCAAAATTTACAGGCATGTGAATCTTCTAATCAACAAAAGCGAACTTGATGCTGTTCCTATTGGTCCAAAGGTTAGATACAATATGCCCACAGAAAAGCAGATAGATGCTTATAGTCAATGATATTTGAATGTGATGGCTTATTAGACATATTTTAGGTTGTTCTAGCATCAATGGCAAGCTTGGAAGCAGGTTTTTCTCATGATATATTTGTTGAATGGGCTGCTGATGCAAAGAACCTTGTTCTTTTTACAGAAAGAGGTCAGGTAGGTGCTTGGAATATTTTGGCAATGTTTGTTTGTAAACATAATGATGCATCTTTTGATCTATGGCTTTGAAGAAACATTAGTGATTGACCAAGTGTGCTTATGTATTTATTTTCTTGGACCATCCATGCTAAAATTACAAATGTGATTGTCCACTTTGACATTGTGATGTAGCATGGATAGTAGGATTCATATCTAAGGTGAAATGTATAAAGGGAATTAAAACTTGAAATACGAAATTCTATGAATGTGCTTTTCTATATCTTTCATTGATTAAACCATACAAATATAGACAATCAAAATAGGGGACAATTAAGGGAATATGCTAGGAAATATCTAGACAAATCAGTCTAGAAATCATGATCCTAAAAGGAAATAAAATGAAAAATAGGGAATTGACTTGGATTCCACTAATCCTTTGTCAATTTTCCAATACTCCCACTCAAGCTAGTGAATGTATATCAAACATTCATAGCTTGTATACATTTGATTCAAACTCAGCACGAAGTGACACATTAGTCAAAATATCTACTTCTTGTGATCCAATTGGCACATAGGACAACTTAATCTTCCACTTCCTACCTTAGTCTTTATGAAATTCTTGTCAATCCGAACATGCTCCATGTGATCATGTTGTATAGGGTTATGAACAATTGAAATGGTTGACTTACTATCATCGCTATATAGCTTCATAAGATGCTCCAATGGGAAATTTAAATATGACAGTAGTCTCTCTTGCCAGATTAGTTCACAAATACCTTGTGTAATAGCCCTATATTTTCCTTCAACTACTTTTAGCCACAACATTCTATTTTTCACTTCACCATGTAACACATGTCCAAGATTTCCCCAAAGTTTTGTACAATAGCCTGTCGTGGATTTAGTATGTTCAACTGACCCTGCCTAATTTGCATCTACAAACCCTTCAATTTCTCAATTGTCAGTACTGGACCTCTCTAGACCCTGCGTGTTAGTTGGATTTCTACTGGGTGGTGGTGTTTTTTTCACTCTTTTTAAACAAAAGAACCTTTCCATGTGTTCTTTTTAAGTACCTAAGAATCTGGTCAAATACATCTTGGTGCCTCTTGGTGGGAGCATGCATAAATTAACTGACCATACTAACAGTATAGGCAATGTCAGGCCTAGTAAGTGATAGGTAGATAGGTTTTCCAGCCAAGCTTTGATAGCTTTCTTTGTTTGTCGGAGGGTCATCCTTAGAAATCTTACACTTCCAATTCTTTTTTAGTGGTGTGCTTGCAGGTCAACAACCCAATTTTCTTGTTTCCTCCAATAGATCTGTGTATTTTCTTTGAGAAATGGAAATGGCTAACTTACTTTTGGCTATTTCCATTCCAAGAAAACATTGAAGCCTCACAGGATGTTTGACTTTGAATTTAGATTGCAATAGGTTCTTGAGATTTGCTATCTCTTTATTGTCATCACTTTTGATCACCATATCGTGAACACAGACAAGATCGATTTCTTCCCATCCTTAGATTGCTTTGTGAACAAAGTATGGTTAGCTTGCCCTTGTGTGTAGCTAAATTGCTTCATGGCTGTGCTGAATCGGGTAAACCAAGCTCTGGGAGATTGTTTTAACCCATAGAGAAATTTATTTTCAACTTGCACATAGAATCAGTTCTTCCTTTTCGAAACCAAGTGGCAACTTCATGGAAACTTCTTTAAAGTCCCATTTAAGAAGGCATTAGACACATCCATGTGGGGTAATTCCCAGTCTAAATTAGTTGCCATAGATATGAGAACCCGAATAGAATTCAATTTTGTAACAGGTGCAAAAGTTTCGTCACAATCAAGGCTGTAGGTTTGTGTATAACCTTGAGCAACCAAGCAAGCCTTTTATCTCTCTATTCTCCCATTTGAACCAACTTTCACAGTGAAGATCCATATTTGCAGCCTACTAGTTTTTTTCCTTCAAGCATGCAACAATTTTCCGTGTGTCATTTTCTTTCAAGGCCTTCATTTCTTTCGTTATTGCAGCTTCCATCTTGAATCTCTCAATGCCTCGTGTATGTTGGCAAGAGTTTTCACATTATCAAGTTGAGGGACAAATGCCCTATACTTATTAGTCAAGTTGCAATATGACAAATGGTTGAAATTGGATGTTAAGTACAAGATCTTACCCCCTTTTGGTAACAATGGGAATGTCAAGATCATCTATTGTAATAGCATCTTGAGGTGAATCTTGTGATATGGGATCCTCTTTAGGTTTTGATGTTTGGTTTGTTGAGTAACTCGTGGTCTCCTTGAGTAAACAAGTAGTTCACTCTATTGTTGTGTTTGTTGAGGTGGTTCTCCCCCTTGACCTGAGTTACTTGTGGGAGTCTGTTGTAAGGATGGAGACAATGTGATGGGATTGGTAATGAAACAAGTCTAGAGATAGGTCCCAATAATTACCTTTATTTAAATTCTCCCCTTAGCATGTGAAAAATATTCTCAAATTATCTGTGCAAAGAATATGGACATCAGATTGGAAAACATTTTTTTATCATTTTGTGGAATTGTTGAAAAATAGACCCAATAGACTCATGTGTGGTCATTTATGATGGTAATGAACCATCTTTTTTCAGTTAAATCACCAACTTGTGATGCCCCCCAAAGATCACTATGAACAAGGTGAAAAGGTTTTGATGTTTTGTAGTCATGAACATGATAATTTCTCCTAGGTTGTTTTGCAAGAATGCAAGATTCATAAGAAAAAGAAGAAAGAACCTTTATTGATGAACTACTTCGGAAACATATGTTTCATATATGAAAAACTAGGATGACCTAAATGTTTATGCCATAAATCACATCAAAATTACATGAACTAGACACAGAAAGAGATGCAGGTGCTTTTGGTGTGGGAGAACCAATCAGATGGTAGAGACCATTTTGTTCCTCAGCACTGCATCATCTTCCCTGAAGACGGATCTTGAAAAATACAATGATCACACACAAAGGTTATTGTACAATTTTGATCTTTAGTTAACTTGCTAACAAAAAGAAGGTTATATCTTAAACTAAGAACATGAAACACATTTTTCAAGACAAATGCACTAAAAACATCATCACGAATTCCAACCACGAAAGAAGTACTTTCATTAGCCACAGAGACTTTCAAATGATCATCTCATTTTTATATATATAAAAAAGGTGAGTGAACCTCTCATATGATCTGATGCACCAGTGTGAATATTCCGGCATCCAAGAAACTCTTGTAATAAAAAATGATGAGACATTGAATCATGGATGTTGTGGTAGAGGGATGTTGGTTTTTTTGTTGGTTAAGAAGGGTCTTCAAGATCATTTGTTCTGGAGTAAATGCTGCAGTGCTTGTCTTCTTGGTCTCTGCAACAGATTCAGCTGCATGGGCAGTAGGATTGTTTCTTCTTTTACTCTGTGGTTTCCAACACCACAATTTGTTCTCATTTGGCTTTTGACCTTCGGTATTAGAGGAGGTTGGACAATTTGTGGGAAGAGTAGAACTTTGTGGATTTTCTTCGATGGCTGTGAGCAAGATTATGCTCATCATCACTTTCTTCTTATTTTCTTCCTACCTTACTTGGGAGAAGGCTTCCCGAAGTGATCGTAGGGGTTCTGTTCTCAGAATTCTCCCATGTGCTTCATCTAAATCTTTGTTTAAACCTTGAAGGAAATCAAAGACTCGATCCTTCTCAAGTACTTGAATATAGAGTACCCCATCATTAGCACATTTCCATCGAATTCCATAAAACAAATCCATCTCTTGCCAAAGTTCAATTAGTTTGTTGTAGTATTCTGTCACAGATTTTGTTCCTTGCTTTGCGTTTCGAAGAGTTAAACAAATTTCAAAACATAGAAGTATTTTTAAAATTTGAATACATCTCGTGTCCTACCCCCTAGATCTCATGTGCTATCTTATAGTATAGATAAGTGGGACTGATTTGAGGCTCTGTTGGATTATCATCTAGTCCATGATAATAGAGTTTTCAGCTTCCCACATCTTAAAGCCAACATTAATCTTGGTAAAATAACCTTCTTTTCCTTTCCCTCAAACAACTAACAACACAGATTGGAACCATTCACGAAAATTTGACCCATTTAGTTTGTGTTGGGTAAACATCTACTAAAGAAGAAAAGGTTATACCACTAGTATTGCTAGGGAAATCGCTGGACGATTATTTAGTTGATGGTGGCAGGCTAACTCTCGACATGGTTGTGGTAGCAAAGGAAGAAATATCTTTAAGAATTTAAGTGGCCAACAAGAAAGCTAGACTCTAATGCCATGAAATACAGAATTCTATGAATGTGTTTTTCTATATCTTCTACTGATTAGACTATACAAATATATACAATCAAAATAGGGAAATATTTAGACAAATCAACCCAGAAATCGGGATCCTAAGTAGAAAAGGTAATAAATGAAAAATAGGGAATTGACTTGGATCCCAATAATTTAGGCATTTCTCATCAATTTTCCAACAAAACTAAGTAATAGGTCTAGTAGCACCCCTATGATTTGTATTATGGGAGTTATAACTTTTTGAAAATGGGCCTTAAGGCTGTCCAACCTCTCAATAATTTGTACAATCATCCTGCTTTTGATAGCTTAATAATCCTTTACATGCCTTTTTATTTTTTGCAATCATTGTTGAACCAAAACTCTGATACCAAACTGACGTGGGATGGACAGAAGAATTCATATTTTGATGGAAAAATTTAAAGTGGAAATTTATATTAGGAATTAAAACAAAGGGATATGTGTGTGAATCATTCTCAAAGTTTATATTAAGAATTAGGAATAACACCTAGAATTTGAAGTACAAAAAACTAGTAGAATCATACCAGTAGAGCTTAGGAATCACTCTTAATTAGTTAAGAATCATTCAGAGTAAAGGAAAGTTGTTTATTCTATCATTATAAGTGAAGCATTGAAATACATATATATGATACAAGTTTTGGCACCTTAATAAAAAAGAGTAGGAATTCATACTAAATCTTCAAAAATAGGAATATAATCATACTCTAATAAGGATTCTTGTTATTTTCTAATAAACTTAAATCCTAAACTAGTAATGAAAAATTAAAATATCTAAATTCCATTTCAAATGATGAATCTTGATAACTAAGTAAATAGAGCTGATTTCATTCCTCATCATGTTGTCAATTACACCTTACATTAGGAAAGCCACGTGTGTTGGCTAACTCTTCCTGCCCTTGGCCATCATGTGTATATCTGAGGCTTGGCTCTATAATCTTTCCAAGTTTTGTAATTTCCCGTATTAAACAGGCATACACTCTCACATTTTTTGCATCTGTAGTTTGGTACATTGGCTCGTATGCTTCAGGCTGATCCACCTCCAAAAGCTGTTAAAGTTACAATGTCAAAGAGGGTTCCTTTGGTTGGTGATGAATTAATTGCTTATGAAGAAGAACAAAAGAGAATAAAGAAGGAAGAGGAGCTCAAAGCTAGTCTTGCAAAAGAGGAAGAATCAAAAACATCTCATGTTCCAGATAGCAATTTGAATGATCCAATGGTCATTGATACTGGAAACATGAATGTTTCATCAGATGGTATCCTTCTTCCGTAACCATTTATAGGTTATTGATTGGATCTATATTGTGCCTTTCAACTAACTTTCTACTTTATCCAACTACCATTATCTTATCTAATTGCTTATTGCATCTTACAGTGGTTGGTCCACATGCAACTGGATACCAGGACATACTAATTGATGGATTTGTTTGTCCATCCACAAGTGTTGCCCCGATGTTTCCATTCTTTGAAAGTAACTCTGAATGGGATGATTTTGGTGAAGTAATAAATCCTGATGATTATATCATGAAGGATGAAGACATGGATCATGCAACTATGCATGTAAGTTTTTCTGCATGAAACTTCTCATTCCTTGTGCCTGTATCTGCGCTTTTTTTTTTTTGGTTGACCATTGGCTTGTGGTTTGTGAATATGTTTGCGGTTCACAATTTTTTAATCTTTGGATGTTTAGAAGTATATCTTGATCAACAAGAAGTCTTATATCCGACTGGTCCGGACTAATTTGTATCTGTTCTGATTATTTTCTTGCCTTTATAAGACTTGGAGCCAGACAGGTTTTATTATTGTTGTCAAAATTCAAGAAGTCAGAAGTAAGCATTTTATTTTGGGATTGATGGATATCATAATTACAGAATATTCTTTTGCTGTATTTGGGTGGTTTTCAATATAGTATAACTTATGTTTGCTCATTTGTGTATATTCTCTGTGCTTGTTTCTGGGGAACTTTTAGTATTTGGCTGAAGTTAAATCATTTTACAACGTGTAAGAATAAACTCAAATTACATGTAATGGGTCTGGTTTATACAAATTCAACCAAGATGAGAACATCTCACTGTGGCTGTATGGTAGGGCAATTAAATAAGTGTAGCAACTTGAACGCCATTTTTTCTAAATCTAAATTTTTGTTAGACTCTAACTGGCTAGATAACAGAACACTATCGTAATTTTTGATTTCAAGAGGATTAACAATTTGGTTCATTTTATTCTTGGCATGAAATTTCAGTATTTTCAGTTAGGTTGTTCATCTTCCTGTTGATACTCAATTTCTAACGCATGCTTTTTGTACATGATGATCTGCATAATGCAAATTTCATATTCCGGCTGCTGTATCTGTTTCGTCGTTGTTGTTACTACTATGTTAGTAATAGGCCAGCTATTATCTCAGGTTGGTGAATATGCTAATGGAAAATTTGATGAAGGATCTGCTAATTTGATACTCGATACAAGACCTTCAAAAGTTGTTTCCAGTGAATTAGCTGTAAGTTGAATTCTGGCTTGTGCTGCTCTTTAAAGACGATGTCTTTTTCTGTTTGTTTGCCAGGCGCATAAACCTGGAAGTGCTGCAATACATTTTTGGATGTGTTATATTTTATTTTATATTTCAAACAGTTTCCTGCAAACCAACACCATTTTATGATCAGAGTGTGTAATTAACATTCATCGTGACCTGTGGATTAAAATATTGTCTTCTAGTGGGAGTCTAGTTGTTTCATTATGTAGTATCTCCACCATTTTCACTGCTCATTGAACCTCGTGTAAAAGCAATTACAAACACCTCCTTTTATGGAAAATTTTCCTGTATACTGGCCTGATTTGATCATTTCATTGTGGGCTTTCTCTGTCTCATGTACAGATTGCTAAGTGTGTTAAACTATCCCACATTTCTTAAAGTATGAGCAAAATAAGCCTTATAGAGCTTGGACAATCCTCCCCCCTGAAGGTACCTTTTGGAGTAGAGTTAGGCCCAGTCTTATCATGGTAGGAGTCAGCCCTATACACTAGATGTTAGTTCACCACAGATATCTAGTGTTGCAAACTTAACATTTTAATTGTCCATTTCTAAGCATGAAGTGATGTATTAAATGTTTTAAATATCTCACGTTACCTAACAGATAAGAGCAAAATAATCCTTATAAGATGCTTTTCAGGTGGAATTAGGCTTTGTTTTATCACCGTTTTTATTGGCTAGGAAGTATAAATATTGATTTTAGTTACGATCTTAAGAGTGCTTTTTTATATTGGTTTATGCATCTTAATTTAGTTATTTCCTGAATCCATGTTTTACAATGTTGGTCAGGTACAAGTAAGGTGTTCTTTGATTTACATCGATTATGAGGGACGTTCTGATGGGCGTTCAATTAAATCAATACTTGCTCATGTGGCTCCTCTAAAACTTGTAAGAAAAAATCTCTCAACTTATTCATACACTAAATATATTTCTGATTCAGCACAACAGACTACATAAAAGCTGAAAATATGCAGTTTATTGATGTTGTGGCTCGTGTTTCTTCTATCCTTTATATTATGTAACTTAAACGTAATGCAAGTTCCATTAGGGCATATTTAGAGTAATTTAGGGTTGTTTTTTGTTTTTTAAACTTTGAAATAACGTAGAGAACAGGGATTTATGAAGCTTCAGATCCCTGTGAAGTTATTTATACTTGTTTATTTTTCCTTCTGTGTAGGTTTTGGTTCATGGATCAGCAGAGGCCACCGAGCATTTAAAACAACATTGCCTGAAACACGTCTGCCCTCATGTTTATTCACCCCAAATTGAAGAGACGGTTGATGTTACTTCTGATTTTTGTGCCTATAAGGTATATATATCTGGTCTAGTACATTCTCTTTATCTACCATACCAGCAATTTTCAGTGATCAGTTTTGGACTTCCTTGTTTTTCCATGTACTGTAGGTGCAACTTTCTGAAAAGCTGATGAGCAATGTGCTTTTCAAAAAGGTAGCACCAGAGTTCATTGATATTTATGTTGTTGGACAGATATTACCTGTGTTTATTTTCTCATTTTCTTTCATGCTTGCATTGTTAGTTAGGGGATTATGAAATTGCCTGGGTTGATGCTGAGGTAGGGAAGACCGAAAATGGCACATTGTCTTTACTACCCATCTCGACCACACCACCCCATCACAAATCTGTCCTCGTGGGTGATTTGAAAATGGCTGATTTCAAACAATTTCTTGCAAGCAAAGGTGTTCAGGTATTCCAACACTTTTGAGACCATCTTCACTGTCTCACCATTAATAAATACAAAAATTGTTACTTTATCATTACTGTCCTCCAAGGTTCAACTAATGCCCTTGTGGTTTAGAGTCATTGCTCCAAGAAATATTCTGATGTTTTCTCTCAAGGAGCTATGATTTTTGCAGGTAGAGTTTGCCGGTGGAGCTTTACGGTGTGGAGAATTTGTGACATTGCGAAAAGTTGGCAATCCGGGGCAGAAGGTGTCTCCCTTGACTTTACTGTGAACTTTTCTAAAATTTAGAAGATATTATAGAACTTTTACTGAAGTTTTCTTTTATCTTTTCGTTGTGCATTTGTTGTTGTTATGTTTACAGCAGGGTGGTGGTTCTGGAACCCAACAGGTTGTCGTTGAAGGCCCTTTATGCGAAGATTACTACAAGATTCGTGACCATCTCTATTCGCAGTTTTATTTACTTTGAGGTTGAACTTTTGTATTTTGATACTCTTGTTAATGATCGACTTGATCTAGTTATAGTTTAAATTTTGGCCTCGATTTTCAACTACTGACAAAACAGAGTATTAATTGGATTTCAAGTTAATATGAAAGGTACACATATTATCACATATTATTTGCATTCATTTATCTATTCATCACATGAACTAATTAAACTACTTTTAATTGTCCATCCTAGAAACAAATAACTACAAGCCTTTTAGGCCCAAAATATTCTTCTTAGATTTAGATCTTTCGCTTCAAATTTTTCGTTTACATGATCCGGCTAAATCGGTAAAAAGTGTGTAATAGCTTTACTTTTCAATATAAAAAAGGATTTTTATCAACCGAATTTTTGCCCACTAGAAAACAAAAGTTAGCACTTGTTTTTCACCAAAACTGAAACTTATGAATATTACATAAAAATTTCAGCACTTATGAAAAATGAAATTTTGTTACAACAAAATGTATACAACCAAAAATTTGTTAAAATAAAATTCTAGCACATTTGTTTTCTAAAAACCGAAAAATAGCCAAGACACCATAACCATAACCGAAACTTTACCTCTTACTTTCTTCAATCCATGGCTTCTTCATCTTCATCATTACTTGATTTTGTACATTACATAATCAAAGTAAACATAAAAATGAAACCAAGAAGGAAACATGATAATAATAGACCACCCTCCTTGTTACAACCAAATGAAGAAATCTTACATGGTAAATTTAACTTTTATTGACAACCAAAAGAACAACACATACACCATATATATTTCTATCACATAAAAATATGCAACATACAAAAAATGATTGCCAACCCATGCATCAACCATATAGGAACCGAAATCATGCATTAGAAACTAACTCTGATACCAATTATTGGATCGGAAAAAGAAAGCATGTTATATTTGGAGAACTGGTAGATTTCAAAACTTTTTAAAAATCATCATTGCAGCGGAAGCAACATATCCAAATCATCATATCAATCCATATATGATATGGTGTAAAGATAATAATAAACATAAACAAGCTGAAGAGTATTACCAACTCCTTTGCTAAAGCTTTAATTCCTCGCTGCGCTATCCTCTCCTTCTTCTTATATCCAAAACCTTTTCTTTTGAATCTTTTTCTTTAGCAACCTATCTTCTCCTTGTTGTTGTATCCTCAACCAATTTGAGTTACCTCTTGTTATTCTAGGACAATCTGGATAACAAAATTCTTTGGTGGGAAAGGAAAAGAAATGTTTGGAGGAGATTTTCTTAGAAGAAAATAAACCAAAAATGAGACTTTTCTCTTGCAAATTTCGGTTCACTCATGCATGAAAGGAGGGAGAGAATCAAACCATGCAAGAACTCTGTCTTGCACACTCAATTTCGGTTCCAATGCATCACTTCTTTCATTAATCAATCATAAAGTAGCCAATAAATGAGACTCTTCTCATTTATCTTTAATGTGGTTATATGAAAAGACTATTAACCTATACATGGCCTACCAATTTTGGTTTTGGAAGATGGAAGAAGGAAGATGGTCCATCCAATGCACATCTTTATTATTTAATCCTATGAATGCTAATAGGTTATATGCTAACACTAAAAGATAACCATTAAACTATTTAATGGTAAGTTCATAACTCCATTTAATGATGATAAACCATAATAAAGACCATTTTTATTTAGCGTTTGAATGTTAAATGTGCAGCTGCACATTCAACCCTAATAAAATTGAAAATGCTACTCCTTTCTTAAAAAAATTTGTTTTAATATAATTAATCTAATCAACAACATTAAATCAAAATCTAGCCCATTTCTAAATGAACATTTGGGCCTTTAATTAACCATTAATTAGTGCCAGCCCAACATTCAATTATGGGTTTCTAAAACCTCCATTTTTATTTCTTACTTAGTTTGATAACCTTCTTTGAAGCCAAGTGGGGAATCTTATTGGACTTTGATAATTCAAGCTCCAATAAGCCTGGAATTTACTTAATCTCCTTAGAATTAATTATAGCTTATTAAGTAAATGTCATTCCACTAAAAACAATTAGTTGAACTCTTGAATTATTAAATATTATGAGAACAAATATTTTATGTCCAATTGCAAACCCTATTTAAAATCTTATTATAGCCATCCGCACAACAAAGGGTGAAATTACCGTTTTGCCCTTATGTTGGTTTTTCCATCTAGATCTCCCATTTTTCTTTAGATGATAATTAACACACAAGATCTCATCTTAGTATTAAGACTTGATGGGTAGCTAGTCCATCAAACTACTGACGCCAATTTAATCACCAAATCTCCTTAAAACACCTAGAAGTGATGATATCATTATAAACTCTTTATTTGAGTGAATATTCCCTAATACATGTTTCAATTAATAATTCCAACATGCAGACACTGGATTAATATTCTGTAAAAATCTATTCCGATCATATCAAGAATGATAATGAAACACATATGAGTTCACCGCTCATTAAGATTATGGTTAATAACAAGTAAATGCTTAAGTTGTATGTTTTAAGATTAAAGTAACGACT
>JANIHY010000009.1:17913932-17928000 GCA_027479065.1 Erythroxylum brevipes
TTAACCAATTCTATACATTTTATTATTATCAAAACATAAGTGGGATTTAATTTGTCAACCACCATTGGTCCAACAAATTCATGACAATATAATGTAACTGAATATACTAATAAAGTAAAATTGTGTATGTAAGTCATGAAATACAAAAATATAAACAAGAAACTAATTATCATATCAACGAAAAGGAATATGTCATGAACAAGTATACTGGAATATTATACAATATATTTTTTTAAGATAACTATGCATACCTGAGTAGTGCAAGAATGAACCAGGCAATAAGCAGAAAACCTTAAAAGACGAAGGTTAAATGCAGTTAGAAAAATAACATAAGAACAAATAATAATCTAATTGTAAATATGAAATGATATTTATAAAAAATAAAAACCAACTAGATTATTTGATTTATTAAAAAAGTAATAATTGAATGATTCTTAAATCTGATAGTTTTTTGTTACGATTTTTATATCTATATTTATTGTCTATATTTTATCCATTTGTACTTCATATTTTCAACATAAGATAGTCCTATAATACAATATAATCACGATAATCTATTATTTGTTATCTAAATGTACAAAGATGAAAATCACAAGTTAAATGGTGTAAACAGGAAATTAGATGATAACAAATAAATTTAGCTAAAATGTAATAAATAGAAAATACAAATATCAATTTTTAAAAATTATAAGTATTATAAAAATGAAAAAAAAGTAACGAACAAAGAATCTTACTAATATCAACGGCCTCTTCTTTGTTTGCTAAAATAGGAAATCTTACTTTTGCTCTTTTTTTTTTTAATAGAGAATCTGATGTATTTAGGTTAAAGAAGAAGAAAACTGAAAGCAGAAAGTAGGTCAGAGAAGTTAAGTTTGCACAAAGAAATTGTTTGATTCGTTAGGTCAAATATGATCTCAGTGTTAGGTTAAAGAAGAAAATTTAAATAGTAAAAAGATAAAGACGTTACTGGATTGTTTCTGAAAAAAAATACGATATAACTTATTTCAATCATAAACAAATGGCTATCAGCGATTGATTGATTAAGATTGAAATATTAAAATTGAATTAAAAAAACAAGATAACACATTTTTATGAGGATTTGAAATAATGATACAAGAATATTAAAATTGAATTAAAAAAAGATAACACAATTTTTTGAGGATCTAAAATAATGATAAAAAAGAATCCGAAATTGTTCAAAGTCAAAATAATATAAGGTAATCATAATTAATATTAAGTGTAAATATAAAAATTAATTCATTAAATAGCTAAAAATATGCAGCAATTATGATTAATTATTATATGCTAATTTATATAAAATTAAATGAACAAATAAAATATGACGAACATATTGATTAATTTAAATATGAATAATAAATTAGTATATAAATTATCATGTTTCTAATTTTTTGTAATTATACTATTACATGTAATAATTATAAAATAATACATCATATTTTTAAATTAATGAATTATCATTATAGCTAAAATTAAATATGTACAAATCAAATATTATTAAAAAATTACACATTAATTGTATATAATAAACCCATCAAAAGAAACCCAAGCAATCATAATAATTTCTGAATAACTCACGCACAAATGGGCTACTTGAAAAACACAACACTTCACTTAAACAATATTACGTGAAAACAGGTAGTAGAGTAATCCTAGTACAACATTCCTTCCACCTTGAACAAAACCACTCCAAAAGCAATAACTCATCTGTCTAACCGACATATATTTTGTGTATCTAAACCCAACAAAAAAACCCAAGCAATCATAATAATTTTTGAATAACTTACGTACAACCAATCATAATAATTTCTGAATAACTCACGTGCAAATGGATTACTTGAAAAACACAAAAAAATTTCACACAAACAAAACTATTACTTAAAGACGGGTAGCAGAGTAAGTTCACTTTTGTAAACAATAGTAAGAAACGTGAATAGTAGGGTTTGAAAAGTAAGTTGTGCTGCATTAAATGATGGGTACTATGTGAAGACAATAAAGTGGAACACAAATGCTTCTTCTATAGATACGTTATAAGAATAGCTCACTTTTGTAAACAAGAGGAAGACACGTGAATACTAGGCTTTGAAGAGTAGGCTGTGCTACATTAAATGATGGCTGCTACATTAAATAGTGTAAATATAAGTTCTTCTCTACGCCAAAGATACGTTAAGAATAGCTTTACGCTCTGCGCATTAAATGATGAGAAGGAAAAAGCTTGAAACGAGAGCAATTCCATCAAAAAATAATCAATATTAAATTAAATAAATAAGTTAAACATGATTAACATATTGATGAATTTAAATATGAGTAAGTGATTAAAACATTTAAATAAAATAAAACGTGATCATTAAATTAAGCTTAAAGTTACAGGAATAACTTAATTTAGTCTTTTTTATCAACTGTAATTTATATAAAATTAATTAATGAATTAAAAAAGAATTAAGTGATTGATTATTTAAACAAGAACATATTGTAAATATATTTGTTCTTATTTTATTGTTAAAATATACCTAAACCATTGTTAAAAAATAGTTTTAATATAATAAAACATTTTTTGAATATAATTAATATATCCAATAATTATTAACAACAATTCATTCATTCAAATAATTGTTTGTAAATGTTGACGGGTGCACAATCAAATATTAAAGCACGTTAACTATTAGAGAGCACAGTGTCTTGATATGACAATTAAGAATCGTCCAACAATTAACATTAACGGGCATGAGGGAGAAAAGTCACACGTGTGAGAAAGTCACCAACGTGTAGGGAGTTGTGACGCCCGTTCAAGAGTCATGGGTGTGAGAGAAGTTCACGCCCCTGCACACAAAATCATATCCATCCCATATTTTTTGCTGGTTCTCTCTCAGAAAATTTCATATGGCTAAGATTTTTGGTGGAGATGTAGAGCAATATGATTTTAATTATACGGTTATCATAATATAATCCATTAATTAGATATAATATGTGCATAATGTCGTCATAATAATGAAATACTAATTATCACTGTTTAAATATACTTGTAAAAAATTAATCTTGATATAATCACACAAAAGAATTTAAAAGATTTTATTTAAAAAAATATTGTCACTTTAGGAAATTGTCAATGTTAATATTTGTTGAATATGTTACTGTATTGATAATAATTTGCAATGTACGATGGCGACAACCCAGATCCTTATCTATGCACGATCGCGACATTCCAGTTCTTAATGTTCGGAATCGCGATACTCCATAATGTATAAAAATAATTTGTATAATTATTTGAATGGAACAAAATTTATTATTGAACTTTAAATAAACTTGAATATAATTAATTTTTATATAATAATTAAACACAAATCAAATTATTTAATTTATAGAAATATCGTAACTTTATAAAGTTCTTGATATTAATATTTGGTCAATATGTCACCGTATTAATTATTCCAATATACTAAAATAATAGTGATTATTCTAAGATGACGTGGAAGTAGATGTCGAAGTATATAAATATTATAACTTTATAAATTTGTTGATATTAATATTTGGCCAATATGTCACCGTATTAATTATTCCAATATACTAAAATAATAGTGATTATTCTAAGACAACATTGAAGTAGATGTCGAAGTATATAAAGACCAATTAATAATCTTGTTAGTAATTAATTAGCGATTAAATAATAAGGAAATGTCAAAAGAAAACAAATTACTACATGTAAGTGACAAACTCATTTGTTTCATAAATATTTTCTTCTCTTTTGGATGAGTTTTGTCACTAAAATTGCTATTTCTAGCTTTATTTGATTATTATTGAATTATTGTGCCTTATATTTAATTTGTAATTATAGGGATATAAATTGTCATATTTTGGTTTGAATGTGATAAATTAATTTTTGGACAATTTGATGTTACATTGTTTGAAATTTTTGTTGTACGGTATTTGAAGAAATTAAACTATAAAAAAGTATCAAAGAGCTAAAAAAGAAAACCACGTTGGAGAAACCAGCTGGAGTGCGTGGACAACAGGAGAAAATTACAAAAAAAATTCAATCAACCAAGGACCCGTGCAGAAGAAGAAGACAAGGAGAAGCTCCGGGTTTTTACACTGTCAGAAAACAAAAGCAAAGTATTAAGACATGTCCACGTGAGCAACAAGGAATAAGTCTGCAGTGTCGATTTTTTTTAAGCCAATAATTCAAAGCATTGTTGTATCATGCACTAAGAAAGTTCAAGAGGAAGCAAAAAGGCAGCTAACGCAGCAGAGACTAAACCCATTCAAAACGCACATGAGTAGAGGAATTAAATAAAAATGACAGCCACCAGGAACATGAGGAGGGACCAGCTGGTGAGGGGCCAAGGTTGCAGCCCAAGAGACCCACCACGCAACAAGCAGAAAGGAGGCTCCACCACACATGACACTTACAACGAAAAAGGAAAATAATGCAAAGGAGGGGAGTGCTTTTAGTTTAATCATAGAAACCCCACCAAGGAGAGGACACGAAGAGAAGAGCTGAAGGAGGATAATGAGTGGTCTGAAAAATATGTCACAAACCAAAATGGTAGGGGCTGGACGTTGTCTAGAAGAGATGGGCGTTGAGTGTTGGCTTGTGTGTTTGTGCTGTTTTGGAGTGGGCTGCTGTGTCGTATGTAGGGCTAGAGGAGAAGGTGAGGAGTGCACTGTCTTGGCTATAAAGGAAAAGCAAAATAAAAGAAAAGAAAACTTGTGTGGGTTGTTGTTTTTGTGGGGTGTGTGAGTAGTTGGGAGATAATTAAATTATATCACAAGCAACAATAAAAGGAGGCTGGTGTCTGTTGAAAAAGTGATGGTGCATGATCTGCGTGTGGAGTGAGTTTGTTGTTAGCTTGGTGTGCGTGTGTTAAGTGGAGTAGCTGCTGTTGTTGGTAAACTGAAGAGAGAGAGGCTGTCGTGGGCTGCTGGAGAAAAAGAGAAAAATAAAAAAAGAGTGTGCTTATGAATAACTTGAAGTGTGAGAGGCTTTGAGAATTTGGTGCTTGGTGGCCTGAGAAGAACTGGCTTGTGCTGTGACGTTGGAGCTGTGTTGTTGCGTAAAGGGAGGAGGAGCTGGACGATTGTTGACTAGTGGGTTAGACAGACGTGAGTTTTGTTGAAAAATAATAGAAGAAAAACGCAAGGCAGCTGGTGGAGACGTTGTTGGAGAGCAGCAAAGTGGTCTGTGCGGCTTAATGTCAACAGCAGCTCTAATGAATTTTTGCGACTAGTTTATCCTAATCCTTCGGTTCAATGACAAAGGCAGGAGCTTGGAGTTTTTATAGGGGAGTTAAAACTGCATTTTTATTCTGTCCATTTAATTTATTAGTAATTCATAGATTTTACTATTTAATTATTTGGTGTTGCATTTATGATTGGATTATTGTTTGGCAATTGATATTGTGTTGATTTCGGATTTAATTTCATTACTTTGTTTTAGGTCAAAACTTTGTATTGAGATTTTAGCGAAATTGGTGATTATTCAAGGTGGCTTGAATTATTTGGAACATTTTATCTATTGCTAACATTAATTTTGTTCCTTAAATATTGCGTAAAAGTCGAGCATTGGCGTTAGTACCCTTAGTTCTATTTTTACTAGTCTGGTGGCAGGTAGTAAATTGGGATTTTTGGAAAAATATTTTTTTACAATTCAAGGTAGCTCGGTTGTTAGATTAAAAGCTCGATTTTAATTTTTGGTTAAATTGTTTTTAACTCCCATATCTTTTTGAGTGATGATTGCCTGCGCTATTGAACTGAAGGATTGTGTTTATCATTATTAATTATTTGTGTTTGTTTTTTTTTAATTCACTCGTTGTTACTTCAAATTACTCAATTAAAATTTAAAAATACCAAAAACAAGTCATTTGCATTTATTTTCATTCGTTGAAATTTTTAGCGTTAATTGTTAAAATCAACCCCATTTTATAATTTAGCTTGCAGTGCATTTAGTAACTTAGGAAATTAATTTCACTTTTGGTTCCTCAAGAGAACGACCCGAGGTTGCGCTATACGCAATCCTTGGTTAAATTTTTGAAGTAACCCCAAGGCGACAATCGGACGAAAAAGGGTTATTTCAATGTATTTCCTACTAAATTACCAGGATTACTACTAGATAGGGAAACGGAGTTTACTATTAACTTAGTTCTAGGTACTGCTCCTACACCTATACCTCCATATAGGATGGAACTTATGGAACTTAAGACTTAGATGCAAGAGTTGTTGGATAAGGGTTTTATCAGACCCAGTGTATCACCTTGAGGAGTTTCAATTTTGTTTGTGAAGAAGAATGATGAAACCTTGCGATGATACATTGATTATAGGTAATTGAATTGAATGACAGTGAAGAATCAGTATCCCTTACCAAGAATAAATGATTTACTAAATTGAGATCAGAGTATTATCAATTAAAGATAGAAGAAGTTGATGTACTAAAGAGTGCATTCAGAATCAGATATGGACACTTCGAGTTTTTGGTGATGCCTTTTGGATTGACGAACACTCCAATGACCTCTATGACATTGATAAATAAAGTATTCCGTCCTTACTTAGATCATTTTGTAATTGTATTCATAGATGATATTTTGGTGTACTCGAGGAGTAGAGAGGAACATTCTGAGCATTTTAAACAAAAAATCTTAGAGAAGCAATTGAATGCTAAGTTTAGTAAGTGTGAATTTTAGCTTGATCAAGTGGTGTTCTTAAGTCATATAGTATCTGAACAGGGCATATAGGTAGATCCAAAGAAAGTTGGGGCAGTATGAAGTGGGAAAAACTTAGAAATGTGTCTGAGATTGGAATTTTTCTTGGGTTAGTAGGTTATTACAGAAGGTTTATCAACGGTTCATTAATCTTAGCCCCTTTGACAAAGCTTCTGAGAAAGAATTTACCTTTTCGATGGACTGATGAGTGTCAAAAGAGTTTTTGAGATGCATTTCATTCACATGTATATAACGTAAGCGTACAAACACATGAATGTTGATTCAGAAAATATTGCAAAGACAATATATGCACACAATTGGCATGTTCCAAGGTATGAAAGGTTTAAAATGATGATCATTTGATTATGTATTGCTTATGTCTTGAATTTTGGTTTGATGGATTATAATTAGTAATTTGGAGTTAATTGTTACAATTGGAAAATTGATGAATTAAAATGTACATTTAGTCTAGGAAAAATTGTCAAGTGGTAAGATAAGTTGACACACAAAAAATTAGGATGACTAAGCCTATAAAATGAGTGACTTTTGGCATAAAACATTAAGTGACAAATGGCAGTATTGATTGAGTGACAAATGGCCTAAGATATTGGTGACATTTGGCAGCCACATAAGAAGACATATAACTTACTCCATTTGTATGGCATGTGTCCTTCTAAAACAAAGATACCTTGCACCAAATGGCTTAAGCAAATGTAGAGTCATGCTTCTCTGTAGTTGTTTCTTCTGCATGCTTTCTTCTTCTCCTTCCTCTCACTACCGAAACACACACATAACCCTCACAGCTTTGAAGTTTTGCTTTAATTATGTTCATCGTCACTCCAAGATCTATACAAGATCTCCTTACCTTTGCTGAAATCATTCTACTACCATCTTGTTCTTAGAGTTGTGTTTGCATGCATGGAAGGTTAGGTTAGGATGATAATTGAGGAGGTATTTGAAATGATCAAGAAGTTAAAATATCAATCTCTTGTGAGATATAATAATAGAACTTGATGATGATTGAATTAGGGATTGATTGATTGAAGTATTGGTGTTAAATTTCTGCTAGGAAAATTATGCATGAATGGTAGTTTCTATTTTATTTAGCATGTATGAAAAACAATAGTTTATAAATTGTTAAATGAATGACTTTAAGCTAGAAATTAAGATGAAATTGTAAGCAATTAAGGTATAAGTAAGGTATAATTGAGGTTTAATTAATAGACTATTATAAAGGTGTTTTTAATTTGATATAAAAGCTTTTGAACGTGGAAAACAATTGACGATGTTAGTGTATAAGTAAGAATGATTGTTAGTGACGTAAATGAATAGAATTTAGAGAGCTTTAATGTAACCAAGATGGAAGTTATATTAACATGAATTGAAGTAGTTTTTAAAAGTATGAATTTTGGAAATTTTGAAGTGTTAATGATGATCCTAAGTAGATGAAATTCATGAAGAATTTAGGGAAAGTGGATAGTGCACAATTGAGACACTCATCCGATCGTGGGAAGGTCCCCTACGATTGTGGCTAAAGATTTGAAATGATAATTTCGATTTTATGAACTTGTTGAACCACATGAGGATAAATTACTCTACATTAGTGTATTTGGACTTCATTAAGGCTTGAGATGAACCTAGATTGTAGCTTGATTAATTGGTTAAAGGTTCGACAAGTTTAGGTTGCTAATTGATGTCATTACTTAAGGAATGGATTGTCTTGATATCAGTGGATTTAAATACATAAATTATGAGTTGGTAAAGGTATAAACCTAAATGCAAAGTGGTAATATATAAGCTAAAATAATTGAATGGTCAAGACTTGTAAATGAGAATACATACTTGGAAAGGTTAATTGAGCATGCATTGAACATGACATATATAAATGTGCATGATTGTATATTCATAAGATTGAACAACGTAGTGATGTGTAAATTATGTGTGTATTACATGACTTTAGATGCACAAGTTGATCGTTAACATCTAAACATTATCGAATCATCAAGGCAATAACTTTTTTTTAGCGTACTGTGAGTTAACCTAGATGTGTAAATTCAATTATATGTGCTTCGGTTTGGATTGTATGTGTATTTTGGAATGCGTGAACAACTGGATGATGAATGTCGGACTTAGATCCGAAAGATTTGATATTTGATGTAAGCAAATTGAATAAAGAGTACTGAAAGCATGATATGTGAATTGATGCATCTCATTACATTGAAATGCATAATCAGATAAAGGAGTTATAACTGGAGTAGCCAATGTGTGGAAAAGAGCTTAAAGCTCAGGATTGTGCACAAAGAGCCATAGGCTCAGATAACCATGAGCTCAATATCCAGAAAGAATATGGGATAGTATATAAAATGAGCCCGGTATTCACAACAGATAAAGGCAATATATGAAATGAGCCCGGTATCCACAACAGATACGGACAGTAAATTGGTTGATAGGTGCTCAGTCACAATAAAGCAAAATAATAAAGAAATCACATATGCATTTGTATATACAATTATACATGTATCATATGAATGATTGTGATGAAATTATTGAATTGTTTTTAAAATTATGATATGCAATGTTGGGATACAGTACTTGTTGAAATATGACAAAATGTGATGTGGTATTCAATACTGGATTTTGTAATATACTTACTGAATTGAGTTATGTAATTTATTTTGGTGTTCTGACTTAAGTAAGCACATCAATGATGGTTCACTCACTAAGTTCAAAACTCATCAAAATTGTAACGTTAATTTTTTGGTTCAAGGAAGATCTAGCTTCTAAAATGATCTAATAGAATTCTTGTACTATTATTTCGGAGACAAGAATGACTCATAGGTCTGGTCAACTGATACCTGTGAAGTCTAGATAGATGTCTTTTGTATTAGCATTCTATGTTATGACACACATTGTCTCTAGCGTGTAATTTTTGCACTGTATGATGTACTGGATTGGGTTCAAAACTATTGTATATGGTCTACTTAAATTGGATTGTTAATGGCATATATGACTTGTTATGATTGTGAAGGAAATAACTATTTGGAATGCTTAAGTTATATTGATACCTCAGGCTGTATTTATGTGATTGTTCTAACGTATCATTTTCATAGGGTATATTCTTGACTATCCATGGATATGTTCGGGCATATGCGCTATGGATATGATATGTTACAATATAGATTGTCCATAGAACTATCTTAACCTAAAAAGATCATAATATGGATCATTTGGATCATATGACCAAAATATTGCATAAAAATGTAATTTGACAAATTTTTTCTTTGATGTGGTGAAGTTGGTTCCGATATGACGTACTAGCTTTCTCTAAACAATCAATGCTTGAGAAATTTTCAACTTCATTATGGTATATATTAAAATAATGATTAATTATACTAATTGCTATTATTTTACATTTCATCATCTCAATCATCATGTTTTAAAAACTATCACTTAGTCACTATGATACTATTTTAACTATCACACAACTGATTATATCATACTTCGTTAATTTTTTGTCTATTTATAACTTTAAAACGTCGTATTAGAATTTAAAATTTTTATACCACGTCATTTTAAGTAAAAAAAAGTATATGTGCAGCTAACGAAATATAATGGAAGGGTGTATGTGATAGTTAAAGAATATTAAGGATAATTGATAATATTTAAGATTAAGAATTAAAATGAAAAAAATGTCAAACAACAAGAAATACTATTGTATTTAATCCTTAAAATAATTTGATAGACATTCAAAATAATACCCCTTTAAAATTTTTAATAGTATAAAGTATTTTAAAAATAATTTATACAAATGAAGACATGTCTTAAAATTAGCAAAATAGTACAGGGATTCAAGTCTTTCACGCTTTTAATTATATATGAATTCCACTTTTAAAATAAAAAATGAAAACCTTTTCTTTACTATTCCCTTATAAACTTACTATTATTAATGTGTTTAACCATAACCAAATTAAGAATTTTTAGGCTATTTTAATTAATTATAGAATAACTATGTTTTCTTATGTTGTGATATTTGATAACAATAGTTTGTATTTTTATATTTTAAAATTTGAGAAGAACTTTTATTTGCTAACTTTAAAAGCCTGCTTGACAATTTACTTATTGCATTAGCTCATAACTGATTCTATCAGGGGTTAGCTGATAGTTGATTATATCAGCTGATTTAATCAATGAATAACATCAGTAGTTTATTTAGATTTTATTTAAAAATTTAAAATTAAAATAAAAATGTCATAGGCATAATTTAAGTATCACGCCTGTGAAACAAACCAAATAATTAAGAAAAAGAATAATCCCATGTCCTTTACACCTTTGTAAATAGTAATGTGTTGGCCAAGCTTCAGGTCAGGAGTAGTTAGGAGCAGACCAAAAATCGTCCCTTAAAATCTCAGGAGTTTTTTTTTTCAAGTTAGGTAAGTGTCGACTTTTAGAGCGACTAGCAACAACAAGAACTGATCTTTAGAAAGTGTAAGGTAATGGCCGATCTGACCAACCAGCAGGTATGTCCTTTTTGTCGGTAGTACATTTCTAGTCACTAAATTTTTATGCGTGCCAGTTTTTTAATTATGGTTTCTGTTTTTCTGCATCATTTTTTTACCTGTCATATCTGCATGTGGATCTACCGGGAAACAACCTCTATACTATATAAGGGTAAGGCTGCGTACTATAAGACATTCCCAGACTTCGTCTCACTGCGGGACTGCAGACTAGGCGTAATGATGATGAGGCGTGACTTAAGTATTCAATTAATTTATTTTTTATTTTTTATTTTTTTATCATTTTAATTTTGATTTTAATTTTTATAGAATTAATAATGACATAATTAAAATTTAATTTAATTTTTATTAAACTAATATTAGTATAATTAAAATTAGAATAAAAAAATCAAGACTGAGTGTCACAGGATGTTTATGTTTATATAAGTGAGTCACTTAAAATTTAAATAGAAACGATGATTTTTTTTTTCTTTTAGTGTGCACATACAAAATAAGTTTAGCAAGATAAATCCCGTCCCCCCTTCTAGGGCCTTGATGCAATAGACTTTCCAATTTTTAATGCCACCATGCGTGTTTCGCGTTTTGTCACTGTTCTACCCTCGCGAAACACGAAAGCTGTACGGAAGACAGAAAGCAGTTAAAAGTGAGACTGGGGGAACAGAAGTTAAAGATCAGATTCTTTAATTAAAGAGTGGCTTTGTTAAAATTCAACCCCTCATCGTTAAAATTGTATTATTTTGGTAGTATACATTGATAAAATCTTCTCCAACGGACACATCGCTACAGTAAATCTAACTCTGCTACAGTCACCCCTGCTCCCGGCCGCTGATCTGCGCTGGTCCTCTGGCCGGCAGTCTGCTTGCCCATGGACATTCCGTCATCATCCCTGACTTCCCCCCCTTGGACCCGCGATGACCTTTCCCGGGACGACCTCACTGCTCACAACACCGCAGGGCATGCGGCCAAGAAAGTCCGGATCCGGGAACGGGAGGAGGACCCGCCTCCCCCCCCAGCTGACGCATCTCCATTTCCCTTCAGTTACAGTGCCGCTGTCTCCGGGCACTCCCACACACCTGCGACAACCGAACTTCCCTGGCCGGATGAGGAACCTGTGGAAGTGGAAGAGGGCGATCTCACTCTGGTACAAGGAGCGCTGGGCCTCGGCATTGAACTCTCCTCGACTCTCAAGGACCGGCTTCGCAAGCGATGGGAGCTGGCGGTGGTGGTCAAGCTGCTGGGACGCCACATTGGGTTCAATCTGCTCAAACAACGTCTTCAATCTCTCTGGCCCCTTACAGGTCCCATGAAAATTATTGATTTGGAAAATGATTTTTACTTACTTAATTTTGTGCAGGAATCGGATTACCTCACCGCTCTCACCGGAGGACCGTGGATGATCATGGGGCACGCCCTTTCCGTGCGGGCATGGCAGCCGTCCTTCCGGCCTTCGATTGGTGAGGTCTCCACAGTGGTCACATGGATCCGGTTCCCGGAGCTTTCCGTGGAGCTCTATCACCCGACCATCCTACGTGCCCTTGGAAACTTGATCGGACGTACCATCCGTATAGACTCCACCACCCTCCTCGCGCAGCGCGGTCGTTACGCTCGCGTGGCGGTAGAAATAGATCTGAAAACCCCCCTCCGTTCTATGGTTGAGCTCGATGGTGAACGGGTAAAGGTAGCTTACGAGGGCCTCCCGACCATCTGTTTTGCTTGTGGTCTCACCGGACATGAGACTGACTTTTGTCCCCGGCGCTTGTCGCCTCCTCCCGTCCCCTCGGATGCCTCTGAGTCACCCCCGCTGTCAGCCCCCCAAGCCGCCCAACCCTCATCCCGTCACTCGGAAGCCCCTGTCATTGCCCCCCCGCCTCCGCCCGCGGCGCTGGATTCCCCGGATCTATACGGACCCTGGATCCAGGTGCAGCGGCGTCACCCCCGCCCTTCCAACGGTAACTCGTTGGGACGTGACCGGCACCTTTCTGCCGCCCGAGCTTCAGGCTCGGGCTCGCGATTCCAGCCTCTCGCTTCCGGCGACTCAGCACCTTCCCTTTCCCTTCCTTCGCTTGCGGCTTCTCCTCCTCCAGCACAGTCCCGGTCTCCTCGCACCAAAGGTCGCGGACGGACGACGCAGAGTCAGGGCCACGGCCGGCCCGCACGCCCGCCTGGTCTTGGTTCTCCGCGTGGGCTGCGAGGCCCACAGGCTAGCCCCAGCCTTCCTCTTTCCAGAATGGGCCCTGCCCATTCCACTACCCCTCCCCAGGCCCAAGCTACCCCTCCTTCCCTATCCAGCCCAGCCCAGGCCTCCCCTCCAGCCCCCCAGCCATCCCCCTTGGGCTCCAAGCCCACCGCTCCACCTCAGGCCTCCCGCTCCCACATTGCGGTCACTTTAGAATCACACTCAGATGTCCTGTTCCACGACCCTCTCTCTGCACCCGCTCCCAACGCCGGGCCCTCTGTTACTAGCATGGAGGAGGACCTCCCGGGGGAGTCCGTGGCTCCTTCTTTCGTGCCACCCGATCCCCACCCCCCTCCGCCAAGGCCTCCCGATCCTCCGGCCCCTCCTTCTTCCACCTCTGAAGAGCACGCTGCCCTTGTTTCCCCGATGAATGTCATCACTGAGACTCCTGTGATTGCCCCAGTTGAGGGACCTTTATGCCACGGGGATGGCCCCCCCGCTCCTTAGGCCGTCTTTTTTCCCGTCATGTTTTTTATGTCTGTTTTCCTCTGGAATTGCCAAGGGGCTGGGGGCCAATCGTTCCAGCCCATCTTTAAGGAGTATTCCCGTACCCATAAACCGATTCTGGTTGCTTTGTTTGAACCTCGCATAAGTGGCTCTCGGGCCCA
>JANIHY010000009.1:17978634-17989821 GCA_027479065.1 Erythroxylum brevipes
GGCCGGGTTACCCGACATTCGCCGCGGCGAGTAGCTGTGTTCGCTGCGGCGAATGACGGATGGTCACTCGTCGCAGCCAATAAACTTGCATTTTATTAATTGGCCGCGGCGAACCGAGGGTTTGGTTCGCCGCAGCGAGTCTCGCGGCGTGTTGACTTCTTGAATGTTGACTCCTTTTTGGTCCTACAAAAATACAACCATTTGCAGTATCAATTGTCCCAATAAAAATTATGCAGAATTAATGGCAATTGACAACAAAATACTGACAATGTGCAATTTATCAAAACTCAATATGCGGAACCAAAATAAGCACAAAAATTATGAATTACGGGTCAACAAGTGCATAATTACTTAAGAAATTAGGGCCAATTTATAGTATAAATTTGGCTCAATCAGATAGAAAAATATATTAGGAATCTATCGCTTCAAGAATCACTTCAATCGGAGATCAGACGGAGAAGTTATGGCCAAACGAATCCAACATATTCATGTCCTTACTCGAATTGTACATCCTTTGGCGCAAATGCCATAACTCTCACTACAGGTGTCGGGTTGACTTCATTTTTAGACGGTTTGAAAGAAGACTTCTAGATCTACAACTTTTGTAAGACTTTGAAATGAAATTCTATCATTTAGAGGTCAAAACATACGGCCCGTGTGATTTTACACGGGCAGGCCGTGTAACCTTCAGGTGACACGAAATTTTCACCCTCCAATACCCCTTCAAAGGATCCTAAACCCATCCTAACATCCCTCTTACTCATAATCTTGCCAAATTCAACTCTTTCTAGTGCGATATCACTTTCTATACTCATAATTTTTTGGAATACACACCCTATGCAACATCACCTACTCAACCGATCATATCTCTCAACTCCGACATCTAAAAATTGCATACTTTATATTGTTGGAAAGCTATGAGGAAAAACTACAACTTCTATGAAGACAACTTTGGCTTAGTCCACCTAAATCAATGCAGTTTTTCCCCCAAAGCCAGAACACAAACCTACCCCTATGAACGCTTGAAAATTTTCAATGCAAAACTTGAAATGCCACAAACAACCATAATGCATAAGTAGTTCATTCACATCAAAATAAGAGTTTTACAACGCTTTAGTGGGCATTTCAAGCCACTTACATCATAATGCAAAGTACAAAACTTTACAAAAATTGGAATCGCTCAAAATGCGACTAAAGCATTGTTTTACAAAAATTAACTTAAAATACAAAATAAGTCAAGTCCGGAGTAATGCCTTTATGGTCAATCACTCGATCTCGTGCTCCTCACCTAGAGATGGGACAGAATGGGAGAGGGTGAGCTTAAAGCTCATGGGTAACATGCTTATAACTGAGAAATAAGAAAAAACCATTGACATACTTATTTCGATTATAAAAATTCCCATTGAAACATCCACGTAACACATATTTTCCAAATTCACAACTTATCAAGCAATTTATAAAACATCATGAATCATGCATTCATCAAACTTGTCACAACCATAACACATAAGCACATCACAAATGGTTTGGGTAGATCCATAAACATGACGCACTACACATTTCCCTATAATGGTCCTGTGTAGTCATAAAACTTGAGGGAGTTTATGACGGAGCTTCATACCACTAGCGGGCAGGCGGGAGAAGCCTATAACTTGGTCAACGTGCATGCAACATTCTTGATGGACTACCACAAACCCACACAACACATATTCATTACTTAAAAATAGATTGCCCAAATGGCAACATTTTGAAAAACTTGTCTTTCATAAACATGACCTATTTCATATGCATGCCCATCATCATTTCACAATTCAACAACCACATTCCTATACCAAGCATAAAAGTCATTTCTCAACTCATTCAAAAGAAACAATTACAAAAATTGAGAAGCAATTTGGATTCATTCCCCAAAAATCACAAACAACCACATATGACACATTCTCAAGCATTTAGAGAGCAATAAATACACATTCATAGGGTACTTGGAAAATCATTAAATTCTATTTAATTGAAAAACATTTATGGCTCATTAACTCAATTATAAGAATGAAACCCACCTTAATTCCTTGCTTGCAAACCTTGCCCAAAAAGCCTCTATTCTTGCTCCTCTTGCCTCAGTTGGTTTTCTTCAACATGTGAAAAAATCCCAAATCAATAGACATCCAAAATGAAAAACGCAAAGAACCAAATGCATAAAATGGATCCTAGAATACTTAAACCCATGTATTTCCTAAGATCTTGAACCAAAACCCCTTCCAAAATCCAAAAGATGAAACATACACTTACCTTAAATCTTCACCAAAATAATGATTTTCTTAGCTCTACTTGAAGCTTTAGCCTTCCTCTTCCTTTTCCCTTCTTGCTCACTCTCAAAATCCCCTTTAAAAGTTAATAAAAATCAAAACCTAGTATAACTCTCCCTTTTCTCTCAAACTCATGAAATTCTCCTTCTCTTTCCTTCAATTTTGTTTTCTCTCGCTTCCCATGCAAGACAAGTCTTCTTTCTTCCTTTTTATACTCCTAATGAAGCTAAAATGTCCAACTTTCCCTTCACTTAAAGCCTTATGTCTTTACAACTTAAGTGATCTTCCCACAATGCCCCTTATACATTCTTACCACCCTAACACTTTAATTAAATTAACATATGCCATATAGTCTCATTAACATTAACATGCTAATTGATTTCAACATAAATTTATATATCAAGACCTCAAAATTATTTAAATCATGCTTAATAAAATAAAAAAAATTTCGGGGCTAACAAACTCTTCACCTTTACATAGCAGATTAGAGGAATTAAATGAGGAAGAAAAAGGTGAAGAGACATTTGAGATCATTCCAGAGTGCATGGACTCAGTCAAGATAGGAAGTTAGAGGATAGGGAAGATGTTAAATATGAAGGATCATCAACTGAGACCTTATCTTGAAGAACCTCAAGTGGAGGAGTCGCATGTGACACTTGAAGATCACAATTTTATCATGAGAGGAGGAAACACAGAGTTAAGCTAGCAACCCTAAACAAAAGCGCTTCTTGGAAAGCAACTCAAAGGAAGTAAATTTCTTTTCTTTACAGTTCTGCATTACTTTTTATTTGCATGTGTGTTTTTATGTTAGTTTGTTTCTTTCTTGTTTTTAAGTTTCCAATCAAAATGATAGAAATAATAAAACAAATGAAACAAACATTTTATCATTTTTTATTGCTTCTAGGATTATAACCATGATTAGAGTGTGAATTGACTAGAGAATTTTGTAGCAACTTTAGCATTTATTTTTATTCTTATGATTGGTTGATATGCATTATCTTTAGAAGAGTAATGACTAGTGATAGACAAAGTCGGTGAGATTTTTAGCCTTTTTAGATTGACACATTCATATCAGTCTCATTGTCTTTTGATAATGTGTGACCTTCATGACATGTACATTCTAATTTTGCTTTGAATTTCTATTCGAGAATTTTTATCACATACAATGACATAGAAATGATTAGGCATTCTTTTTTTTTCTGAAATACATTAGCCGAATAGCCTAGCCTATTGACATAGTTTTTCCCTTGTTAACCCCTTTTGAGCTTTATACTTTTCTTTTTTTATAAACCATATTTCATACTTTTAAACTTAACCAAATGTCTTGCCCAAGTCATAAAGCTAGTGGAGCATTTATGATTGGTGAGTTTATGGATGTACAAAAGTTAAGTGTGAGGTGTACATATATGTGGATTGGTTAATGCTGGGACATTTTGTTATGTCTTATCATTGAAATTCCCATGTTAACGTAGTTTCTTTTAATGTTATAAAAAGAAAAGAAAGATAGAAAAGATGTTTTACCCAAGGACAACTAAAAGTTAAGTGTGGGAGAAATCGACATGTGCTTAATTGATTGTTTTATTATTTCATAACACTTAGCGATTAATGACATAAAATTGCTTAAGATATTCACTTTAGTTCATATGTAGTTTTAAGCACAATTTGGAAGTGATGGAGCTAAAGTGAGTCGAAATCATGATATTTGGGTCATTTTTTAAAGATTAATTTTCACTTATTTTATTGGAGCAAGAAGAAGAAAATTAAAGGACAAGAAAAATGAAAGAACAAAATGTAAAGAATGTGAGCTGCATGATTATGCACGGAATTTTACATGCAATATACGTTAATTTAATGGCCATGCAATAAGTTAATTAATGGACAATGTATAAGGCAATGTCTATGGAGCTAAGGTGTAGCAGTGGAGCATGAAATGCAGTAGTATGAAGAGAAGAGGTTGCTAGGAAGAAGCAAAATGACATAGTAGTGCAGATCACTTGGACAAAATGTAGATGATGTCTGCGTATCCTGCTTGAAATGTAGTCTATGTTTCACGTAGATGACGTCTGTGAAATAGAGATGTAGCAGACATTCGATATGCATTTTGCTTAAAACGCTTAGCAGCAGTAGTGTAAGGTTTTAATAAGTGACACTGTTCATGGATCACAAGGTTAATTTGTCACATCACAAATAGTAGATGAGGAGGCAAGAACAAGAGCTCAGAAGAGGAGACGCATTGAAGAAAAAAACCAAAGGGGTTTCTGCTGGAACAATTTTCATGGGGACGTGGCATTTTCTTAGGAGAGACCCATAAAGGGCTAGACATCCTGATGTCGATTCAGAGGTGACATCAACATTGATGACTCGAGTTAAGTCTATTTCACCATTTTTATTGTTTCGTTCTTTCATTAGAAATTGATTATGTTATCCTATGTTAATTGGTTTGAGTTCTGTGTATAGATAATCAAATTTTCTTTATTGTTTAGTTATTTGTGTATAAACCCACTACGTATCCTATGTTAATTTTAATATGTTCATTGAATCATTTATTTGCAAACTCATTACTAGAATTTTGATATAATTCGTAATTGTTATGTAGAAATTCATGTGTAGCGACTAATAATTCGTAATCAGTAGGGATAACATGACTTAGGTTATATGACACATCATATATAGTTGTTGCCTTAATTAATCGATTTTACTAATTCGTAATGTATTGTCTAATTAAATCTAAAGATCGTATCCTATGTTATTCAGTAGTTAGGTTTAATTAACAATTGTATCTTGATTAAACATTACCTAAAGGAAAACTCGGGTTAATTATTAACCCATGGTTGATAGTTGATAGGAGAGGTTAGAGAACAACAAATCAACAAAACATGTTTAATTAAGTTGTAGGCCGAGATTGAACCAAAGAATCGGGTCCTTACCAAATTTCCCACTTTTTTTTATCATTTTCACATGTTTTCTTTAATTTTTTTCATTATGTTAGTTTTATTTTTTTTTTGTATTTCAAAATCCTAAACCCCCTTTTTCCTAAACACTAATTAATTTCATTTCAACAGCTTTACACACACTCTCTATGAGGTCGACCTAGACTCACCACTACTATAATAGTAGTATAGTAATTTTATTTTGACTAGCGTTACAACACGTTGTCGGGTTCTGCTTCACCTTTGACCCCAATTAAATGGCTCTTTAAGATGGTAATTCTCTGACCTTTGAAATGGTTTTTTCAATACACACAAATGGTATAGTTCTTCATCTAAGAACCAATTTAGTATGAGCTTAAGTTAGATCATAAAATCTTCCTAAAATGACTGAAGTAGTAAAAGTGTATTGCATAATACTATATCATAAAATCTTCCGAAATTGACTAAATTTATGGGGACATTAGAGAAGATAGGTGAGTTGGAAAGAATGATGAAGATGTATGTTGGTTTGGTGTCTTTAGGTTTATGATTTTTATTTTCATTTAGTCCATATAATTTTTAAAAATAAAATTTGGTCCCAAAAAATTCCAATATTTTGGGTATCGGTTGATACCAGCCAATATTCATAATTAGTA
The DNA here is from genome assembly GCA_027479065.1 of Erythroxylum brevipes. Lineage (NCBI taxonomy): Eukaryota > Viridiplantae > Streptophyta > Magnoliopsida > Malpighiales > Erythroxylaceae > Erythroxylum > Erythroxylum brevipes. The sequence goes on from JANIHY010000009.1 coordinate 17,984,503, forward strand.
TAGTACCTACATTTTAGGTACTGCTCAATGGGTAGTACCGACCAATATAGAATGGTACCCTTATCTATGCTAAGCATATAAGAGAATAAAATGAGACTTATAACTAGACAACTTTGTAAGTCTTTAAGGACTAACCAAATCTCTCCCAAACTTTCTTCTTATAAACCATCTCCCCTTTTAGTTATTACTCCAAGTGAAGTATCTGCCATTATACTTTAGATTAGTAAATTAGTTGTATTGAGTCAATTCAACATTTCCCTATTCTTAAGTCAACTATGCAATTTATCCCCCTCATCTTCTTATATAAGTGTAATGTAATTAAAGCCTCTAAGCTCAAGCTAAGGAGTATGCATTGAGGAGCTTAGTGATTTAAGGGAATTCCACATATAGTTTCTTTGAATTTAAAAGTTAGCAACATAAACAAATATGACTTTAAAATAGTAGGAATCCTAATATATATTAACCTTTAGACGAATAAGCTGATATAAGATAATGGATTAATGGACCTTAATTCTCCAGAGGCCAAAAGTTGCTAGAATCCTTTTACTATAGTGAGCTTAATGATTTGTACTGGCCATAAGTTAAGAACAATCAAGTGTTTGGCATTGTTGCTATGAACACTTAGATGTTATTACTCTAGCCATTATCTTTTTATATTTTTTGTAATTATTTTATTTTATTTTATTGTTTTTTTGGCTTGTTCATTTAATTATCTTGTGAACTTCTCTACATTGATATTATGTTGGTAGTTTATTTTGGGAATTAAGGTTTAACGTCATCACCATAACTCACAATGGAAGGATTTAAACAGACAATACTCTTATGGGTGCTACGATATGTCTTTATAATATGTAACATCACTGTATTAGAAAGAGTAGTTTACTTACATGTTTTCATAAGCTTAATACATGTCTAGACCATGTTGCAAAATTTTTGGAAGTAATTATTGCAATCATGAATTTTAGGCACCGATGTACATGTGAGAGTAACCAAGCATGTATAACCAACCTCAAGGTCTATCATACGAGAACACAAAGAATTCAGAGTTGAGCAACCCTTATGCATATTGATGGAATGAATATGCTCCAACTAAATACGTATAACAAGAACAACGATACGAAATTATTACATATAAACTAATGGAATGCCTTGTCGAGAGAGCAACTAATAAATTTGAATTTGACGAGAGAATTTCTTCACCTGCATAGGATGAGCGCAATACTTCATATTATTTAAGCTCCCTAAAATCTCATAATGAAGAAGAGACAACGGTAGATTTCATAAATGACGATACATTTCAAGAAAGCAAGGAGGTAACTTCTTCATAAATGACGATACATTTCAAGAAGGCAAGGAGGTAACTGCTGCTCTAAAAGATATGATGGCCAAGTTTATTCAAGAATCAAACATGAGGCATTAGGAAATAGAGGCTTGTATATAGAATATGGTGAATCCAATGACCAACTGGAGGAGATATTATCCAATGAACTACAAGGGAGTTTGTTTAGTACTACTAAAATATATTATAAAGAACATGAAATGACAATCACCTTTATGATTAGAAAAAAGCTTCCTAAAGAAGATTTAGAAGAAGAAGAAGAAGTCTCTATCTAAGAAGAGGAAATGAAGATATGGTAGGAAATAATTGAAGAAAATGATCCAGAAACCTTTGTATAGGAAGAAGAAAAAGAAGAGTGGATAAAGGTAGTTGATGAAGAACTAGCGAAGGAACCAAGTAAGAAAACTAATAATGAGGCATTGGTAGTCACCTTAAGTACGGAGGGTTCCTACTTCCTCCAAGACAAACTACTTGAGCCAATTGACGATTCAAGGAGTTGTTTTTTTATTTTTTATATAGTTTGTCAATTAAAAGGACATTAATGCATGGGATTGGATTGATTAATTTTATAAATTATGTCTTTATTATTATCTTGAAACATGTAGCTTGCTTGCAAGCTATATAATCCTTATGCAGAGAAACGAGTGGAAGCAAGCCATTGATCATAGACCCAGGATGAGGATAAATGTGTAGGGTATGCCAAGCTACCAATGTTAACCAAACACTACATAGGAGGCAACCTATGAATTAGGATATATTTTATTTTATTTAGTTATTATTGTTTCAATTATTTTTATTTTATTTTATCTTTTTATCCGTTTTTCTTTATTTCTTGCAAGGATGTTAGTCTCATATTGGATGGATCAAAATCAGAAATTTGTCTTCCTCATGAAAGTGCCACTAAACCCTCTCACTTTTCATATATAATTATATTTTGTACATTGGGGACAATATACAACTTTAAGTGTTGGGAAGGGGCAACGATTTTAGTTTTTTTAAGCTTATTATAATCTTGGTTATTAAATTTTATAAACTGACATCCTAAATTAATTGAAATCTATCCATCAATATTGCATTTCATTATTGAATATTGATTTGAATTAGTATGCAAAAAGATGATATAATAAAATTGCTTTTATAAGTCATATTTTTAGTATCCACTAAAATAATCAAGTTGAATGAAATTGCATATTATTTACAAAAAAACCCATTTTTTCATGAGCTTTTGAGCTTAACAGGCAAAATTCAAAAATTTTAAGCCCTTTTTATTCTTTTATATGTGTTATCATATACAGTAAAATGATTATAGACCTTGCTTTTATTATACATATTGAGATCATATTTGTTAAATTAGAAGCATTGACATAATGAAGACTGACTTCTCATATGTTTAAATCTTATGACCTTATAGAGTGATTTATTATAATAAATTTTGTTTTTAAGGACAAGTTTAATTTTATTGTAAGGTCATTTGTGGATTTGTACAAAGTAATGTTATGGATGACATTATGGTGGAATCTTTAATACAGATTGATGATTGAACAATATTTTTTAGGGCAATGATCAGTTTGATGTAAGCTTCCAATTTTGTGTATATTAGTATATCGATTCTAAGTGTTGAACATTCATTATTTTAAGTTTCTTTTGATATAAGTCAATTGTTTTATTTCTTGAAAATCATATGAGTGAAAATAGTGGTAAAATTTTCAAGGAATTTTCAGTGATATGTTTTGATTAATAATGGAGAATTGACTCATTAGAATTTAGAGCTATTTTTTAATAGATAATTATAATTGATGATTGGAAGAATGATAAGAATTATGTATAAGACCTTTGAATAAGTATGACATAGAGATTTTAGATGATTAAATTTTTTTAGTAACTATTAAAGTCCTAGACTGAGTAATGAGGTACTTAAAATCACTTAAGTCTTTTGAAGTATTAGAAGTGGACAAGTAAAGATATTTTTATTGAACACTAGAGTTGCGTAATGGAAGTATGAGGTATACTCCTTGTTTGAAGAGATTCAAGTTTGACAAGCTCAAAATTGCATTGTGAGATATTAAAATTTGAACTCTGAGGAAATTGAATGGTTTTTATGTGAATAGGATATTATGTTTTGTCTTAAGATATGATCTTAAATGATTGATTTGCTTCCAAAGAGTATGATAGGAAATGACAAAGGTATAAAAAATAGTTCACTAGTAGCTATGGATTTGAGATTCGAAAATCAAGGAGTCAATGTGAGGCATAAGAAATACAAGAAAAATATCATTAAGTTTTGTTTATAATTAGAGACAATGAGAAAGGAAATGTTTATTAGTTATAAGTATAAGAGAACAATTGTTTTATGGAGAACTCCAATTAAAGGTTTCGTTCATAGTAATATAAGTAGATGTGAATCTTGATAATGTTAAATGGATGGTCTGATGTATGGTTAAGTTAGCAAAGTTGTAAATAAAATGATTATTAGTGAGAAAGAGAAATCAATGATTTAGAAAAAGGAGTTTCATGTGGAGATAAGTTGAGAATTCTGAGGGAATTTTATTGAAAGGTAACGTTACGTTGATGTTAGGTCAAGAATTATGCGTACTAGTCATGGTTGAACTTAACAAAGAAATTCTAGATTAAGTCACTCACCAGTGTATTCATGTGAGGAACACAAAGAGGCATCATACCTTGAAAGTGCATTATGATCGAAAAGGTATAAAAAGCGTGATAGCAAATGCTTGTTAAATTAACAAGTCAAGATTGAGAGCCAAAGAACCAATAAAAATTTCTCAACCACTCCCTATCATGGAATAGAAATGGAAGCATATTACAAAGGATTTGATCGTAGTAATTTCCCAAAATCTACGTGGATATGATAAGATAAAAGATTAAATTATAAAATCTGCCCATTTCCTAACTATCCAAAGTAGTTATTTGATAGATTAATCAAGCTATAAGTGACTCGAATTATATAGTTACATAAAATGCTAATATATTAGGATGAAATTGATGAAAGAAAATCAGTTAGGCTAAACTAGTTTAGATAGCCAGAAATATGACCAAAATTATTCAGGTCAAAGTGATAATACCTAAAATCGACAACAGAGTTAGGTGTAGAAATGGAGGAAGAATTTGGAGTTTAAAGTTAAAAATAAAAAAAAATTTGTGAGTATCATCATGGAAAGGAATAGCCTGTTTTTAGACAATGTGGCAAGTGAAGCCCATGATATGTCAGTCACTATGAAGTGATTGATAGAGTAGAAGAACGAAGAGTGGATGTGAAATATCCGTATTTTTTAGATGACTAAGTTTGTTTAAAATTTTAAGGATGAAATTTTTATAAGGAGGGGAGAATTTGTAATATGCTATTTCAATTATTATACATATGTGCTATACATGTATTTTTTAGAGTATGTTGTATTTATGGTATACTAGAGTATCATAGAAGTAGATCAGTTTCAAATAAATGGTTACCCTGAAATAGAACAAGAAAAATTGAATTTGATTAATTCAACTTATAAAATTTTAAAACAATTAAAAAATTACAAAAATGAAACCATTTATTTTGAACAACAAAAATCACTTAATCAAGTCAGACTACTAGTTTTCCAACAAGCCTTACAAGGAGCTTTAGAAGCTCTGAATAGTTGTTTGACCAACGATTTACATTTATATTGTTAACCAAGGAAGAGAGTTCATGGTAAAGACAAGATAGACTTGGTCCAGAAAAACCGGTACTCGAACACATAATATGTATATAATAATTTCTTTTCTTTTTTGAGTCTTGGTTTTTGTCGATAAACAAAAAATCAAATTTTCTAGTGAGATTAAATGTATTATTGAGGTTATAATGGAGATCACAGATAGAAAATTTCCAATCGAGTCTAAAAAAATCTTCGATCTATCTATGATCTACATTATAACCTTAATAATACATTTAGAAAATTTCTAAAAAGCTACAGAATGAGTCCGAATAAACTTTAAAAGCC
>JANIHY010000009.1:18021921-18041528 GCA_027479065.1 Erythroxylum brevipes
TTAATATAAAATATCGTAATATATATTTTTGATAATAATATTCTAATAAGAAAATATTTTAATAATAAATTGATAAAATTTCATGATTGAATTCATTCTAATTTTGTCTCTATTACCGATAACTAAAAAATAAAATTAGGAAATAAAGTTTAAATTCTTGTTCCCACCTCGTTATTCTCTGTGCGGCGCAGTGTATTTACCATTCTTTGTCCTCCGAGTATTTGCCATCTGGTTACTCCCTTAAATCAAAAACGCTCAGGGAAATAAGTTGATAAAAGTTCCGATTGCACCAATCGAGAAACAATGGGGAGGCCAGCGAGGAGTTTCATTCAATCTCTCCTGAAGCTGGTGAACTCGCTTTTGGGTATGGTTGGGTTGGCCTTGATCATGTATGGAGTCTGGCTGATTAGGGCTTGGCAAAGAAAAACCGGTGATTTGCCCTTTGATGATGATTCAGATTATCCTGCTCCCTGGTATGGGTTTTGTTCTACTTTTCGTTTGTGGGCTTTTCATTCTCTTATTTTCGATATTGGTAGGTTTGGAGAAGAACACATATTTACGGTTCTTTATGCGAGGTTGGTGAAACTAGTAATTGGAGTTGAGATCGGTTTCTTACATTATCAGTTGGTGGGCTGTGGGCATGAACTGTCTCTACCACGTTTGACTGGTGGGGATATAAAGAAGCCACTGTAATTTTGTAATGTTTCCAATTTGGTTCAGCCTTGTAATGATTTTCGTGAACCAACAGTCTATGATGTTAGGTTAGGGACTTTGCTTTACGATTTTCTTAATCGTTTTTAAGTATACTTGTCAAACACACCGACGTTTTCTTGCATGTTGATGTTGCCAACTTTGCCTTCCTCTAATTTCCAAACCACGTAAGACCATGGATTTAATAAGTTGGTTTATGGTTGTTGGCAAGTGCTGGTCCTTTTGGCTATGTTTAGTTGGAGGTTTTATAATGGAATGAAATGTAATCTTATTTTATCGTTTGAGAAGAGGTTTTATAATGGTATTACATCCTATTTCATCTTAATCAGTAAAAATAAAAAACTTCTGGTTTTGGAGATTTAGGTTGAAATGTAAAATGATAAACAAATTTACACTTTATTACATTATAAATTCTTCATCCAAACAACATTTTATTGTATTATATTATGAATCATTTCATCCCTCTCAAACAACAATTTTATAATATTATATCCATTTACGTTTCATTCCATTATAAACCATTCCATTCCATTATATTTCATTCCATTACATTAAAAACTTTACGTCCAACCAAACATAGCCTTATGTAGGTCGTTTTTCAACTCTTTGAAGTCTGTTTGCCACTCTTTTGTTTATGATATTTTCTTGTCTACTCATTTTGAGTTGCTTTTGGAGTGGGGGAGTGAAAGAGGTGGAAATGAAGCATGAAGAAGATGATAGAAAGGATGTAGCAGAAACAAAAGGGTGAGTAAGATGAAGATGATGTAGTATAGGGAGTAGGCATTAGTAGCTAAACGAATGTATAGGATAGCGCCAAGTGTACAGATATGATTGGATGAATAGTAATGATTGTGTTCATCATTGATATAGCCATTGGTTGGAAAGAAGAGGGTAACGAATTAACTGTAATTGTTTCTCTCTCAATAATCAGACTTCTATCTTGTTCAGTTTACTAAACCGAATCCCTAAAATCCCAAATTAGATTACTAATAATTACTTGCACCAAAGTGGTATCAGAGCTCATTTCGGGCCAAAGCTATCGTTGTGAAATTGCAGAAGGCACGAGGGGTCAGGAATAGAGGCGCATGGAGGAAGGATTGCGTAACTAGATGCATGAGTTGGAAAGAAGTATGCAGGAGTTGAAAGAATGGATTACCCAGCTATTCCAAGCTGAAAGCAATGAACATGGAACGTGAGGGAACCAAAGGGTACCAAAGAATGGAGGTAGTGAAGGTTGTTATGGAGGTCGATATACCATTCCTACAAGTAGTAAATTTGAGCTTCCAGTGTTTAAAGGAGAGAATTTAAAGGTGTGGGTGTTCAAATGTGAACAATTTTTTTCACTTGATCATACACTGGCCGATTTGAAGGTGGGATTAGCTACCATGTATTTGGAAGGGGAGGCGCTTGCATGGCATGAATTGTATATGAGAAATCGAATGACTCGCGAACCACCTAGTTGGGGTGAGTATGTGATAGCTTTAGAACAACGATTTGGAGACTCAACTTTTGAAGACCCAATTGGAGAACTTAAGGAAATGAAACAGAGAGGCTCGGTGAAGGAAAATTGCGCGGAATTTGATATGTTGTTGCAAAAATTGGTGATGCCAGAGCATTACTTAGTGGGTGTGTTTTTGAAAGTTTTTGAAAGGACTGAAGGTGGAAATAGAATATTCAGTCAAATTGTGGAATCCTCACTCCTTTCAACAGGCTTATGATTTAGCCAGAAAACATGAGATGGTGGTGCAACATTGCGGAGCAGGGGGATCAGTTCATACACAAGCATCCTCTTACAGTGGAAATTATACTCATGTCCAGAAACCGGTAAGATTACTACCGACGCCAATACAAGGCACTCAAAAGACAGATAGGGACGTCAAGTGGACAAAAACGACCTTAAGTAAAGAGTTGGATGAGCGTCAGGCTAAAGGCTTATGCCTCTGGTGTGATGAGAAATATGTTCAGGGTCATCGATGCAAAAAATGATTGTTGCATATGTATGTGGTGGAGGATGACTTGGACGAGGTTGAGGAGACACCAACTAAAGAAGAGTTGCCGAACATTTCCTTACAAGCTATGTCTGGCGCATCTATAGCTAAATGCTAGCAAATCAAGGTGAAAGGTATGTTGAATGGTTCGGTTATACATATTTTGGTTGATGGTGGGAGTGCTCATAATTTTGTTGATACCAAAGTAATATATCGTTTAGGATGGAAGTTGGAGGAGGTACCTAAGTTACCAATTGTAGTAGGAGGGGGATTGAAGTTGCGATGCAATCACCTTTGTCAGAATTTACAGTGGCAAATGGGTGGTAGGGAGTTTTCAACTGATGCTTTAGTTATTGACATTGGGGGAATGGATATGGTTTTAGGCATACAGTGGTTATCGCAGTTAGATGGCATTGTCTTTAACTATCAGAAACGGACGATGAAATTCTGTTGGGGTTGAGAAGAAATAGAGCTCTGTAGTGTCAGAAAAAAGGTGCTACCAATACTAGACAAAAATTTGACAAAATGGAGCATCCAAGATGTAGTATGTTGTTTTATGATCATTCCTCAAATTGTCAAGTCGAAGTATGATGATGGTTTTCCAGAAGAGTTGAGATCGTCAGAGGTGGAATATATGTTGAAGAGGCTCCATCAATTTTTCATAAACAATTGCATGAGTTACTCAAACAATTTGAGACAGTGTTTGAGGATCCAAAAGGCTTACCTCATTCTCGGTTTCATGATCACCGAATTCCATTAAAGGAGGGAACTGAAGTTGTGAACCTTAGACCTTATTGGTATGTGGGAGTTCAGAAGAATGTGGTGGAAGATTTGGTGGAAGATATGCTAAAACATGGAATAATTCAGGAAAGTGTTAGCCCTTTCTCTACTCCAGTCATCTTGATCAAGGAAAAAGATGGATCATGGAGATTTTGCATTGATTACCGTTCTCTTAATCAATGCACAATTAAGGATAAGTTCCCTTAGTAGAGGAGTATTTGATGAATTACATGGTGTGTGTTGCTTCTCCAAGCTAGATTTGAGAGCTGGCTGTCATCAAATAAGGGTGCAAGAGGATGATATTTACAAAATAGCCTTCCGGAATCATAGTGGGCATGATGAATTTCTCGTAATGCCGTTTGGATTGATGAATGCTATGACAACTTTCTAGATCCTCTTGATCCAGAGTTTTAAAGCTTACTTATGACAGTTTGTATACAACACTTCATTTGAGCTGCATCTTGAACACTTATGTTTGGTGTTAACAATTCTAGCTGATCAACAACTGTTTGTTAAACTATCTAAGTGTTCATTTGGCAGGGATCGGGTGGAATGTTTGGGTCACATTATTAGTGGCTAGAGTGTTTCAATTGACCCTCAAAAAGTGAGTGTGGTGTTGAAGTGGCCACAATTGACAACTGTTCTACAGCTTAGAGGTTTTCTGGGTTTGTGTGGTTATTACCGACAGTTTGCCCGTGGATGTGTCCAACTAAGTAAGCCTCTGACCAATTTCTTGAAGGAAGACGCATTTGTTTGGATGGAGGATGCAACTCTCGCTTTTTTGGCGTTGAAGAATGCTATGACAATTGCTAGATTTTTAGAAGGACTTTGTTGTTGAGGCGGATGCTAGTGGGGATGGTATTGCTGCGGTGTTGATGCAGGAGAATAACCCAATTGCCTTTGTCAGTAAATCACTATCTACTCATTACAAGCATCTTTCTGTTTACGAAAAAGAATTCTTGCCGATTGTCATGGAAGTGAAACAGTGGTCTCACTATCTTACGGGGCGACATTTCTTGATTCAGACGGATCATCACAATCTAAAGTACCTGTTGGATTAGCGGATTACTACTCCTTTCCAGCAAACTTGGTTATCGAAGCTTTTGGGATTTGATTTTTCAATTAAATATAAGAAAGGTGTTGACAATTCTACAGCTTATTCTTTGTCACGAGTTACTAGTTTGGAGCTCTTTACAATGTCTATCTCTCATGTACATACTGAGTTTCGATTTGAAATCAGACAGTTGGGACCAGGATCTTGTTCTTCAGCAATTGTTGCAGCAGATTCAGGATGGCGAATATAAAGATTTGATTTATTACTGGACTGATAATCTTTTACGTTGGAAAGGACAGTTGGTGGTGGGAAATTCACGTAGTCTGCATCGGAAAATTATTGAATTTTCACACCCTTCTAGTTGTGGAAGTCATTTGGGTGGTTGAGATCTTATAAAAGGTCATCTCTTTTTTTTTTTTGGTGCAAGTCATAGAGGGATGTTCGCGAGTTTTTGCATACTTGTGAGGTGTGTGAGAAAAATAAATATGAGTCGGTGGCTTCATCGAGGTTACTCCAACCTTTACCTATTCTGCAACGGCTGTGGACGGATATTAGCATGGATTTCATTGAGGGTCCTCCGCTGTCAAATCTCGGTGATTCTTGCGGTAGTCGATAGACTGAGCAAATATGCTCACTTTGTACCCCCACGCCATCCTTATACTTCGGAGAAGGTTGCCAGGGTCTTCATGGATACAATGTGTAAATTGCATGGAATGCCACATACGATCATCAGTGATCGTGATGCTACTTTTACCAGTCATTTTTGGAGAGAAATTTTGCTCTCCAAGGTGTGAAGTGGCATTTGTCCCCGGCCTATCATCTTCAAACTGATGGCCAGACAGAAGTCTTGAATCGAACATTGGAGACATATTTACGGTGCATGACGTTGGACCGTCCAACTAGTTGGAGTAGGTGGTTGTCGCTAGCTAAATGGTGTTATAATATTACCTTCCATTTGTCCATTAATATGACACCTTTTCAGGTTGTTTACAGTTTTCCTCCTCCTTTATGTAATCCGTATATAGCAGGTGATTCATCGGTTTTGACAGTGGCCTAACTAATGTTGGATAAGGAGGCTATGGTGAATGTACTTCGGTTTCATCTGCAGCGTGCTCAACATCTCATGAAATGGCGGATCAATGCCGCACGGAATGTATTTTTGAAGTAGATGATTGGGTCTATTTGAAACTTCGACCCTATTGTCAACACAGTGTTTAACACCGAAGCTCCCAGAAGTTGTCTTCTCTGTTTTATGAACCATTCCGAATTCTGGCAAAGGTGGGGTCTGTTGCATATATGTTGGATGTGCCAGTTGATAGTTGGTTTCATGTATCTTAGTTGAAGCGCCGAGTTTCTGATACGGTACCTATCTCACTACGCTTACCTTCTTCTTTGTTTTCTGGAATTCGTATGCCGGTGGCTGTTTTATATTGTCGTTTGGTCAAGTGATATAATTGACCAGCCGTTCAGATTTTGGTCCAATGGTCATTGCCTCGCAATTCCAGTGTCTTGGGAATTTTTGTACGATGTCCAGCAACATTTTCCTGACGTCAACCTTGTGGACAAGGTTCTTGAGCAGAAAGGAATTGATAGAAAGCGCGTAGCAGAAACAAAAGGGTGATTAAGATGAAGACGATGCAGTATAAGGAGTAGTCGTGAGTAGCTAAACGAATGTATACGATAGTACCAAGTGTACAGATATGATTGGATGAATAGTAATGGTTGTGTTCATTGTTGATATAGCCGTTGGTTGGAAGGAAGAAGGTAACGAATTAATTGTAATTGTTTCTCTCTCAATAATTAGACTTCTCTCTATTATGTTCTTTTCTTCACTAAACCGAATCTCTAAAATCCCAAATTAGATTACCAATAATTACTTGCATCATGGAGGGGGAAAAAAACATTAAGGGCGTGTTGGAGCCCTATGGATATTAAAGTTTTTCTCATACAAATGTAATTTTGGTTGTCCTTTATTGAGCTTTTGTCAGGTACTACGTTCTTGTTTTTTTTTTTTTCCTTTCTCAAGTTTCTGTTAGTTTTTAGATGAGAGTTGTCCTGTAGTGCAGTTATTAATTCTTTGAAAAGCATATCTGTGGATTAATGTGCATCATAATTCTGTTATTGTGAATTTTGATTGGAACAAGTATTTGGGGAGGGTATAGAATTGTTTCATTAGTAGTAGTTCATGCAGGATCGATGATCCTGAGAAATACCTCACCTGAAAAGCACTGGTCCAATCTGTAAGATCTTATTATTTTGGTAATTAGAACACATAGAAAGGAAGATCTATATGCTCAAATTATGGGTGTTTTATCTTACTGTATGACACATTTAATTATTTTCATTAGCCTCTGGCTATTTTCAGATCCATTTAAACATGTCTTCTCATAAAAAATGCAGGTTCATTTACACTACACTTGGGTTTGGAGTCACTTTGTGTGTGCTCACTTGCATAGGGCATCTTGCTGCCGAAACAGCTAATGGTTGTTGCCTTTACCTAGTATCTTTTTGCTCAAGTCTGTGAAATTGAAATTCAATATCCCTTTTCCATGGTTAATAGATATCAGAATCAAAGTAATCTCGGTTTGCTGATTCCTGTTGGTGACAATATATTTAAGACTCTTGACCTGCCAAAGTCGGTTTCTTTTGATGGATTCTATTGAAGACAAAACTTCTCTCTTTCTGTTTCATTTTTAGGGTCATCTAACAGATTGGAGCTTTTTTTGATATGTATTCTTAGAACTTTTGTGCATCAACTGGTGACATTTCTTCCATAAAATACCTTGTGCTTGAAGTAATTATCTGATCAATACAGTAATTGACTTTTGGCAGTTGATCGGAACTGATTAATGCTACTCACAGATACTTACAAAGTTTTGAATATCACAATTAGTTACAGATATCAATATTCAAGACCTTTCTTTAATAAGAAACAATGAACAAGTTTTGCATATGCGGTTGTTTCTGACATCTCTTATATAACTTTTATCGTTCCCTGACTTTTTACTACTTTTCAGGAAGATTTATCTGTGAGTGTAAAGATGTTGAACTATGTGTATTGACTTGAAATCATTGTTTAATTGGCGTAAAGATTTGTTTCTCTGAAGCCGTGTGTTGTAATTTTCTGTTTCTCCAATTCCCTTCTCCTTCGTACTTCCTTTTAGCTCATTGTGAATTTAGCATATTTTTATTGCTGGAGTTGATTTCCTTGACAATAATGGAAACATGTGAAGCTTAATGTCGCTTAGGTGTAAAAATTATCTTTCTTCTTCATGTGTGGTATACTGTTTTTAGTTTGTTAGCATTTCTAGTTAAAACATTGACTTCATAATATAGAGATTTAGCTATTAGAATCAGTGTTGAACTTAATGTACTTCAGTACATGTTCTGTATATTCTTGCTCCTAATGCTGGAGGCTGGATTGACCACTGACGTGTTTCTAAATCGGGACTGGGAAGAGGTATCTCCTGTGCATGCATATTTATCTTACTCTTGGTTGATAACTTTTTAGTTTGATGCTGCTAATTTGATTTCCTTGCCCATTTGATCCCACTTTACAACAGGACTTCCCAAAGGACCCCAGTGGGTGTTTCAATCGGTTCAAAATTTTCATTCAGTCAAACTTTGAGATATGCAAATGGATAGGATTATCAATCCTTAGTATTCAGGTCTGTCTACGTCTTCGTCTTCTCTCTCCTCTATTTCTACCTTCTATGCACACATATAAACACTTACATTCTAGGCATCTTATTCGGAAAGAACCAGGGTGAGGTTTATGTGTTCATTGGTCCACGTGTCTTATGAAAACCATAATATTTAAATAGGTAAAAGAATGAATCTCACAGTACTCTGTGCCCACATGCATATATATGTGTTCTGACCCCGGTGTATACAGTACCACTGGGCTGATCAATGATTTCTAGATGCATTAGGAGATGGAAAATAGAGATGATTCCTTGTATTGATATGATAATGCAGGATACTGAGATTCTTCAGGTTTTGAAAACCTGATATGTTATTTTATGGTTCTCAAAATTTTGACCACCTTACACCCTTTTATCTTTAGGGACTTTCTTTCTTGCTCTCAATGGTTCTAAAGGCTCTTGGACCACATGCGTATTATGACAGTGATGATGATTATGGTTCAGACAGGGTTCCGCTCCTTAACAATGCTGTTCATACACCAACTTATGTTGTTGGTAATCCTGTCACTGGATCAAGAAATGATTCTTGGAGTATAAGGATTAATGAGAAGGTAAACATGGTTTATTCTTGTTATGCTGGCTATAATTTGCTATGTTAGATATTTCTTGGAGACCTCAGCACAGCCACCCACTTGTTCTTCAATCATGAGCATTTTATCTTGAGTAATTTTGGGAACCTGTCTTTGAAATAGCGAATGTTGGTCCATAAGTAGCACAAGCTGTTTGATAAGTGACTTTCGCTGGGCAAATGTGTCTATATTGTGTTTCTGCCTTTCATTATTTGGTAATATTGTTTGCATTATCCTGCACATCCTTGGCTATCCTGTAACCTATTTCTTTGGCAGCAGTTACCATATATCATGTTATCCTAAACCTCTAGAGCTTTACCTGATTCTGCTGTGTTCAATGCCTTGAACCAACTCCTGCCCCCTTTTAATTGCATTTGATCTTAGGTAACGCATTCATTTAATTGCAGGAATTGCTCAAAAGTTTTACTACTTTTGGAAAATATAATATGGGATTTATAGTAACTTGACGCCTTAAGATTTGAACTAAGCACCACTGTTTCTAATTTTGCTAAATTTACCAATTTTTTCAGACAAGCAGGTGATTTGGTACAAATGAGGCTTCGACCCTGCTGTGCAATGTCAAGGGAAAATGAAAGCTTTTCGGCCCCCAGCTTTTTTAGAGCGCAAAGATTAAAAACTACATTAGATTAATGGCGTTAAAAAAGCACCTACCCATATAAACTGCCCCATCCATGTAAAATTTGCAGTGCATTTTAAAACATGTCAATAGATGCTTCATGTAAGGTTACATTTTTTTTTTCTCTCTTTTTTCAGATTACAATCAATCTCAAATAAAGTTTAGTAGCTAGGTAATCACCGTGCAATGTTATATATTCCTTAAAAATTATTGGAGAGTATACTTGTGAGTTTGACTTCATAAGTAAAAATGTTATTAAAATTATAATTCTTAGGATGTAAGTGAAAAAAAATCACTTCTTGTTAAATTACTTGAGAGTATTATCATAATAAATAAATCATAATTTTGGTTAAGCTGCAATTTTTATTTCAATTTTAAGAAAAATTCAAATATGTCAAAGTTATCTAAAACGTTAATTTCAAATGTGATTATATATTTTTTATAATTGTATACTAAAACAGAGAGAAAAAAAGGAGTTTTGAATATGACATTCGACCCAAAAATTACTGTAAATATTTATGAATCAATATTTCATTAGAATTTTTCAAAAATCTATTTTTTGGTATCATATAAATTATAAATTATAAAATCAAAATAGAGTAAAATTGAACAACATGACCTTTCTGACATTCATTATTGCTTTAATTATTTGCGCTATTCTAGTTTTGATATTGTTAAATTTTTGTGGTTAAGAAAATGTACATTACGATTTCGATAATGTATGTAAAGGTGAGTTTATATGGTAATGAAAATCTCATTCACATAGAAACCCCAGAAACATTTAAAGGTTAATATATTAACACCAGACGGTTCTACTGTTCTGGTATTAGTAGTTTCGTTTTGGTATCACTACTATTCTTTTTTTTTTTTCGGATTGTTTTCTGTAGTGTTATTAATAGTATGTATTTATTTATTGAGTTTTCCTATTCTTAACTTTCCTTCTTTATTAGCAATATTATTTCTTTAAGTAGTGTATTTTTATTATTTCTTTACATCTTTGAGAGCAGTAAGTTATTGGTCAAGGCTTCAGGAGTAGCTAGGGGTAAATCAAAAATTGTACCTTAAAATTGTAGGAGTGTTATTTCCTCAAAGTAGGTAAGTGTCAACTTCTAGAGAGGCTAACGACAATAAGAGCCGGTCTTTACAAAGAGTAAGGTATTAGCCGATCTGGCCAACTAGCAAGTATGCCCTTTTTATCTTGCAATGTGTTTCTAGTCACTAAATTTTTATGCGTGTCAGTTCTTTAATTATTGCTTCTATTATTCTGAATCATTTTTTACCTGTCACATTAGCATGGGGTCTACTAGGAAATAGTCTCTCTATTATATAAGAATATGACTGTGTACTATAAGACCTCAGATTTTGCCTCACTGAAAAATTTTAGACTGAATGTAATGATGATGGTGATGATGTTATTAACACCTGATGGGCAATTAACAAATGATAACGAACAACCATAATGACAGCACAATATATTAATTTAAAATATTAGAAATGGAAGGCACATTTGCACTTACATTTACATTTACAGGTTAATATATTATTAACATTAGACTTTTAGTTAACATGTTAAGACATAATATATTGATTTTAAAATTTTGATGAGACAAGAATGTAGTTGCCATGTTAGCATCATTATGACATTATATATTCATTTGACAATGTGGACACACTTGTCATATTTGTCATCATGTTTGGACGTAACATCCTCATGTGTCTCACGTGATTACAATCAGGTTAAGATTGTGCCGATGTAATATATCTGGTAGTTTACTTAATTAAGAAATTCGTCATTCAATATTGACAACAATACTCAAGATTCAATATTAACAACAATACTCAAGTAAAATTTTCGTTGACATACCAGATCTGGTTAATACTAAAGGGTTCAATTAATAAAAATAATAGAGATGTTTTATCAAGCAATAAAGTATAATAAAAGGATTAAAAAATATCATCATTTTTATTAAAAATAAGGATTAATTATAAAAATAGCCCCAACATTTGTTAAAATTTTAATCGAGAGAACAAACTGAAAATGAAAGAAAAACTGAAAATGAAAGAAAAACTGAAATCAAAGCGTAAGGTCGTCGAGGCTGCGTAATATAAAAATCGAAGGGTAAAGGTGTCGAGAGAACAAACTGAAAATGAAAGAAAAACTGAAATCAAAGCGTAAGGTCATCGAGGCTGTGTAATCTGATTTAGGCAATTTTTAAACAACGACATAATTTCATTAATCTTCATTTGTTATGTTAATTTTAGCTGACGTATATTAATAGTTAAGATTTTTAAAACACGTAGCAAGTCAAGTCAATAAACTTAATGGAAATACTAACGTTGGGCTAAAATTGAAAAAATTGAAAGTTTGAACATTTTATTGTTATTTTTTGAAGTTCGAGCTATAACTGAAAAAATAAAAGTTTGAACATTTTATTACTACTTTTTAAAGTTTATACTATAATTGAAAATTTGACTAAAATTTAAGCTTTTCTTAGTAATTAACCCTAAAAATAAGGCACATTAAAATTTTTAAATAGTAACAAGATCATATTTCCATATAAATTTACCCCTTTTGTAAACTTATTTTTTATATTTATTAATATTAAAAAATCAAAAGGTAACAAAGAATTTCACACAACTCATCAATCAATGTTTGGTGCAAGTTTCGAGAAGCCTGCATTATATCCATATTAATTAACTCAATATTTAAACCTAAACAAATAAGGTTTGTAAAGTGAGACGTATGTCTCCTTTATTTATCTCTTATAATCCTTGGCTTTGGCTTTCTGCTTGGTCTTACTCCTTAAAGCCAAGTTATTCTTAGTCTTCCTTGTTATTTTCCACCTTTCTGTTCCTGCTTCTGCTACTTTATCATTCGCTCTACTACTTTGTTTTTCCTCATCTTTCTTAGAGTATCCTTTGCCACCTTCATTCCATTATGCAATTCGGGTGTTTCATTCAAAAGGCATTCCTATAAACTTAGTTTTACCGCTTAACTTATTATTGTTTATAGAACGATATTCTAAACTTTCATTTTAACAACTCCTATCTATTTCCTTTTTCCTCCTAATATCACTTGCTCCATCAGACCTTGATTAGAGAAATTTGGTGAGAGGATAATTCTCTCCTCAACCATCTCCCTACTTCCTGAGTATTTATCACCACAAAGGACATGGGAAAGTCTCCCTTGCTCCTACTCGCAAAATTGTGTCTGCACCATCCTTTGCAAAGGCCCCCTCTACATCTACTTTTGCTTCCACTCCTAACCCGCTACCATCTTGTTCTTGGTGCATGTTGTATTTGTTATTAAAGATCCTCCTACTACTCAGGTGAGGAGAACTTGGTCACAGGTCATAAGAGACAGATCCTCCAACAATGAAGTTTCCTACATCTCTTGATCCTCAAGGAATGGCCAAAAAATAATCTCTCCAACTATTAAAGTGTTTTAGGCTAGTGCCTCAAGATGGATCAACATCTTGTTTGACTACTTTATTCAAAAAAATATCCTCTCTTTCCCTCTATGAAAGGTATGAATTTGGACTAGAAAGAGTGTTCATCAATTAGGAGGATTTCTTTATATTCTTCTTCTCCCCAAAATCCAACACCACTAAAGTACTTAAGCTTGGTCCATAGCATTGTAAGGGCAAGCCTATTATTTTGGAATTGTAGAAGTTAGCCATGGACCTTGATAGAAGCAAACTTAAAACTATCACAATTTGGGCACATTTTCATAATATATCTTCAAAGCATTGGAGCACAATAAGACTAATATACTTTCTAAGCTATATTAGAAAACTTGTGTTCGTAGATGAGAATACAACTACTCTAGGAAGAATTGGTTATGCCAGGATATGTATAGAAGCTATATTAACAAAACATTTCTTGATTCACTCACGCTCAAAAGGCTAGATGGCCATGGTAATTTGGAGGAGTCTTTAATATCAGTTACTTATCAATGGAGGCCACAAGTTAAAGGCAAAGATGAACTGAAACGTACAGGTAGAACTTTCGAGAGAGTGATCATGATGAGTCAATGGAGAAAGGTAGAAATAAGGCTAAGGCCTTGAACAGTGAAACCTATAACGAGATTAAGTCTTTATGAAAGCAAGCTAATGAAACTTCAACTATGATGCAAATTCTAGACAATGATCATCAATTGAACATATCTGCATTCAATGTTGGAAATACCCCAAGGAATATAAGGTGTAATAGTCCTAAAACCCAAGAAGTTCTGGCTAGTGAAAACCTTGGCCGTAGAGAATCTAGACTCTACTGATTAACTTAGGCAAGAGTCACGTCATTAAAGAATCAGCTCTTATGAGTGCTTAAAGTATCACAATTTTGCCTTCATTTTTAGCATTTAAATCCTTCATGATCTTATCTTAATTTGTTCAAACTCAGCATTTTTGTTTACTTTTATATAAGAGGGTTTAAAGATGCTATTTGATTGGAAAAAGGATCCACCATAAGTTAAATTCAAAAATTTGAAATGAAAGAGCAATATCAACAAAATCAAGGAAGAATAAAAACGATTTGGACTGATAAAACGTTTTAATTAGCATGTTTAGATTATATTATTAAAATAAATATGATAAGATGGTGAAATAGTTTGGTGAGATATTACGCTTTTGCACATTCAATGATAATTGTAACTCTTAAACTTCAAATATGCAAGAGAAAAATGTGTTAGAAGTTATTGAAATCTTATCTTAGAAAATTTTGGGTGAAAATCAGTGAAGTTATAATTTGTATGATCCAAGGAATTATAAAAAAAAGATATCCACATGGGGTTAAAATGGCTATAAATAAAGTCAAGGTAACGGAGCAAAGCATCCAGTTTTCTAGCTATATTTTTCATCTTTTCACAATGTTTTCTTTTCCTCTCCCTAGTGTATGTTAAAGTAGATATTTAGAAGTTATTCATTGTTATGGCCATTATTGCCTAAATTTCTTTATCTTGGTTGAAGGAAGTGTAAACCTTTTGGAAAATTTAAGATTAGGAGACAATTAGGCCTTAATGTGAAGTGATTTATTTATTCATATATTAGATTACTTTTCCTTGCTTTTTTCTGATTAATTTTTTATTGATTTCTAATATGTGTGAGTAATTTATTGACTGAAATTATCATTTTCTAGATAAATATTTGAATATGTAAAATTTCAATTCTTTTAGTCAACTGTAGCAGCTAGGAGGTTTTAATTTACTTCAATAGAAATTAATAACTTTTGGGAAAAGTATTCAACTAAATTAAATGTAATCACAGATATTACATTATCTTGCTTCGATGGTCTTTTTTTCTTCTTAAAGCTATTGTTTAATTAAATTTTGATCATTTCTAAGTTTTTAAACAATAAGGGTTATTTGAATTCCATATTTTCAATTAGCTAATGTTCAGGAAAGACAAATATTTAATGTCACATTGAATATATATGATTGATGAAATTTTTTTTATCAATGATCGATTGTAGTTCAAGGGTGGAAGCAATCGTAAACCAAGGTTCATTTATAAATAACTCTCTTTATTACTTACTTTATTACAAATAATTTCATATTATAATAATGCCCCATTTTATTAAATATTTTATTTCTCAACAATTGTTGAAGTAGAATTCCCCATGGGATTGAATCCTACTTTCCTATGTTACATTTGTTTTATTACATAATTTTAGGATTTAATTTGGGTTACATACGATAGCACCACTAGTTCTCTATAAGCTGAAGTCACTTACATACTATAGACATTCAATCCTATGGTAAGAAACATGTAAGAAGAAAGCCAAAAGGAGCAAGACTCCCAAACGATGTGATATCAATCTTAGCTTGGGATGTTAGGGGTTTAAACAAGCAACAAGATGTTCATGATTATCTAAAAACAACAAGGCCATACATTATTGGCCTTTTAGAAAAAGAGATCAAAGAGAACAAATGCAAGGATATCTAGTAATGGGTCCATTCTCACAAATAATAACACTCATCATATTGGGAAGTGGCTTACAACTTGGACATCGTTAAGGTAGTCAGCTATGGTTTCAATGCACAAACTATTCACACATCCATAATTCTCAAACTAACTAGCCAAAATATATGTTTGAGTTTTATATATGTAGATATTATCTCTTTTCAGATAAGTTCACTATAACAAGACTTTGATAATATATCTAGGGGCTAAAAATACTTGGACAATCATGGGAGACTTTAACTACACCTTTTACACTTCTAAATCCGAGGGGGGGCTTATGTTCCAAGCTACTATGCAAAGATTTCAAATCTTGTGTAAGGAAATTAGAAGTTATAGACTTTAACTATGAAGGGAACCATTTTACTTAGTTTAAAAAACAATAAAACAAATGGTTCCTAAGAAGGAAATTAGATAAAGTAATTGAAGTTTTAAATGAAAACTTTTTATACTACAAGTATATAGATAGTATCTTATAGTATAAAAGGTATTATTCTCGTGAGAATTGTAGTAGTCACCAAATAATTCTTGTAACTAACTTGTGAAGCCCCAATACCCCTTGGGAGGATAAGGGAGTGCCAATTCGGAGTTACCAACAGAAACAAACATTGCCTTGTGGAAGCATTTCAAAAAATACCACACATTCATTACATGCATTTCCAGCAATTGAGACAAACATACGTTACAAAGCATAAGTTCAGAAACTAGCCTATATTATGTTTATTACAAACCTTCATACAAATTCAAATACAAGCCAAAAATCAAAACTCAAAATGCATTTTGACAAGCAAAACTCGATCTCCTTTGGCTATTGCGGTTGACTTGTCCAAATCCTTATATCTTTCTTTCTTAACATACATAGGGCAGATCTACTGTGCTAAGCGTATAGCTTCGTGAGTAATAACTAAACTATGTATCATCAATAGATACTGAATCATATTATACAAAAGCATCTAAACATACTGAAATTCAGAACAGAATAAGATTTATTAATGAAAACATTTTGCATGCTAAAGTCAGACATTTCAATAGCAGAACATAACATACATAATACATAACAGATTTTTAGAATAGGGTGTTAACCCATCAAATCAAAAATATGGTTTGTTTCTTATCAAAGCTTATCAAATATCAAAGTATAAAATAAGTTAGACTATAAATCCATGAACAGAAGTGGGTAATGAGACTTATATAGAGGGAGACTGAAGTCTCGATACTTGAGTGTCACAGAGGGAGACTAAAATCTCGACACCGAAGTGTCACAGAAGTAGCTATACACCCTTCTAGGCATGCCTATTTACCCACGACTAGGACTTGACAGTTACAAAACCAAACAAGTTCATTTCATGTGCATAATAATTAGTCAATCATATTTACATGCATGAAACATTTCAGACATCTATTGTGTCGAGGTTCAGAACACAACCAACATAAAATACAACTAAATATGAACTAAACATAATAAAATAAAATGTGAGGGTCCTAACGATTACTGACAGTTGCTCCCTTTTGCTTAATATCTTGAAGTTTCGGCGATATCTAGAAATGGCAGCTCTACTTGCTTTTCTATATACAATCAAACACAATTTTATAGTACCAAATTGTTCATGTAACTGAATAAGCACATTTAAGAATGTATCATGTAACATGCATGTTCAATGACATAGTCCTAGGTATATCTCCTTACTAAACTGATGTAAACATCGATTGTGTTCCAAAAGTTCCAGAATTCACACAATTATTCACTATTCCAAATTTTTCCTCAAAACAAACATTCGGGTCTACTTTGGATGATCATTTAGATCAAGCAAATGGGATATTTAAGCAACAATTCCTTCTAGACAATTCTCCCCCTTTGTCTTAGGTTTCCACTGATTCCAAGATCATGCAATTTGGTTCAATATACTTAAAGTTATACTCAAAAGACTTCAGACTCTGCTGAAACTACAACAGAATTCTTAACTCAACGTCAGAACTGATTTTCGAATTCTTAAACCGAAATTACAGTTTGACCTCTTCATAAAAATTGCATCCTTATGTCTCTAGTTGAATCAAAATTAATATTAAACTCATTTGGAAATTTACAAATCAAGATATAAGCAAAATATCGAAGTATGTTCAATAAAATCATCCTAGTTATCATACTTCAGTACAGTCACAATTACATCTTAAATTCTTCAATTAATCCATTTCAGATGGTCCTAATTTTTGGTGGAGATGAAGATCAATGTCTTATGAGTCTATTGGTTCAATTCCCATGTCAAGAGAAGAAGTTATAAGAAAAAGATCAAAACATGTTCAGAAAATAACCCCCTTTAGAAAGCATGGAAGTCGCAATCGTGCGCCTACATGACCGTGACATTCTAAATGGACTAACAATGTCGCGATTGTGAAATGGATCCCACAAAAATGTATACAAAAAAAGGATCCAACTAAAATCTATAAAAAATATACAAAATAGATCCAACCAATTACATTCTCTTATATTAATTAGTACCATAATTTATTACAAACCAACTAATGCACAAGTAATTGTCATTCACATGTTATTGAATTCCAGTTTGAATATTAATTGTTTGTTAGATTGAATTTCTATTATCCTTTTATTTAGAATCTCACCTTTGCACCTTGACCCTCTTAATTAAAATGATAGTTGAAAAGAGTTCGATCAACTGATCCAAATGTTCTCTTGCTCTATAATAATGGAACTACTGCATATGACTATTACAAGCAAGGTTAAAATAATAAACTATTCATGCAAATAATACATAGAAGAAGAAGAATATATATTAATAACAATATACAAGAATAATAATATTTAGTAATAAACATTTATATCAAACTAACCTTAGCTCCACTACTGCAGAAGGTTGTCTACTAGAAATTAAAGAATGAGGTTGAGCCAGAATTAATGTTGTTATTGAAAAGCACATAATTATAAATTAATATTAAAATAAAAACCTTAGCTCCATCTTGATTAGAAGGAAGTGGAAAAAATTTACAACTTCTCTTATTATGATCACTATTTTATATTTACCACATAGTTGGAATTGCCTTTTTTGTGACAGCCAATAAGGATTCTTCACTCGCTTTAGTTCATCTTTATGTTTTCTCGTATTCTTCTTAGGTATACAAGCATAACTCTTTTTAAATATGGACGTATCTCTTCATGAGTGTTTAGTGTCCAGAATTTTTCTGCTTTAATTGGTTATAAGACATTCTTATAAACTTCTATAAACCTCCTTTTACGATAACACTCATCCACTTATGCCTCAAGTTATTTTTTGGCATGGAAAATGGTACTAATTATATGATTACAAGGATACCCATAAAGTTCCTACACCCTTTGACTGCAAGCTTACTCCCGCCCCAATTGGACAATAAGTGCTTATTAATCACTTGATACTCCATCTCCCTATTCCAAATAACTTCCAATCTTATTGTATTCAATTTATTCTTGTCCAATTTTTTCATCACCTTAAGTGTTATTTCATCCTTCCATCTTTTAGTGTGCTCCTTAAGGTTAGAGTGCCTCTTCATTAACATCATTGTAATAATCTTCAACATACTAATTAAGAATAACCAGCTAAAAGCATTTATAGATGTAAATGTGTTTAAATTATTATTTAGTTGGATGAATTACCTTTTACATATCATAAATCATTGTCATTCCTTCAACATCTCCAAGCTCTAGGTTAATGGCTAGTTGATTTATAAACCATGTCTAATTCTTAGTATTCTCTACCTCAACATTTGTCTATACAATTTGATATATTCCTTGATTGTCATCAACTCGTATAGGACCTATAATTTTTCCCTAGTAATTTGTTTTCAAGAAAATCCATCTATATTGATTATAGGTCATAACTTCTTCTTTCCTTTTTTTATAGAATCAAAACACACATATATTCTCTTGAATACTAATTAATCTTCATCCTTTATAATTTAAAGCTCGATTATAAAGCCTGAATTCATTTATTTTAACATAGAAATAAAACTATAAAGCTTCTCGTATTTGTTATACTGCTCTTTTGTTTTTGCTTTAAGAACCTTCCTCCTTGCATACTTGCGTATGTTGGAATTAACAAATAAATTTAGTTTCTCCCTACATTCTTTAACTATTTTTTAATTTTTGTTGGACCCCGAACCTTGAGTGGAAATTAGAAATATGAAAATGAAATAAAATGAGTGTTTTTGTATATGAATT
>JANIHY010000009.1:18291059-18302145 GCA_027479065.1 Erythroxylum brevipes
GTTGGGTTCTCTGGAATCAAGCCATTGGAGACACTCAGGTTCTTCTTTCCAGAGATTACATCCAATTGAACTTAAAGTACTTTCCTGAATTTGATTGACTTGCAACTCAAGAGGACCAATGAAATGAACAGAACGATACATAGAGGATAGAGTATCCAAAAGTTCAGGCTCTAAAGCGTCAAAAGTGTGAAAAATTACTGCAGGAGCTTTGAGTGATGTCTTTGTTGATTCTACGATGACCCGATACAAGGTATCATCACCATTAACTGTGTCAAATATTGTTCCGAAATCTCGTAAACGCATGTTCTTCATTCCTGGAATGAAATCTATGACTTGGTCCAAATAGCCATTCGTTCGAAAATTTTCATCTGCGAATTAACACGGTAAGGAGGCGTTTCACGAGTGATACAAGTTGAAGAAACAATAAGGTAAGAATAATATTTGTCATATGCATAAAAAAACCTGTAACTTATATACCTTTTGGGGGTATCAGTCCTCTTTCTTTGAGTGAAGGTACTTGATGAAAGCCCATGAAGCCACAGGCAGAAAGGGTGAAGAAAATTGCAATAGGAAGTCCCAACTCTTCTGCTGCTTTAATAGTGAACGTTGACATGAATCCATCAGAGATTATACAGGTCACTGGAGGGATATTGGAAGACTCTGTGTTACTGAATCGGGAAATCAGGCCCTTGAACGATGACAAGTAGTGACCCTCCATGATGGCTTCAGATAGAGCAGTCAAATGTTGAACAAAATCAGTTTCTGGAGGAGGAAGATCGTCTGGAATGAATTCGAACCGAAAATCCGGCAAGCCATCCAGCGAATTTGGACCTCTTGATTCAAGCATACGTCTATGGAAAGACTGAAGATTCACGAATGTTATGTGAAAGCTTTTGTGATGAAGCAGCTTTGCTAGTTTAAGCATAGTTTTAATGTGGCTTTGAGATGGGTGTGGGATGAACACTGCATGAGGTCTTGCCATTTCCTCTAAACAATCTGTAATTATGGATTACGCCATTTCTACAGGACCCATCTTTCAATTTATATTGGTAGCAAGTGTCAGAAAATGGAAGATCAAGTTACTATACATGTAGCTTCCTTTCACTTTTCAAGATGACTTACTTGTAAAGAACTTCTAAGATCAATTTTATCAGTTATAACTACACGTATGTTTGCTGATAAAGTGCCTACAATGGCGGCAGTTTCTGCATAATAGTCCGAAGTTATTTTTCAACGGCCTGAAATCTTCTGTACTCTCTTTTTTTTTTATCTATTATGTCCATTTGAATCTAAGTCATCTATTTATGTGAGATCCATATAAATAAATGACTTGAATTTAATGAGACAAGTAGGTACACAAAAATAGAGATAGAGATATATTCCCTTATTCAACTATGTGAAGTGGACAAGACAAAGCTTGTTTCTCAAGGTGTCAATTAACCTCGGTGGACTTATGTTATTAGAGTTTTTGTTAGTAGAGTTTTTTTTTAAAAGCTTTTCTAAGAAACTAGCTAATTATTTAGTTGTCCATTAAAAAATAATTTTTTGAAAAAATTTCATACAATAAACTGTTCGGTAACATAAAAATAAAAATGCTTTTATTAATTTTAATTATATTTTATTTTGTAATAAAAATTATTTATGCATATAAATATTATTTAAAGTATATTAAACAATATGCAAAGCACAATATATTAATTATTATATAATTTTAAACTATATGAAACATAAATCAAGATATATCTAACAAAATCTTTCATATATAAACTAATATCAAAAACAAATATTTAAACATATTAAAAAGTCAAATAATATTATATAAATCTCAAAATAAATATCTAAGTTGAGTAAATAATTAAATACATAATAAACGAGAAGATGAGTTTATGAGTCTTGTGGGAATTATGTGTAAAACATAAGGACAAAAGGTACTAAAAGTAAGCTCGTTAATTGATCTGAAAAATCTACCTAAAAAAGTAATTTTTTTAAGAAGTTCTAAATTTGAGCTTCTTAAAAAACTATATTTTGACTGCAAAAAAAGGCACATTTATTAAAGAAATGATATTTTATCTTACAGTCAAACACGTATTTTCCTTATAAAAGCCTTTTACGGTGGAAAAAAGTACATATTGACCTCCTAAAAGCTCATCCAAAAAGGCAGTAAGGTTTAAAAGAGCTTAAAGCTGTAAATAAAAATCAATTTGGCAATATTCTAGGAGTTATCTCAGAAGTTTGGAAGAAGTGTTTCTTAATTCAAGAGGAGCTCCACTCTCATGCAGGTGATGTCACCTTGTTAACGGAAGTGAAAACAGTGCTGAATATTTACTCTAAAGCTATTGAGTTTTATAATTCATTGCAAAAATACGGTGACTCAATAAGGGAGATAAAAACACAACAAAAAAAGAAATTCATAGATTCATTTATGCCACAAATTTGAACATAATCTCCTCCATATCAAAATTGAGTGGAGAATGATGAGTTAAAACAAGAAGTCTTCATATATATTCATAATTCTTCCTCTTTTATGCTTATCCTCAAATCTTTTGTTTCAAACCACTCATCTGTATAAGGAAACTGTGAACTTACGTAAATCTTTAAGAGAAGATGTTTTAAGCCAGGCCAACATAAAGCTCTATACCGAGCTCGTTGTCCGAACTTCTCGTTGTACAAGTACCTACTAACGAAACTTCTTATTTGATGGTTGTTCTTACTTGCTCTTTCTTGAGTTCATAGTTGCAGGTTCCTACCCTTGTCTTCTTACAATTACTTCTTACAATTACCTAACCTTCAAAAAACAAAATTACTCTGGATCGAACCATTGATGGTCCTGGTCAAACGCCACTTGACTATTTGATCTGATTTGATCTTCTACTCACTGATAAAGTTCAGTTCAATCTTCACCTATTTATGCATAAAATTATAGAAAGAGAAATTAATCAAATAACAGAAAGGAAGTCATCAATTAGGAAAAGTAACTTGCTCCACTTAATACCAATCATAATTCATTCGTTGTTTTGGCGTTCAACCACTTGCAATCCGCTTCTTTTTGTTTCGTTCCCATACAATAATATTGCTGCTATACCATGGTGTGTGTGTGTGTATATATTTATAGGAAAACTGAAAAATATCGAAAAGATATTTAAAAGTATTGCATCTGCTTATTGGGCAATTGATCCCTAGTATCATCGAGGTAGCTGGTTTCCTCAGGTCGATCCATGACTAATGAGGACTTCAGGTTTCTCAGCCTCTAGCATCCAGGACAAACATCAAGTTCTATGTTTCTTGCTTCCGATGAGTATTCCTCATCTCGAACTTTGTCTGGTCATGTTGTTGTCTAGCATATTTCTGGATCTCCCGATCGCGCTCTTGAGGCATTTGGTCCCCATTGTTTGATGGATAAAGTAGAGGACCTGACACAGAAATCTTGTTTCCCCTTGGACCACGAACATACTGATGATAAACATCAACAACGTTTCAACGTTAAATATTATAAAAATTGGAATCCAAATTTTCACAAATCTTAATGCCTATGACTCGAATAACTTGTAGACACTGACAAGCATCAAATGTAAGATGGACTCCTATTTTTTGGTACATACAGGCAAGTCAAAGCTCATGATTGACTAATATGGACACTTTGCATGGAAATGTAAGAAAAGGAATTGCATTGACTAGAAACGTAATAATTTTTTTTTTTAATTGCTAAGAGAAGAGGTGAGCCATCAACCCCAAGAAGGAAGTGATTAAAACTAGAAACACTTGAGTCACAGGCAAATGCCATAGAACTTACCGATTTTCTCATTTGTCCTGCTGGGGAATATGCCATCCTCCGTATTTGATGATTTTGATCTTGCTTTCTCATGGATCCAGCTTCATTTAATAAATCATGAAATCTACTGGCTTGCTTTACCAACTTTTGATCTGAGGAACCAGGATATTGCCCATGTTCTTCAGGCAATGACGTCCTAGATGTTAATAACCCAGACACTTTTGGTAGGTTGGTTCTGGCAGGGACCTGATGAAGATTATCCATATTCTTCCCAGCATTAGTCCAGCCAGTTCCAGAGATCAATGGTCCTGAATGGGATACATTTTTATGCTGTTTCACCAAGTACTGTCCTTTCCCATCTCTGAAAGCTTGAGTTTGATTAGAGCAATAATCCAGAAAACCAGATACAGCTTGCTCCTTCTTCGAGTATAGTATCTCACCTCTACCGTTTGAACTATGACGATCTCTTCTCTGTGATTACAGAGCAAACAATGATTATCTAGAGAACAATGACAGAATCACTCAAAATAAGATGTAGAAATTAAAGGGAGAGAAGATGGTAAAAGAAATTCTCAAGAGGAAAAATTATTCATCAGAAACAGATAGGACAAAAGAAAAAAAGGTTGCCTATATATTCCAGAAGTAAGCATATGAAAAGGCGCTCCTATAACATTAAGTAGATGAAAAACAAATCAATCCGAATTGCTTAAATAGGATGATAAGAAGTTCTCCACTTATTTATTCGTAGCAGCTGGGGGGAGCGGGGTGAGGCGAAGAATGGGTGGGAAGACACAGGGCTTCTGAATGAGCAACCGCTGTAACCTTATTGGCAACTCATACAGGGATATTCAAAGAATAGGATGACTTCAATTCACTGGTTGGGTAGAGAATCAGAAACTTGTACCTCCCCTCAAAGTGTAAATTATTACTCTTGGGTATTCTTCAGCTGTAACACACTGACAACCACCCATATAACCTATTGAGGCATAAAAAGGACATAGGGAGGGCAAGCTTCGAATAAATCTAAAATCTCAAGGCTCAACTTATTTGTCCATATAA
This sequence comes from Erythroxylum brevipes, assembly GCA_027479065.1. Lineage (NCBI taxonomy): Eukaryota > Viridiplantae > Streptophyta > Magnoliopsida > Malpighiales > Erythroxylaceae > Erythroxylum > Erythroxylum brevipes. Next base: position 18,295,888 of record JANIHY010000009.1, read on the forward strand.
ATCTACGATGCAAATCCAAAAGATAACTGAAAAATCAACTGTCTGCAACCCAGCATAAAAGCATTTTATTCGATGTTACTAAGTGTTACCTGTACTGATGTTGATAGATCAGGATGTGCATTAGATGGTATCACAGCTTCAGATTCTTTTGTTCTACCTACAACTGCTCCTTGTCTGAAAAAATTTAGACGTAATAGCATTTTAAACCACCAACCATAGTTGCCATCTCAGGGTAAGCAGTGCACAAGATTAAAAAAGAAAAAAAATAGAGAAAAACCAGAGCAGTTTGTAATGTAAAGCAGATGGACAAAAAAATTCCATAACATCACTATGATTCAACAATGATACAGAGCAACATAAAGGAAGGGAATTACGCCAATATTTTTACACAATAATCCCCCCACATAAAAAGCACATATAGATTGATGAAGCAACAGAACACTGATCTACATTTTTGCACCAATAATTCATAGCCCAAACCCGCATAAAAGGTGGATATAAAATGATGAAGCAGCACAACACTAATTTAATTTTTTGCACTTGCTTCCTAAAACAAATCATACTTCAGAAAGTAAGAACTTCCAAAACAAAAGTACTTGTAATTTCTTTCAATATAAGCTATTATCAATCCACAGAATGTACCTTCTTGCATCATCCTGCATTTTAGCATCAATCTCTCTTCTTGGAGGATATTTGGGCAAAGTTGAAGGATCACAAGGACGTGGTTCTATCGTAAAGTACTGTTGAGAGAGAGATTAATAACCAAATAAATAGTTGCGTAATCCAACAAAATCAGAATAAGAAAACAAATAGCATATGCACAAATGCACAAAAGTCGCGAGTAGACCAAAATAACATAGGCTATAAATTTGATTTCAAATAAAGGAAAGCGATGTAGGGGAAAGAGAAAGCAACCTTGAAAGAAGAACAATATAACTGGAAAATTCCCAGTTAATCTGAGACATTTAAACAGAAAATTTTAAAATCGTGTGTCATGTGAATTTCAAAATATCGTGTGATGTGAATTTACTTCCCTTTCATTTTAAAAGAAGATGAAAGTCTCGTTTAAATAAGCATAACCACTATTTATTTAAGATTTCATGATTTTCAAATCAAACAATTAGCCAGACATCCTTCATCTCTCTTAAATAAAACATTGCATAATCTGCATACCTCAGTCCTGAGAGCAAAGGATGCAGTTCCTCGTTGAGCTGGATCAATGGAAAGTAAGGTCTCTATAAGCCCAACAGCAGAAGCAGGTAAGTCTCTAAATGTTTCAGCAAGACACCGTCTATATGATCTTTGAGTCTTGATAACAGAACTATGCGGCAATTTCGATCTTCTCCAATAATCCTCAGACGGTGAGCCACATAATTTAAAGATTTTATGCAATTGCTCGACCTAAAAGGAACAACCACTTAAGCTAACATTAAATAATCTGTGGCTAAATATATATTTATGCATTTATGAACATATATGTCCAGAATATTTGTAAATCATCATACAGCATGCCAAAAATCAAATGTTGGGAAGAAGATCAGGCGATTGAGCAGTAGTAGTTGTACACAACATCCATATTTCAAGAATCTAGAAAGGATTTGATAGTTGAAGCTTTTTGATAGAACTTATAGGGGAGAGGTTGACTTGGAGGATGAGCACCATAGGAGAAGGAATAAATCAGTAGTGTGGAAGGTGTATTCTAGAAGAAAGAACAATGGGCAAAAGGGCAATGCAGGAGGGCAGTTAGTGTTAGCTGAGGTGGCAAAGTAGTTAGCTAACGGAATGTACTGGGGAGGGGAATATTTTGTGTCCATGGGAGAGAGGGACAGTAGGCAGAAAAGTAGTAAGCAAAAGTTTGACAGCAGAGTACCCTTACCTGCTGAGGAGCGATTCTGCTCTGGTTTAGGGAAGCTATACCATTTTCATACTCTAATGAGCTATATACATTACGGGTTATTGAATTAATACAAAAAATCTCGAGTGTTTTGAGACTAGAGTTCTATCATTGGTCCGACTTGCCGGATTGCTTATCGGAGGGACGGATAGTCCACGTCTTGTTTGTTTTTCTTCCGAGTCCGAGACCCATCTTCATGCCACCCAAGATGGCGGATAGAGTTGAGCTTTTGGAATCTCGTATGGCCAGTCTTGAAGCTGGGGTAGAGGAAATGCAGTCATCCATGCGTATGGCCATGGGGGAAATGCAGCGGGCATTACTGGTAGAGCTGAATAAACTGATGGGCAAACGTCCCGAGGAGGGACGAGGCAGTGAGACTTATGAGATGAGACTGAAGCCAACGAAAGACAGGGATACTCCGTATACTCAACAGCATGTTCAGTCGGAGCATTCCTTGGGCAATATGCAAGAGTATCGCTTGTCAGTGAGGAAGGTAGACATACCTATGTTTGACGGGTCTGATCCTGTAGGATGGATTACTCGAGCAGAGATTTATTTCGAAGTTCATGGTACGTCGGAAGAGGTGAAGATTAAGCTAGCCTTATTAAGCATGGAGGGATCGACCATCCACTGGTTCAACCTCCTTCGAGAGGCTGAAGTAGAGCTAACATGGGGCAAGTTGAAATAGGCTCTAATCGACAGATATGAAGCAAGACGGTTTGAGAATCCATTTGAAGAACTCTCGGATTTACAACAAATGGGTACTGTCGATGAATACATTGAAGCCTTCGAATTTGTGTCTTCTCAGGTGGGACACTAACTGCCCTCTTGCACTGCCCGTCTGCCCATTGTTGTTTCTTCTAGAATACACCTTCCACACTAATGATTTATTCCTTCTCCTATGGTGCTCATCCTCCAAGTCAACCTCCCCCTATAAGTTCTATCACTTTTTATTGCAGAATGCTTCATATCCCAAGGCCTAAGAAAGTTAAAAGTACAACACAGTACTCATCCCTGGCTTCCATTGGAAGAATTCCAGGTTTATGAGAATTCAAATTTACCACATAGGTTACTGAAAGAAGACATTTGTGAGGGACATTAGGGCAACAATTGAGAACAAAGATAGCGCTAAAAACACTGTACCTCTGTTCTTCCAGGTAAAATAGGTTTGCCAGTGTATAGCTCCCCAATAATGCAACCAGTGCTCCATAAATCTACAGCAACTCCATAATGAGAGGCCCCAAGTAAGAGCTCCGGTGCTCTATACCAAAGAGTTACTACACGGCTTGTCAATTGTGTGTTACTTTTAGGATCAAAGAAACTTGCCAGGCCAAAGTCCGCAATTTTCAAAATCCCATTGTTGTCAATAAGAAGATTAGAACCCTTTATATCACGATGTAGGACACCACGACTATGACAATGATCGAGTCCATTAAAAAGTTGTTGAATGTAACATTTGATCTTCAGGAAAGTGAACATAATGAGAATTTGAGAAGGTACAGTGTAAAAGAAAGCAAATATATTAATCAACTGATGGTTGCACTGCATGATGCACCCCCTCGGTGTGAAGCAATTACCTGTGGCTCTTTAAACTTGATGCCAGGAATAGAGGCAAGACCAGTAAGATCATGCTCCATGTATTCAAAGACAAGGTACAAGCTGTGAGAGTTCTCAGATGTTATCAGGCCTTCCAATTTTATTATATTAGGGTGATCCAGCCTACGCAAAATAAGAATCTCACGAGCCATAAATTTGACACTCTCTGAATCATTAATGTCAAATCTGACCTTTTTAAGAGCTACAGTTTTATCACGAGTGACATCATAGGCCTTGTAAACGTTGCTGTAAGTTCCCTGACCAATCTGCAAGAACATAATATTACACAAGTTCAAATACGAAAGATGAGGTTACTACTAAGTGACATTGAGTTTACAAATGTAGATCAAATTTATTGTAAAAATAGCTGTTAACTGAGAAAGAATCCTGTATATGGTTAACATGATTGGAAATAGGGTTAAAGGGGATGGATTGTGTTGGATAAATATATACAAATCCATACAAAAATATCATGCCTTGAATCAAAAACTTAAGAACTAAATTTTTGTTTGTGAGACGTATCAGGAATTAAATTGAGGACATAACAGAGTTCTTCAAGGATCAGATATGATCATCATGTGTATATAGTGTTTTCATTCTATGAGGAAAACGAAGAAACAAAAAATAACTTAATGATTCGCACAACACAGTATGCCTCCTCTGATTCCTTAATGTCAGAGTCAGTAAGCTGACTAATAAAATACAACTAGCAGATCAAGAGTAAAAAATTAAACAGATGAAGAAACTCTTTTGTCGATGAACCAAAAATCGTAATTAGATGAACATTTTTGAGGGATAAAGTGAAGAATGATACTTACTCTATCTAACTTCTTAAAGGTAGCAGCTTGCCGAGGTACCCACCCTCTGATAGCCTCCGATGCCTGTGAGGCTAGCCAAGATGGCCATCCTGCTGCAACCTGCCCTGCTTCTCCACTCTTTGGCACCCTTCCCCAGCTCGGGTGACCCAAACTCCCTTCATCACACTTCTCAACTGTCAATTTGGAATGACTATTAACACCAATTCCACAACTCCCCGCCGTCCTTTTACCATCTTGACCCGGAATTCCGTCTGTCTCAATGTGATCATCTAAACCACACGAACCGAATTCTTTTTTATCAATTAGCATAACCTTCAAATCTCCATTCTCTAACTTATTACTATTCAGTCGGACCTCCTCATCTCCTCTGCTGCATGAATAGACATGGGCAACACGCCTATCATAATTTCCTCTGCTCGATAGCCTCTCTTTTGGGCTATGCAGCTTATTTTCTTTGGAAGAAATGCAACCCATATCGCGAACAATATGTATATATCCAGTTCACAGACACAATTCAACTGACAGTATACTCAATGTTATCTGCTATACCCATTGATGCAATCTATCAATGATCGCATGTGACGAAAGACACAGAATGGCAGCATCTACATCTATCAAGCTAAAAATGATCGAACAATCCAAAAACTAGAAGAGTTCTGAATACAGCTGCCGAAAAAGATAAAAAGATGAAGAAATCAAGAATTCAAAGTCACCCCTCAATATCCAATTGATCAAATTTCAAAGGAAGTGATCCAAACACTATTCAAATCAAAAATCAAAAACGACCCAAAAGAGATAATCTCAGAAAAAGGTTAGTTGAAGCAGAAAAGATTTACGAGAGCAAGATCTTAGCGCGTTGCCAAGAAAGAGAGATTTTAGATTAGTTGGATCGCGTAGTTCGTTATAGCTTGGGTAAAGTATATTTCAATGCGTACCACTTCTGTTCATCTTAAAGTTTAATATATTATGAAACCTCCTTAAATTAATCTTAAATAAACAAGATAAGATAAATTTGATAGTACATTATAAAAATAAATATAATTATTAAATAGTTATAAAAATAAGTGATCCAATTAAATTTTATATAATCAAAATATACCTTCAGCTTAATTTGTTTTTTGAAGTGTTCAACACCTGTAACTGTCTCGCATCATAAATGTAAGGCTGGAGACGCTTTTCGCCGGCTAGACCGAGTCAACACAATATAGACATCCATTCATTCTTAAAAACATCGTACGAAGTTAACGATATGAACTTCACAAAACATTGAGCTTGGTAAAAAAAGTAAACTAAATTTGGAACATAATTTTTTAAAGAATAAAATTATAAAAAATAAAGATATTTATATATTTAAATACTTAAAAAAATTTAACGAAAAAATTGGGTAGATTCTTATTGTAGTGTTTAATATATTACAGTATTTTCTAGAATATAACTTAATTTTAATATATGTTTCTAATTATATCCCTACAAATTGAATAAAAATTGAAATCGTTAAATAAGGAAAAATATAAACCTAAAAATTATCGATTGAAACTTCTGATTAAAAATATTCAAAATTTTATTAGCGAGAAAATAATAAAAATAGTTGAAGACAATATTATGAATACTAATATGTATTGGCCAGTATTTGCCAGTATGGATAATACTGGACTAAAATTGATATGAAATAAAGAGTGAGTCGTAGTAAATTTAAATACCGATCAGTACCGACTTGTTTCAGATATTACCGGTCAATATTTAAAATATCGACCCATATTGAAAATTTTTAAAAATAGGGAGATTTTTTAGTAATATTTTCAAAAAAAATTAAAATTTTCCTCCTTTATCTTTCCTTTCCCTTTTTTTCAAAAATTTTTAATTATTTATTTTATTTATTTCAACTTTTATAATTATTGTGAATTTTTAATTTTTGTTATTAAAATAATAATAAATATTTTTATTATTAAT
>JANIHY010000009.1:18452156-18466985 GCA_027479065.1 Erythroxylum brevipes
GGAAATATGTCATATATGCATGTACGTACAAATACCAATTTAATACCAATTATGCAATACATACACATGCCAAATACAAATGCAATGAACTGTACACATCCCATTGGTAACGGGATGTTACAAAATGGAGTAATGATCTTATCATTAAATGGTGAAGTAAGTCACTTGTTAATATAGAAATTCGATATGATATGTAAACTATACAAGAAGGGGGTTGAATTGTGTAATCTTTTCGAAAATATTAATCTTTTGAAATTTCTTGAATTTCTTTACGCAAATTCAAATGATTAGTAAAACATTTTGTTAAAGTTGATAAGCAATGCAATCGTAAGCAATATTATCTACTAGTCTAACAACAAGAAAATTAAAAGTAAGTGTTAGAGAATAGACACTACGATTTTATACTGGTTCACCCCAAACCTTGGGTTACGTCCAGTCCTAGAGTTAGTCTAAGATTTTACTATACTCTTCAACTTTACAAGTATTCTTTCTACATTTGCAGAGCCTCTTCAGATCTATCTCACAAAGTATTATATATCAACTATATTAGCCTCTCCAAACTCTAGCCTTCCTTTCTCTCCATACGAAAAATAATTTTGAGCTTTAGGTTACAGATGTATTCACTCACTTATTCCACACTTTTAATACAGAATATTTGTTAATGTAAAAACATTCGTTATCTTAGTCTTCAAATAGAACTAGTATTTATAGCCTTAGTCTCCAACTGTCTTCTTAAAAATTGCTTCTTGATCTTCTAGAAATGGTTATTAGTTGAGTCTTGTCACTAACTCCAACTAACTAACTGTCTAACGTTCTAGAATATCTTCCTTTTGTATCATCTAGAATAATGCTTCTTCTATTATTATGCTTCGTTTGTTATTCCGCTTCATCTACTGTATCGCTTCATCTATTGTCGCGCTTCGTCTGGTGTCGCGCTTTGTCTGTTGTTAAACTTCGTCTGGTGTTGCACTTCGTCTATTGTCGCATTTTGTCTGTTGTAGCGTTTCGTCTAGTGTGGCGCTTTTTCTGGCATTGATCGTGTACCTTCTGAGTTGACTAAGTGTTACTTACATTTTTTTGCACACTTTAAAAACTTTTCAAAACAGTTCACACATTTCTAAGATTATTATTATTTAATTGTCATCAAAATTAATAGAATTGAAGTCCTCTTAACTTAACAATCTCCCCCTTTTGATGATAACAAATAATCATAATTTTAGAAGATAAGATGATATTTATAGACGAATAGACGAATAGTTTTCTAATGAATAATCAAGCAAAAACATAAGAAAAGAATTGTATACAAGATATATACAATGCTTTATATCTTCTCTTCTCGTTCTCCTCTTTTTCTCCTTCTCCCACTATTTGTTATTAATCAAAAAGGTTGTTCATGGTAGACGCTTCAGAAAACATACGTTGCATGTCAATGTGGATCGTCTTAAGGTCTTGTTCAATTGTAACCCGTAGTAGTGCTACTTCCTTATGAAGATCACCCACTGAATCAGCTAGTTCATCAACCTTAGTATGAACTTCCTCAATTTCTTTTGCTAATGCTTCCTGAACTTCCTTCTGATTGTGACTTGCTTGTGTCAAATTTATAAAATGCTTCAAGAACTCTAGATTATTAGTAGGATCTTGTTGTATTTCACTAAGTGGATGAAGGTTTTCAACAACAGATGGTTTTGAAGGTAAAACGTCTAACTCTATAATTTTGACAGAGGGTAGACTAAAGGGTTATTTTCCTTATGGGAGATCAAGATCATCAAGTTTTGGTAGTTTCAAAATTGGTTGCCCAAGAAGGTGTAACACATCCTTGACTGAAGGTATGAAATCTAAAGGTCTAAAATGCATGGCCAAATGGACAAAGGTTTCTAAATTGAAATTAATACCTTCAACTGTGATACTTTTGTACTGTCCTTCTTTTACTTTGCCAATTTCCTTAAAGTTTTCATCTGTGGTTGAAACTCCAAATTTGCTTCTTGATGCTTTTGAAATGTGGTGTGAAACATAGATATCTCCAAGTTGAGCTACATTATATGCATCATCTATGTTCTTCATGACTTAGAAGATGTTTTATTTGAACATTAATCGACATCAGTTCGACTAGACCTTGAATGATTTTTTCGAAGGTTCTCTGATAATAATTGAGCTTCTTCTTCGAACAACTAATGGTTCTTCTATAATCTTCATTCTTAAATCCTTTTTGTTGATTGGTTGAGAAGGATTATAAAGTTAGAATTGGTGTTCAACTATTTTCGCCTTCTGTTGAACAACAGATGAAGAAACCTTTTTTTGACTAGGCTTCACCTTCTTTTATTCTTCTGTTGGTTTAGATGAAAGTTGTTGTTAAGGCTTCTTCCTCTCAAATACCAACTTCCTTTTAATTTCTATCTCTCCAGATGATTTTCCTGATTGGCTTTGAAAAATAGAGACAATTGATCTAGTAGGCTGCTGTCTTTTCTCTTGCTTTTCAGAATCTCCATCAAGAATCAGACATGTCCTCTTCTTCTGTTCTTGTTGTCATAAGGTCAATAGTCTTGGTGACTATCTTGACTATTTGGATTTTTTTAATTGAATTTTCTCTGCCTTTCTCTTCAATGACACTTGTTGTGAAGATTGTTGAACCCGACTTTCCTCTTTCTATAGAATCGTCTTAGATTGTATTGGTTCATCAAATGATTTCTCATTATTTTCTTCTATGAATGTTCTTCCTATTGATCGAGGTTTTGTTTTTCTTGTAAACGTACCATGTTCACGTATGCCCCATCTTACTATTAGCTCCCCCTCAAACCTTGCTTTCAATGTAGAACCTTGATCCGCCTCATCTTCAAACTTTATCCCCATTATGTGAATAGTTGTGGCATTAATAATACTCCTCACATCAATCTTTACCCCGTTACCTCTGTTTAGAAAGATTTCTGATTCTCTAAAAATCCTTATCAACAGCATTCCGTATGGTAAAGAGATAAAATCTCCTTTTGACTTCATCATGTACTTTAAAATCAAGTATGGAAGATTAATGGCTTGATGATTCAATAGGTGTTATAGACAATGTTCATCGTTCGTTGTCACAGTGTCCTTTGAGCCTAATCTTGGTAGCATATAGTGAAGAAGCAATGAATGTAAAACCCTAGCCTTCAGAACAAGGGTTACCGCCTTCTTAACTTCTGGATCACTACTTCTATAGAATTGTCGATTGAAGTGCATTATATCTATATGACCTTGACTAATCCATTTTGTATTGTTAAACAACTTTACTCCAATACTAGGATACCCACAGACCCTATCGATAGTATCTTATTTCACGATAACTAACAATCCATCTACCATTGATACTAAGGTGTCATCCACCACCTTTGCATTTTTCCAAAACTCATATATCTCAATCAAATAAACCTTTCCCACGAACCTTGAAGAAGTTTTTCTAGCCAATTGCTTCAATCTCTGGTTCAATGTCTATCTAATTTTCCTTTAATGATTTGAAATTAACGTGTCATCCATAGATAAGTGATTGCTCTATTTGTGATCTATAACGAATAAAAACTAAATACAAAAAAGTATTTCACTCAAAGTAGTGATTTTATTCTCTAAAAGTAAGAATGTGAGATGAAAAGAACTTGAAGTTTAGAACAAAGTATCAAATCATCTTGGTTGAGAGTGCTAAAAAAGTCCGTTTTAAAGTATTTTAAGAAAATTCTAAAGTAGAAGGTATTTTAAAATCTTGAGAAGATTTCCTTCTTATACCCACTCTTGAAAAGTTACCGTTTATAACTTATCGTTACTATTTACTTGAAAACTTACGAATTTTTATCTTTTTCTTATATGAATCGTTTGGCTCATGATGTGTCAGACGAATGGTCATTCAGCATTACCATATTCAAATTTTGTTTGATTTCCTTGAATCTATCTTCACACAAAGGTTTAGTGAAAATATCCACCCATTGTTGATTCGTCTCAACAAATTATAGATGGATGATTCCTCTCTGTACATAGTCTCATATAAAATAATGTCTAACTTCAATATGCTTTGCCCTCGAGTGTTGTATTGGATTCTTTGATAAATTTATAGCACTTGTGTTGTCACAGAAGATTGGAATTTGATCTTTTTGTTTGGAGCAATCTTCCAACTGATACTTAATCCATAACGTCTGTGAATAACAACTTACAGCTAACATATATTAAACTTCTGCAATAGATAGAACAATTGAACTTTGCCCCTTGCTTGAACAAGAAATTAGATTATGATCAAGAAAGTGACAACCTCCACTTGTACTCTTTCTATCAATTCTATCTCCGGCATAATCAGCATCACAGTAGCCAATGAACCTGAAATCTTTACCTTTCTCATACATTAAACAAAGATCAGTAAAACCTGCCAACTATCTCAATATTCTTTTAACAACAATAAAATGAGATTCTATAGGATCTGCTTGAAATCTTACACACAAACAAATACTAAATAATATATCAGGTCGACTTGAGTTAGGTAAAGTAAAGAACCAATAATTCCTCTAAAAAGGATTTGATAAACCTTCTTACCTGCTTCATCCTTAGATAATAGGATTAAAGGATGCAGAGGAGTTGACGTAGGTTTAACCTTCTCCATTTTATATTTGATTAACATTTCGTTGATATGTTTCTGTTGATGAATAATTTTTTTTTCTTCAGTTTGTTTAATTTGTAAACCAAGGAAGAATTTCAATTCACCCATCATACTCATTTCAAATTCATTTTTCATAAGATTTTCAAAACTAGAACATAGCTTCTTAGAAGTTACACCAAAAATAATATCATCTACATATATTTATACTATAATGAAGTCATTTATGATACATTTTCTAAACAGAGTCTTATCTACTTGTCCTTTAATAAAGTCATTTCCAATAAAAAATGAACTTAGTTGGGTGGCCTAGGAACTGAAGACCAAACTTTGTTCCTAATAAACCAAGCTTCATCTTAAAGAGCTTCATCAACTTTTTTAGGTTTGAATTCAGAAACAAAAGCTACATTTGCCTCTCTTCTAAATTTAGACCTAGTTCTCACAAATTCTGAAGTTTCTCTTATAATTTGGTTTTCTGGGTGAGAGGATTTATACTTCCAGTGTTTCCTAAGACTAAAGTTTTCAAGAATATCCTTTACCTTATTAGGTGGATCAACTAGATGTGACATGTCTAGTTTATCAACTAAAGGAGCAGATAAAGTTTCATCATCAGAATCGTCTCTTCTATCTGGATGAGAATCATCATCAAACTTAACATGCATAGATTCTTCAACAGATTTAGAAACAACATTATAAACTCTATAAGCTTTAGAAGACATCAAATATCCTAGAAATTTTTTTGAATTGATCTTAGAATCAAATTTATCCAATTTTTTTGTATTCAATATAATACATTTGCAACCAAAAGGATGGAAGTAAGAAATATTTGGCTTTCTTCCTTTCCACAACTCATATGGAGTTTTATTTAAAATAGGTTGCAAAAATACTCTATTTTGAATATAACAAGCTGTGTTCACAACTTTTACCCATAAATACTTAGGAAGATTCATTTCACATAGCATAGTCCTTGTCAATTTTTTGAATCGTCCTGTTCTTTCTTTCTACAACTCCATTTTGTTGTGGAGTTCTAGGAGCAAGAAATTATAGAAAATTTAATTCTCTTCACAAAACATTCTAAATTTTTTATTTTCAAATTCTTCAACATGATCACTCCTAAATCCAACACTAGAAATTCCTTTTTGATTTTGTAACTTATTGAAAAGAACTTTAAAGCACTTAAGAGATTCATCTTTATGTGATAAAAATAATATCAAACAAAATCTAGTGAAGTCATCTACAATTACGAGACCGTACTTCTTTCCACCAATACTTAATGTTCTAGTTAAAGCAAACAAATCTATATGTAACAACTCTAAAGGTCTAGACGAAGTTACAACATTTTTAGAAGAAAAAGATGTTTTAACTTGTTTTCCTTTTTGACAACTTTCACAAAAGAAATCTTTGTTAAAACTTATTTTTGGTAATCCTCTTATCAAATCATTTCTAACTAACTTGGAAATATGTTTAAAACTAATATGACCTAGCTTTTTATGCCAAATAAGTTTTTCCTCATCTATTGATATAAAACATGAAATATTTTGACTTTTGAAATAATCTAAATTAATCTTATAGAGATTGTTTCGTCTCTTGGCAGAAAAGAACACAGAACCGTCCTTGTTTTTTACTACACAAGAATTTTGATTAAAGGATACTTCAAAGCCAAAATCATATAATTGACTAACACTAATTAGATTATGCTATAATCCTTCAATTAGCAAAACATTATCAATAGACGCAAATGAATCTTTACCAATTTTGTCGATTTCAACTATTTTGCCCTGTTGGCTGTCTCCAAAAGTTACTGATCTTCCTTGCTTATTTTGGAGGTCTAGGAACATAGAGCTTCTTCCCGTAATGTGTCGCGAGCATCCACTATCCAAGTACCATTAGTGTTGGTTATTTTTTTTAAGAAAGGAGATCTACAGTATATATTATGTCTTTCTTAGGTACCCATATTTTCTTGGGTCCTTTGGGGTTAGACTTACAATTATTCCTCGAATAATAAGAATATTGTTTCTTTTTCTTTCTGTTAGGAAAAAACTCTTATTGTGAAAAACATTACTATTAGTAAACCCTAAGCACTCTTATCGTTTGGATGTCTATATTTTCCAATCATATCATTCATCCTTTTTATACTTTCAGTAAATGTTGATAAACCTGTTGAAAGACTATTAATCCTTTGTTTCAGTTGATTAATTTCCTCAGATCTATCTACATTTACTTTCTTTTTCATATCGTCTACTTGTTTCTTAAGACAGACGTTTTCTTTTTCTAACACTTCCTTGTTCTTCAAGCTTTCAACAAATTTCTTTACCAAAATTCTATATTACTTTAATATAGCATGTGAATCTTCTAACAATTCTAAATACGCCTGTTAAAGATCATTAAAGTTAGAAGTTACCTCATTGTCACATTCGTTTTCAACTACCAATCATATATTTGCTTATTCTGATGCTTCAGAATCAGAATCAGATTTGGATGAATCCAAATCTTCCCACATTACCATCATGTTCTTTTTGTTTTCTTTACTGTTCTTCTGTTTTCTTTTGAGCAATGGACATTTAGACTTATAATGTCCTAGTTTGTTGCACTTGTAGCAGACGATAGAAGTTTTCTCATTCTTAGCTTCATCTTTTCTATTCTTCTTAAAAGAAAAGTCTTTATTTCCTTTTGCTTTCTTTTTCCACATCCTCCTAATTTGTCTTGAAATTAAGGATAGTTCATCATCATCTTCACTTGAATATTGATCAAATTCACTGGCATCATCATTCTTGATTTCTTCGATCTTTAATACTTTTGAAGATGTGCTTCTATTTTCTATTTCTTTTGATTCTTTTGACCAACCTTTAATGTGATAGATTTATCTCTTCTACTTTTATATTTAGCATCAAGTTCTACTTCATGTATCTTCAATGAACTGAGCAATTCATCTAGCTTCAACTTACTTAAGTCCATAACCTCTTACATTACTGTAACCTTGGATCTCCATCTTTTAGAAAGAATTTTGAAAATCTTTCTGACATGATCTTGATTATCGTAGATTCTCCCAAGAGCTTTAAGTCCGTTAATGTTCGTTTGAAATCATCCAAACATTTGATCGATAGTCTCCTCATCTTTCATCTTGAACATCTTATATTGATGAACAAGAATACTGATCTAGGACTCTTTCACTTGATTTGTCACTTCGTGTGCAATGGCTAATGTATCCCACATCTCCTTTGCAGATACGCATCCATGAATCCTATCATATTCACTTCTGCTTAGGGCACAACTTAGAAATAACTTAGCGTTTGAGTTTAACTGAAATCGAGCTTTTTGATCGGCTGATCATTTATATTAAGAGATGATATTGCCTTCATTGTCTGTTGGGGTATATAGACCATTCTCGATGATATCCCAAAGATCAATATGTATGGATTCTATGAAGAGCCGCATCTTGTCATTCCAATAATGATAATCCTCACCATTGAATGCAGGAGGTCTTGTGAACGAGGCACCTTTAGCTATAAAAACATATGTATCAGCCATGGATCTTTGTCCTCACTTTGTGATAGTGTTTCTTGGAAACCTTGCTTTGATACCAACTGAAGTAAATCACTTGTTAATATATAAATCAAGTATGATATGTAAAATACACAAGAAGGGGGATTGAATTGTGTAATCTTTTCGAAAATATTAATCTTTTGAGACTTCTTGAATTTCTTTACTAAATGCAAATGATCACAAAAACATTTTGCTAAAGTTGATAAACAGCGCAATCGCAAGTAATATTATCTGCTCGTCTAACAATAAAAAATTAAAAGATAAGGGTTAGGGAATAGACGCTGCAATTTTATATTGGTTCACCCCAAACCTTGGACTATGTCTAGTCCTAAGCGTTTGTCTGAGATTTCATTAAACTATTTAACTTTAAAAATATTCTTTCTACACTTGCAGAGCCTTTTCAGGTCTCTCTCAAAATATATTCTTTATCTGTTGTATTAGTCTCTCCAGGCTCTAAAAAGAATCTTTATCTACTGTATTAGCCTCTTCGAGCTCTAGCCTTTCTTTCTTCTCTATAGGAAAGATATTTTTGAGCTTTACATTATAGACTTATTCGTTCACTTCTTTCGTACTTTGAATACACAATTTTGCTAAGTATTGTACAATCAAAATTTTCTCTCTTGTAAAATGTTATCTTAGTCTTCTACTTGAACTAGTATTTATATCTTAAGTCTCCAACTGTCTTCTTAAATCTTCTAGAAATGGTTATTAGTTGAGTCTTTTTAACTAACTCCAACTAACTAATTGACTGATGTTCTAGAATATCTTCCTTTTCTATCGTATGGAATAATACTTCTTCTGTTATTATGTTTCATCTGTTATTCCACTTTCGTCTAGTATCGCGCTTTTGTCTGTTGTTGCGCTTCATCTGGTGTGGCCTTCATCTATTGTTGCGCTTTATTTGTTGTTGTTGCGTCATCTATTGTTGAGCTTCGTCTATTGTTGCACTTCGTCTGTTGTTGCACTTTGCCCGTTGTTGATATATCGTTTGTTGTTGTTACTTACATTTTTCTGCACACTTAACAAACTTATCAAACCATTTCATACATTTCTAAGATTATTATTATTTGATTATCATCAAAATTAATAGAAGTGAAGTCCTCTTGACTTAACAGTTTCTCTATTTCCTAGTTCTTTGCTTTGGTTTTTAACAGTAATCTCTTTATATAAAGCATTTCCATAGTGTATTTTGATTAAGAAGAATAACAGTAAATATCCCTTCTTCTCCCATCTTCTCTATTTTATCAATAGTATAACAAATACGATGTGGAATTATATATGCATTTGATATAGTATCCTTGTCTTTTGGGTTGAATTTATCAGGGATTTTTAAGGTTGTGAATAGAAAACATATGAGGATCACGTCGAGGCAGGTAGTGGAGAGAGTGAGAGAGGTAGGAGGGGGATATCAGTATAGGGTTATCTTGGGAAAAAGAGATAATATGGATGTACTTTACTATTAAAATATTATAAACATATGCTAGGTCTTCATTGACCTGGCAAAAATTTATGGTGACATATTGTCATTAGTTTCCTATTAACTTAGAGTTAAATTTTAAAGTTTGTCAAATGATAGGGTTTAATTTGTACTCTCTGAAACGTTAGGGTTAAATTTTTTAAAGAATGTAAATCTTAGGGTTAAATATAACCATTTTGCCTAAAAGAAACCATGTCTTTCAAAGAGAAAAAAATATAGTTTCTTTCTAAGATTCTACCTTGGTGATTTTTCGAAATTGTCTTTTATACTAGATCTTGTGTTGCACTTTGTGACATCTTGGTTGTACTACTACTTTCCTACTTTCTTTTCATCTTCTTATTTGCCTTTTCTAATATTTGTCCTGGTATTGAAAGTTTCCTTATAAGAATATTTTGTTGGGACTTAAAAGGCATTATTATCTTATCCCCTTTTCATTTTCCTTTATCTTTCTCCATTTTTCAAAACTTTGTGTCCTAATTTTACTTTTCCTTTCCTTTTTTTTTGTTGAGTAGATTTTGTATTATTAGAACTTTGTCAATCATCTTGCAAGACGGACATTTTCCTCTTTCTCCTTCTTATACTAAAAACTCCACCATCGTAGCATCTAAGGAGACTTCAAACAAGGTCCTTGAGAATACTTTGTATCCAAACTCCTCATCTTTAGCATAAGTAACTTTAATTCATTTGACTATGCCTAGTTCATATTTTAGTACATCTTCTATTGCTCCCAGAATCCTTTCCCCTAGAGATCCTCAGCCTAGGAACTAGAAACTTTCTTAGAAGCAGGTACTAGGTGACTCTACTTCATCACTAACCTTTCAATTTTGTTCTCGTTCTCTTCTAGAGGGAAACTTTATAGTTACCCCTCCACTAGATGTTCTCAAAGAAGGATCTTTAAGATGATGATCCACTTTATTTGGCTTCTTTTTAGAAAAATTTTTAACAATTCCTATCATAAACTCTTAGGTTCATTTCCATTGGGAAAAGTTTGGGTTGATAAATGTTTTAGTTAATGAAGAACAATTCTTCTTCTTCAAGTTTAATACCGAAACAAATGCAAAATGAAATCTATCAAATAAGCCTTGGCATAGTAATGGGAAGCCTTTTTTTTTTTTGAAGAAATGGAGTAGGCATTAAATGAACTTGAAAATTGCTTGGAGACTTTAGCATTATAATTAATTCAAATAAGGTTGACAGTAAGATCAACCTAGGCAACCCCTCAAATGAATTGAAGGATTATAAAGAAAATATCTAAGTACCTGATTTGAAGTTCCAAGGTAATTTATTCACTTGTTTTATTAAGTTGAGAAGAAGTTGATTCATTAGGAAAACATATATAGAGTAATGGCGAGTGAGGAATGGTTATTAATGTTCCCAAGAAGCATAGCTTGTTTTTCCTCTTTTCTTCAATCATTGTCCAATAGTGTTTTAAGATATCTTTATGAATGTTCAAAAGAGATATCCCTTTAAGTCTAACAATTGCCTAGTTAACATTGAAGGAATTTAGGAATTTGTCTTGAGAGTATCAATAAGGAATTTCAAGGGAACAAACCATACATTTGCATGAGGAAACTTAATATAGTAAAGAATGACCTGAAAGAGCTTAATTTACAAAAGATCAAAAGCTCCCAAATGTTGATCAAAGATAAAATAGTAATTTTAAACCTTACTCAATCATAACTATACTTATCTCCATCTGATCTTCTAATTTAGTAGAAGGAAAAGGAAACACTTTATTATATAGCATAAGTCTTTTTTATAAATAGGTCATTTTCTTAATAGAGATCGAGAGTTTTTTAGTGAAAAGAAGGGGGCATAAAGTCCGTCTTCTTTGACAAGCTTTACTATCCAAAAGGAATAATAACATAATTGTTTTATTAAAAATGAATGAAAACTCCACTGTTGTTTTATACGAGGACCTTCTTAATGAAGCTCATTCATACTTCTACAATAACTTGGATGTTCTAAGTGAGGGGATGTCTTTGTCCCACTATTAAAATCAATCATCAAGGAGGAGCTTAAACACTAAGATGTTGCCCTGTTAATTACTCTAGTGACTAACAAAGAAGCAGAAAGGGCTTTATTCTCTTTCAATCCTCAAAAGGCCCTAGTGCTAGATAGATTTAATGGTTTCTTTTACTAGAAAACTCAGTAGATCATTATGAATGTAGTAACAAAATCTATAATGAATTTTTTTAGTAAATTTTCCTAATCTCAAAGAACTAAGGTCTAAGATCATTCTCTGAATACAAACCAATTGCATGTTATAACATTATTTACAAGATGATATATAAGATTATGGCAAGCAAATTGAAGCTAATCCTTCCTACATACATTAATACCTCACAAGGAGCTTTCATTAAAGGTAGAAATATAATGAATAATATCTAACTTGCATAGGACCTATTTAAAATCTATAGTAAGAAATATGCAAGCAATAACTATACCCTTAAGATTGACTTTTAAAAAGCTTTTGATTCAATAAGTTGGAGTTTCATCCTAAACACATTGGCAAAATTTGATTTCCTTGAAATATTTGTAGGATGGATCGAATAATGTCTTATTATAGCCTCATATAATGTTTAGTTTAATTGAGAACCCCTAAAGGTTATCAAGGGTGTAAAGGTAGGGACCTTTTATCACCCTATCTCTTCACACTAGTAATAAAAGTACTCATTGTTGAGCAAGTTTTACAATTTATAAAACTCTCAATGTTTCGTAAGTGCACGGGTTGTAAGCGTAGTAATTGAGGTGTTGATCCCATGAGGAATTAGTAAATTAATTGAATCGTAACTTTTTCTAAGGTTGTAAAAATGTGATTTAAATGAAAATAAAGATAAATAGAAAATTTAACAATCTTGTAGTGGTTGAATGAAAATAAAAATTGAAATTAACAAAAGTAAATCAAAATGAAGTAAAACCACTTAACAATTGAGATATCACAACAAGACAAGATTAAAGAATTATGAGATGGGGGATTAATCCTATCATTAAATGGTAACTCGATTACTTTTGAGTTAATTTGGTATTGGTCCTAGACTTTCAAAGGGTGGATTACTCTCTCTCGAGTTATAATCATTAAACTCTACTTGAATTATGAAATTTGTAATCTCTTAATTAACACACATCCAATTAGATCTTAAACCCTTTGTTACACCATCTTGTCCTCACACGAGATCTCTATTTGTATAAATTACTGATTTAATTATTTCCACGACCTATTTAGATTTTTTAACTTTCATTACCCAATCTAATCATTTTTTTATTAGTTCCCTTTGTCGATTTGTTACCAAACCATAAAAGCACAACAAATAATCACAATACCCAATGTATTAACAAAAGAAATCACATTAAGATTGATTCAAGAACAAATCCCTAAAGGAGTTTAGAACATCATTAACAACATGTTCAACATTCTCAAACCCAATCATACAGCAAGATGAAGTAAATAAATAAGATAAAGTAGGAAAGAACTTGAAATGACTGGGTTGGAGTGGCTAGACAATAACTACAGATGCTACTCTCCCCTTCTCTCGTTCTTCTATCTTCCTTGTGTTTTCTCTCAAAATATTAGGTGGAGGCTCACGAAAAATTAGGAATTTTTACCCTCTCTGTAGTTTTTTCTATTTAGGGTAAAATCTAGGTTTTATTTGGGCCTAAAAGGTCCAAAATAGTGCTACAAATTTGAGTCTTCGAAGCTAATCCACGTCCGTTGTCGTGCAGGCCACGATTGTGGCACTTGGGATTTTAGTTCTACCACGCCTATGGCATGTCCATTTTGCTTCTATCATAGGCCACGATCATAGGCCTGGATCTTCTGTTGAGCTTCCTCTAAATCTTTTCTAATCTTTGATATCCGATCTCAAATACTAACAAACACATCAAGGCACCTTAAATACTTAAAATTTAAGCCTAACATGCTCTAACCCATAAAACACTCGAACACCAAGGTCTAACTAAATAACACAATCCTAACCTAAACATACAATAATCATTCAATTTAACAACTAAACCCATACTAAACTATCCATTAAAACATTATGCTATCTATTCCTATCAACATCCCCACACTTAAACTTTTGCTTGTCCTCAAGCAAAGACAAAACAAACAAAACAAAACATACCAAAACACAACACATAAACATATGCAATAATGGGACAATGACATTAAACTTCACAGAACAAATTTAACTACAAACATGATCCTTCTAGTTGTTCTCATTTATTAACTTATGAAATCTATGTCTAAGTGCTTTGGACTAAATATACATACTAATCAAGACCTTAATGTCAAACTCATTCACTCCAATCACTTATACACACACATTGATAATTATTCGATCAATCAAAATTGTAATGATCCTTAAGTGACTTTTCATAAGAAATTATAATATTCTCAAGATTTATAGGATTTATTAATCAACACACTATTTTTATTAATTTTATTAGCATGAACATAGCTTTTAGCTACATCACATTCTCAACTGGCTACTAGCTCTATTCATAACCTGATTTGTTTCAAAAAGGCCAGTAGAATAGTTATTTGTTTAAGAATTGTACAACTTTATATATATATATTTCTTTCTTACCTTATTTCTTAAGCTAATCATTCTCATGAAAAGATACTAACGCCACTACTTATTCGATTGACCTAAAATTATAAATGAATGTGGTAAATTTATGGAGTGAACCAACCAACATCATATCCTAATTAACATGCATATTTAACCGAAACTGTTAGACCCTGAATTTTTTTTATGATGTCACTAAGCATGAATTGCGATAATTATGTGTTTATGGCTTAGTTTGATTAATTAGGCATAATTTGAGATAATTGAGTTTAAGATGTGATTTAATATGGTTAAATAGGAATTAGAGGATTGATTTGAGTAAGGGCATTTTGGGAAGTTTACTTAAGTTGGAATGGATTTGAGCTTAACCAAGAGGGTAACTTAGTCTTTGGTCCCTTAGGTTTAAGAGAATAGAAGAAGGAAAAGGAAGAAAGGAGAAGAAGAAAAGAGGAAGAAAGTAGCGCCGTCGGTGGAGGAGAAAGGGAAGAGAAGAGAGTTTGCTATCGTTGAAGTTTCCGTCAGTTTTGGAGCAATACCCGGTAAGTTTACGTCCTTTCCATCTTGTTTTAGTTGGATTAAACCTAAGGATATGTGGAATATGTGAGAATCGACGGTTTTAGGGTTTTAGGGTAAAA
>JANIHY010000009.1:18484315-18500073 GCA_027479065.1 Erythroxylum brevipes
GGTTATCTATAGGAAATCAGATTCTTTAGTGAATATTTTCACAACTAAATTCATAAGTGTACGGATTTATGTAAGGAGAAAAATGCAATATGAAATATTGTAGGATGCAATATTTTTTCTTCTATAGTGATGCCTCGTACAATAACATACCTTCAATAGTTCCAATTCAATCAAATAGCAAGATTTCAATTGGATATGAAATGTTAAGTCTTTGAAAGAGTCAAAAGTTAATGATTAAAAAATGTGATGCTTGGTTGAAGCATACATTATCCATTAAGTTTAGAACTAAATTGGATAATAAATGGTTAGAAGATATCCTAAAGATTGGATATAATCTTACAGATTCATTGAACAAATTGTTTAATTCAATGTATACTTATAAGCAAGGATTTAAAAACTGGACCGGACCAGCCAATCCGACTGGAAAGTCTAAACTAGTCAGTAATCCTGTTTGGTTCTAACTAATAACCTGTCAGTATAAAAATTGGTTGGTTTTCATCGAACTGGTTAGCCTATTTCGATGATACAAAAAGACTTAATCCTTTGTCTCACCAGTCGTCCGAGTGAGTTGCGACTAGCAGTTTAAACTTCATTCGTTGTTCTGGTAAGTTCAAGGTTAGCTAATGGAAGCCCAACGCGAAAGGACAAGAATTTACCATAATTTCTCCTCTACTCCACTATAAATACTTGATTTATGCAGAGCTCAACATCATCGAGAGAAAGAAATTATTAGTATCAGTTTATTTTTTTGCTACAAACATTTCAACTATCCTATAATAATAAATGAATAGCCTATTCTTGAAGCTCCATTAGATAAAATGTTGCTAATTCCAAGCATCTTTCGTAATTGATGAAGCAATGTCTTCGATCCATTCTCCGCATTGGATTCATGAGATCCATTTAGGAACTTCACTTTCCATTCCTCTTCTTCACTCATTCCTAGGGATAGTTCGACATTTGTTAACACTCTCATGGTCTAAAAGGAGACACTTGAGGCCCACATCTTCAAGGCGAATCTTCAAGGCTTGAAGAAGGAGGAGGTGAAAGTGGAGATTGAAGATGACAGAGTGCTCCAAATCAGCAGGGAGAGGAACATGGAGAAGAAAGATAAGAACGACACATGGCATCACATGGAGTGGAGCCAGTACTTCCGCATACCGCCTGTTGAGCGGGGTGAAGGATTCTCGTCATTAGTCCTTTCGGTCGGTCGGCTTCTTCCAATTAGACTGATCCTTCTGTCGTTTGTGTGAATCATCTGTTCGGCCACTTGGCCAACGGTCATCTGCCCTACATTTTGTATTTTTCAACACTTCCTCGAGCTGGATATACTTATCCGCTCGATTTCTTATCTCTTGAATAAATTTGGGCTGATCAAGGGCCAATGACTTCTTAAACTCTTCATCCCTCGTGTTACTCATAAGGGCAGCCAATACGGACGAGCAAGTGAGGTCAGGGACTTCAACAACTTCATTGTTAAACCGAGTGATGAACTCCCGTAAACTTTCGTTCCTTCCTTGGATCAACTGCATCACTTCCAAGGCAGTCTTCTGTGGCCATTTACTTGTAGGAAACTGGTTGAGGAATAGCAACTTGAAATCCTCAAAGCAAGTGATACAATGTGGGGGTAAACTGTTGAACCATCGCCAGGCTCCTTCTTGAAAGGTTGTACAAAAAGCCTTACATTGAATGACATTGGGGATGCAATGCAGGTTCATTATCGACTGAAAGTATTGAAAATAGTCGAGGGGATCGGTCTTTCCGGTATATTTCTCAGACATTGATATCTTAGTACCGATCGCTGGTAGGCTATCCAGGATCTCCTAAGTGAAAGGAAAGCTGTATTGTGTTGATGGCTGATCCGAACGGGAATTCATGACCATGTTGATTCGATCGTCCACGATCTTTTCGAGAGTTTCGCTGCCGAGCGGGGGTTCGCTGTTGTTCTGTCTGAGATTGTAAGATTTGGCGGATCAATAGATCGGCCGCTTCCTCTATTTGTCTTCGGGTAAGGGAGGTTTACTGTGGAGGAGGGTTTGTGTTTATGGGGTGTTGGATGTAAGGGTGTGAGTTGTCCTCCTGGGCTACGCTATGCTCTTCTTGATCTCAGTTTTGGGGTGGTGGTTGGTCGTTCGGATGCGAAGATTGTGTTTGATTGTTCGGGTTTAGTGGAGGTAGCTCGTCTGTGCTAGGGTTTTAGGTGATTGGTGGAGGATGGATCTTGGGACCATGATGCGTCGGCAGGAAGGCAACGACAGGTAATTGCAAGCCCATTCGTTGTAGTGCAAGTGCCGCGACGGCAGCTACATCCGGATTTGTTGTCCCCGCCTGACTTATCTGTATGTTTCTAGACGTGGTGCCCTGACGTCCGACCCCACGATAGGCGCCAACTGGTTCAGTCTGATTTCGGTGAGGTTGGACGCCATTGATTGCATCCATGAACTTGATTAGCTTCAACTAGGAGATACCTGCAAAAACAATAAAGACATACCAAGGGTTGATCGCCGGCTTGCCCCTCCGATGCTTAAGTCGGTTCTTTATTGTAGGTTTTTCTAAAAGCAGAGAGTATTATTGTTCTTAAGAGTCGTACCTGCGTTATGAGGAGATAATGAACGTATATAGTAAATACCTACCGTGCTTAAGTTAATATCTTAAAAATGGATCGATCGACCCACAAGCTATCCTAGGATTAGAATCAGAATCTATCACGATCGACCCATCCAAATATGTTACTTTAATTTTAGAGAAGTTGAATCCAGCAATTAAAAAAGAAAAGGATTTTGTAACATGATTTGTGTTACGAGAAAGACGCCGCACTAGAAAAGTCTTTAGCAAGTAGTGGATTCGTATATTAAACTCAACCAATTATTGGTGGAATTGGCTATGAAATTTCATTTCCTACGCAGCGATTACAAATCAACAGATAGAATATGTAAAAATCAAATGTATATAAATATGTAAAAATCAAATATCCTGTATATAGCATGTGTCCTTTACCCAGATTTGATATTTGTTGCAGCGAAAGAACTAAAGAAGAGAGGGGGAAAAAAAAAACCAATGAAGTGGGTTAAATATTTCAGTGACTTCATGACAGACCAAACTGAAAACGTGGGTACCGGCCAGAAGATGTAGGAGAGGAGCTTCCTGATATGCAGGAGACAGAATATTCCTCATTTTTCACACATGGGCAATCTTGTCGCTTGCTTCTGAAAAAGCGAGGAACTCTTGTAAATACGAGGTCAAAACTTGCGATTCTTACCCTTTCTATATTGATTAAGCCATGTTACCTTCCAATTACTTAAATCTAAAGGACCAACTTGCCAAAGACTGTCTTTTTCTCGTTTGTTTCAGATCTAACCTCGTTGTTCCATTCTCTCTGATAAATGTCCAGTTAAACCCAGCCAGTCTGCTTTGACTTTTGGTTTGTATTGATTCAAAGCAGGCATAATCTCAACTATAACTTGGGATGGGATTAGATGATATGCACCAAAGTGGGAATGGAGAGATGGGCTTTTCGTTGGGAAGCAAGAATAAGTACAGGATAATGGATTCAGAGCTCTCAGATGGTGTTGATGAGGCGTTACATCATCATCAGAAAGATAGGAGTAAAAGCACCAGAAAGTATGTTCTCGCCTGTGCAATTTTTGCCTCTCTCAACTCTGTACTTCTTGGCTATGGTAAGTGGTAGTCAGTTTCTCTTTATTGTTGTTTTGTTCTTACTTTTACTTTCCATCTTCATCCATGAGATCTTTTGATTCTCCATCTGATCTCGACATTCTGCTGTAATGATGTAGTCTTTATATCATATGCTATATTCCCATTTGCTAGTAAATCACGCCATTGCTCTCTCTTTATGTGCCGTGGATTTTGTCCTTGTTAGCAGAGAAGGAAATTTCATGTTTCATGGAATTTATTTACTCAAGACATGATGTCTTTGTAAAACTTTGAATATAATCCCATCATTAGCAGCTTTTGAGTTTAGTAATACCAATTTGGTTTAGCTTCTATCCTTTTGATGCATAAGGAAGTATGGAACAATTGTCGAGCCAGTGAACTCAGAATCCCTTTTAGACGAGATACAGGATAGTGGGGGATAGTTTTCGCATGGAAAGAGCAAGGAGTATTCTTTTATCCGTCATCATACTTCAAAATCCAATCTGGAAGGGCCTTTGCGCATTAAATCAATCAATACTAAGTCTTATTGGTACCTGTTCTCTTTATGATAAAGAAAAGCTTTGAGCAGATACACCAGTGCATAGCTTCTTCTGCCTGTTATATGGTTGGGAGTTCATGTAACTGTGCCAATTTGTCGAGAGTTGTGTGAAGGGCCAAAAGAGGTGTAGCAATTGGATTTCACTGATAAGTGTAGATATGCTGATTTGATGTGAGAATATAAAGAATAGCTATAGTGGAGAAAATAGGAACGGTTAAGAAAAAGACCAAGAGTTCTGTAAGGTTCATATGAATTTCGTGTAATCTATGCTTTAACACATGAATATGAGTTTTCTCTTCACTCGTATTCTTTGGTTAGAAAACGATAATGTATTAGGCAATTTTCTTCTAGTAAAGCATTGTCATGTGCATGTTCTAAGATTCTTTCCATTGAATCTTCTCATCTTGAAATTCTACTATTTCTATCAACTTTATTTGAGCAAGATTCTCTTTGTATTGGCCGGGGAATTCTGGAATGTAAAACTTGTTTTTAGAAAAACAAAAAAATTAGACAATTAGGAGTTTGGCCTGTCGACGTAGATGTAGGAGTAATTTCAAATCCTAGTAATTGCAAGGTTTGAGGCATTTTTCTGTATATTTTCCAATTTTCAATATTTCAGAAAATAAAATGTTGAGGGGGCAAGAGAGTCATCTAATCTATTCATATAGACACAACCCCTAGTCCACTGTAGATTAGATATTGCCAACAAATTAACTGAAGGATATTCCTTAAACAAGATCCTACAACCATTATGTTGAACTTGCCTGTTCTTGATATTAATTCTTCGTATATTTTATTTCTCTCTTCTGGTGTATCAATTGATTGATAAGGCTACTGGCTTGTTAATCTGCAGACGTAGGTGTTATGAGTGGAGCAATCATATTTATTAAAGAGGACCTTCATATAACTGAGATACAAGAAGAGGTTCTGGTTGGATGTTTGAGTATTGTTTCCCTATTCGGTAGTTTAGCTGGGGGAAGAACATCAGACATTGTTGGAAGAAAATGGACGATGGCCTTGGCTGCTGTTGTCTTTCAAGTTGGGGCAGCTATAATGACACTTGCTCCTTCATTTGAAATACTAATGATCGGAAGACTTTTGGCTGGTATTGGAATAGGGTTTGGAGTGATGATTGCCCCTATCTATATTGCTGAGATATCACCATCTGTTGCTAGAGGCTCCCTCACTTCTTTCCCTGAAATTTTCATAAATTTAGGAATTTTACTTGGTTATGTCTCGAATTATGCATTTTCAAGTCTTTCAGTACATACAGGCTGGAGGGTAATGCTTGCTGTGGGAATTTTACCTTCGGTGTTTATTGGATTTGCTCTTTTCGTTATTCCTGAGTCCCCTAGATGGTTGGTCATGCAAAACCGAGTTGAAGAAGCAAGATCAGTGCTCTCAAAAACAAATTACAATGACAGAGAGGTGGAGCTTAGACTAGCTGAAATACAAGAAGCTGCTGGAACTTGTAATGCAGAGAAGCGTGAAGAGAAAGCTGTATGGCGTGAAATGGTGAACCCTTCTCCTGCACTTCGTCGGATGTTAGTTACTGGTTTTGGCATCCAGTGCTTCCAGCAGATTACAGGAATAGATGCTACTGTTTATTA
This sequence comes from Erythroxylum brevipes, assembly GCA_027479065.1. Classification (NCBI taxonomy): domain Eukaryota; kingdom Viridiplantae; phylum Streptophyta; class Magnoliopsida; order Malpighiales; family Erythroxylaceae; genus Erythroxylum; species Erythroxylum brevipes. The sequence goes on from JANIHY010000009.1 coordinate 18,490,136, forward strand.
CAGTCCTGAAATTTTTAAAGGAGCTGGGATCAAGGATAATTCAAAGCTTCTTGCTGCAACAGTTGCTGTAGGTGTCTCTAAGACTGGTTTTATATTGGTTGCTATCTTTCTCATTGACAAACTTGGCAGAAAGCCCTTGCTATATCTGAGCACAATTGGAATGACCATTTGCTTGTTCAGCTTGGCTGTCACACTCACTCTGTTTGGGCAAGGACAGTTGTCAATTGGGTTGGCAATTTTGTTTGTTTGTGCCAACGTAGCTTTCTTTTCAGTGGGGATTGGTCCTGTTTGCTGGGTCTTGACTACAGAAATTTTCCCTCTACGGCTGCGGGCTCAAGCAGCTGCACTTGGGGCAGTCGGTAACAGGGTTTGCAGTGGCTTGGTTGCCATGTCTTTCCTCTCTGTTTCGAACGCAATTTCTCTTGGCGGAACATTCCTCATCTTTTCGGCAATTTCAGCTCTTTCAGTTGTCTTTGTCTATGCACTAGTTCCTGAGACAAAGGGGAAGTCATTAGAACAGATTGAGCTGCTATTTCAAAAAGAACGCGAAGTGCCAGATGGTGAACTTGAGTTGGAAGACGGGGAGCATCTAATGCAGAAAAATTGAGAATGTTTCTTCCAACTCGAGTGGGAGGACGGCGAGCAGAAAATTTGAGATTATTTCTTGCAAGGTCAATGTGATGAAGGATCATTGCCCAGTTCTTCAATCTGACTAGTGCCAAATTCCTACTGATGGTGTTCGAATTGCATGTTACTGCACTAAGTGTTGGTAGCAAAAGGAATATGGTATAGTTGTGTCTCAGCACGATCTTTTCTTACTGCATTCAGGAATTCCATATTCCGTTTTCACAATTGTAATTTGTCTTACCTCAAATCCAATTGAAGAGCATTAAAATTAAACTAGAATACTTGTGAGAAATTTTGTATATTATTATTGTGTCAAGTATTTATGGAGTTATTAAGTATTACTTATAATTAATTACCAAAATATTATGCAATCAATCCCATTTTACCAATGTTACGTTGAAGTTGACTAATACCCCCTTCCTCCTTGAACTTAATAAAACTGAGATCAATTGAATCCAGTTGGCAATTGAAGTTCAATGAGGATGACAACTGTCTGACTGCGAGATGATACGTGGACAACAAATGGTTCCTCGCTAAAGATGATAAAGAATAGAGTGACAACTGTTGCTTACTAGCTCATGAAATGTCATCGCCACAAACGCCATACGAATTCATAAGTAATGTCAGTAAGGGCTTTGTATTCACCTTCAGTATTAAACTGACAGATAATATCTAAAGGATGATCATAACTTGGAGCTGGTTTCATATACACTTCTTGAAAAAGGTCCCTATAGAGAAAGGTACTTTTGACATTCATTTGAACCAGTAGTCATTTCTTAACGAAAACAGACTATGAGGCTACGAAACCGAAGTAAGATGAACCACAAGAGTAAAGGTCTTCTTATACTCAGTACTATTCCTAAGTGAATCCTTTGGAAACGATTCAAGTTTAAGAATATCCTAAACTGCCATCTACCTTTGTCTTGATCTTATAGACTATCACCCAAATTTTTTCTAGAAAAGTGAGGCTAGATCCCACGTTTGGGATTTTTCTAATGCCTGTAATTCTTCTTTTAAAACTTACTGCCATAAGAGTTGAGCACAAGCTTCTTTATAACTCTTGGATTTATAGAGGGACGTGATAATTAAGTTAAGAGAAGTTATATTTAAGAAGTTGAGCACAAACTTATTTAAGAAGAGATAGTGGCTTTGATAAGTCATGTCGATTGGGATGGTTCATGAGAACTTGGAACCTCTTACAGAGCTAGATCCTTAGGTAGGAAAGGTCATATTTGCACTTTAACACCTGCTGCAATATGGTATAACATATCCAAAATCCATCTTTAAGGCTTAAGTCATTCTTGAATGGGATTATTAACCTGACTTAAGGTTTTTTCATACTGGGGAGAAGCATTGGGATAACATCCTTATAGCTTAAGAGATTTTAAAAGTTACTATAGCAAAAGAGGATTTCAAAGTCATGCCTTAAAGGTTGACATTTATAAAAAAATCAACTTAAGTAGCTGGATGTTTATCCTAAGCATTCTAGAGGCTTAGAGATTTCTAACACAATTCACAACATGGATCAAGCAATGGATATCCACCACCTCTTTCAGCATATTAGTCAACAGGAAACCAACAAAATACCTTAAGGGAGCAAAGGGACTTAGATTAAGTGACCCTTTATCACCCTACTTACCTTTATTTATGTGATATCACCCTACTTACTCTTATTTATGTAAAAGTTCTAACTTGAATTATACTGTTAATATAAACTAGAAAAGGAAATCTAAGTTCTATTATAAATGTGAGAATCTAAGGCTTTTTAACCTATCATTTTTAGATGGTTTGTTTTTGCCGTATAGTATGAATAGAAAATCTATTGCTACCATAACCAGGTACCTTGATTCCTTCACAATTTTCTCATGTCGCTTAGTTAATAATGCTGAAATATTCTTCTTCATATATTATGATGACTCGATGTTATGTAAGCAAATAGATTCCTTCATATGGTTCAAGCAAGGATAAATGCCTTTTAAGTGTCAAGATATTCCAATTAGCATAAAGAGATTGAGATTCACTGACTGTCAAGATCTTCTAAGTCAATTGCATAAGAAACTAGGAAATTACAAAACTCCATGTTGAGAAACTTTCACTGATATAAGATGTCCTCAATAACATACATGCTTAAAAGATCTCGCGCCTCCACCTACCTATAAAGTTGATCAAGAAAATGAGAGATTAATGAGAAACTTACCTTAAACATGTAACACCGCCATTAGGGAACCTACAATTACCCACATACATGACAACCAAATTCTTGTACAAACAGTCATGGCATACATTTCTATTCATTTATAGGGACTGTTATCACACATTTGTCTATTCAATGCTGTACAAATACATATTGCAAAATTTCATATCACTTTTATCATTTAAGATTATTATTACATCTTTTCATTTACATGATAATCAAAAAGAAATATTACATATAACTTAAATTCTTAGTTACAAACTGTTACATGTACAATCATCTTTATCCAAAAGTTACAATCCAAAAGTACATTTACTAACAACAGTTGGCCTTGGTTTCTGTAGATGATCCCTGTACTTAACTTTTATTACTTAGACCTACACAAATTGAGACCCGTACTAAGCTTGAAAACTTAATGGGGAAACACTTAATTTGGATGACCACTCATAACAATCATCCGCTAAGTATACACATTTATAAATATCACAAAAATGTATAAATGACATAATTAATCAAGGCACGTAATGCAAATATGCTTTAATGTATTACTCATATATTGTAAATTCACATTTACAAGTCCAACATTGATAGTCAACGCTCATTATTACAAATTATCAATAAAAAGTTCATCATTATAAATCATTAATACAATCAGTATAAATGCTCATCAATACTAATTATTCATATCGTCATGTTGTATTTTGTTTTTATAACTTTTTTTAGGCCTACACATTCTCCTAGGCGCGGATAATGGGAACTACATATATTCGAAGATCTTAAATTATAGATACCCAGAAGTATTGAACTATAGATACCTGAAGGCTTCAAATTGTATAGAGACTATAATCTTGAAATGAAGACATCATTGGTGTCAAACAGTAGCAGGTACACTATAACCCTTGCTACAATGGGTGCATTAGGTGCGTCTTTGCTCCTCTGAGGTGTTCTACCCTATCCTGAGCCTTATGAACAATTAGCTATCAAATGATTAGTACCCCACATTTAAAATAGGCCTCAGCCAACCACTTACATATGGCTTAACGTTTCCTGGTATAGTGGGAGCACTCTAGTGATCGATCTCCCTGTCTAGCTGAAAATCTTCTACCAGTATTAGATGTTGTGGACTGCCTTTGACGTCTTCCTCTAGTGGTTGGGCTATGACTGACTTTACTAGGGATGCACCTTGCGAGTCTCGAGTCCTCTTGCCCGAAGATAAGCCACCTCTAGAGAAACTCCTTCTTTATGCCTTTTCTCTCTTGATTGTCTCTTACTTTTCTACTTTGATGGTTGCTTCAACCAACTGATAGTAGCTCACCTATTGTAGAGAAGTTACTACCACTAAGTACTCTTTGATATAATCATTCAATGCATCCTCAAATTGTCAGCATCATAATGCCTCTATTAGAACATTCTCTATAGCATACCTGCTGAACCGATTAAACTCCTTTTGATACTCAGCCATAGATAAGCTTCTTTGTCTCAAATTCTAAAATTGCTTCCATTGGGTTGCTTTATAAGCTTCTACGACATACTTCTTCTTAAATTCTTAGGTAAAGAACTCCCAAGTCAAAAGGTTAGGCATCTAAGGATGCAATAGGACTAATTTCCACCAATCATAGACTGCCCTTTACAGGAGAGAGACAATATAGGTAACCATTTCTTTAGGTGGACACTTAATCTCCTCTAGAACTCTGTGTCTGCTCTAACCGTTATTCTTCTTTTTCAGATTCTTCTAGCGTCACACCCACAAATTCTTCCACCCCATGCTTTCTCAAATCTTCTATGGGAGTTTTAGGCTCAGTCATTCTATCCATCAATCTCATCATATCATAGGAGAGTTTTAGAAACATCTCTGCAAGTACTGACAATATCAGTATTTCACCCTTTGGAGGCTCAAGAGGACCCGAAGATAATTGATCTCTCCCTATCACACTATCAGCTAACTCGTCCTAAACTTCACGAGGTCTTTCCATCTCTACTATCTATAAGAAAACAAAGACATCTATATTAGGCCAACACAACAGTCAAACCATGCATAGATGATTTACTAGACTCTTATTGGCTAGAACCCCCAAAATTGTAGGCTTTGATAGTATAAAATGTAACACCCTTTATATAAAACCTACAACCACCTACATACATGGCAACCAAATTCATTTACAAATAGTCGTGGCATACATTTCTATTCATTTGTAGCGACTGTGATCACACATTTGTCTATTCAATGTTGTACATATACATATTATAAAATTTCATATCACTTTTATCATTTAGTAGGATTACATCTTTACATTTATATGATAATATAAAAGAAATATTACATACAACTTAAATTCTTAGCTACAAACTGTTACATATACAATCATCTTTAAGCAAAAGATACAATCCAAAAGTACATTTACTACTAACAGCTAGCCTCGGTCCCTATAGATGATTCCTGTACCTTACTCCTATTACTTAGACCTACACTTAATTTAAGATTTGTGCTAAGCTTGAAAGCTCAGTAGGGAAATACTTAGTTTAGATTACCCCTCACAGCAGTCATCCGCTAAGCACACACATTCATAAATATCACAAAATGTATAAATTGTGATGACGTAATTAATCAATGTACATAATGTAAATATGTTTCAATGTATTATTTATGTACTGTAAATTCACATTTCTAAGCTAAGCATTGATATTCCATGCTTATTATTACAAATTATCAATACAACTGCTCATCATTATAAATCATCAATACAATCAATACAAATGCTCGTCCATACCAATTATTCATATTGTCATGCCATATTTCTTACTTATAACTATTTAATTTACTTTCTATGTTAGGCTTGCACATTCTTGTGGGCATGAATAATGGGAATTGTAGATATTTGAAGATATCAAATTGTAGTTACCTAAAAGTCTCGAATTGTAAATACCTGAAGGCATTAAACTGTAGAGACACTATAGTCTCAAAATGAAGACACCATTGGTGTCAAACTATAGTAGTTACATTGTAACCTTATAGGCATGTCTATGTATCCACCACCAAGACAATAAAGCAAGCATCGTAACATTTTCCTTTAACCATTTGCCAATTTCATAATTCATATATTGAAAAATCATATGATATTCATTTGAAATCATAAAATCTGTATTTGAGTTTCATACTTGCAAGTCATAACTTAACACCAATAGAAGGGTATCAGAATCACACTTGTATAATCATACTATACAGGTATAAGCAATAAATAATATAAATAATCTATATACATGTAAATTTCCTTTAGAATACATTATGATCAATCTTAAATTTCAATGTTTAATCACCGAATTCATATATTGCGAGTCATATTTCATTTATTTCTAAGTGTTTTCAAAGTTTCATAATCATTTAAAAGGTTCTAATATGATTCCGTAAAAATAAAAAATGAAAACAAACTTAAAATAGTGCAATTTCCTTCCCATACCTAGAATTAATACTTCCATTTGTTCTGTAATTTTTACATAGTAAACGTTAAAATTAAGTTTTAAGGTCTTCATGACATTTGTTTTCCTATGTCTTTGGTTTCCATAGCATAAACAAATAAAGCCATTTGGACTTCTAAATCATGAAAATCGTACCAAACGTCACAAGCTGATCCAAAAGAGGGGTAACATCAGTTTACCATTTTCAATCTCAAATTCCAATTTCATTCAGCTATAATTAGGTCAGGATTTCTTCTAAAGATTTTATTGCTATGTATTAAGATGAGCAGTTAAAATCACTTAATTTAAAGGTTTGTAGGTCAAGTTATGGCCAAAACGATAGGACTTTTTCAAATAAACCTAAGACAGAATTCTACTACACGTTACACTCTTATCATATTCAACTAATTCTATGCAAAGTAACACTAAGGCACTATTCTAGCAACCATTTCATGTCCAAATGAATCTTTGTGTCCATTCAAATATGCACAAACAGAAATTAAACTGAGAGTAGTACCCAACCTTGAAATCGGGCAACTAACTCTTCTAGTACTTTTCCTTTTTTTCTCCTTTAGCTTTGCTTGATTCACCAATTAGAAACACAAAAATACATATCTCAATGCCAATTTCAACCTTATAATTCCAGCTCTCTATGAGAAAAGCAAGAAAGGATAAATTTGAAGAGAAAAATCACTAACTTTTACCTTGATTTCCACCTAGGATTAGCTTGATTCTTAACACGTAAAATGGTGTGGTAAAGAAGATGAAATGGAGAGAAACAGACGGAAGCTAAAAAGCAGATGAAAGAAGAAAAACAGACGGAAGCCAAAAACAGATGAAAGGAGAAAAACAGACGAAAGGAGAAAAACAGACGGAAGCCAAAAATAGAGGAAAGGAGAAAAATAGATGGAATCCAAAAGCAGACGATGAAAAGTAGACGGAAGCGAATCGCGTTTGATACAAGAATCAGTTTGAGTTAGTTACAGAACTCAACTAAATAACCACTTTTTTCAAGAAACAAGATTAAAGAAGCAAGAAGTAAGAATCAAGAAGCAGTTGCAGACGAAGACTATAAATATGAGTCGAAATCGAAGACTAAGAAGTTACGAGAGTTACACACTTGAACGTTACAAAAGCTGTCAATACTTGAGAGAAATTTTTGTGCGATTTGTCTAGAGCTATTTTACTGTAATAAATCTTGAAATATCTTTCACTTGAAAGTTGTACAGATAGCCTGTAGAAGCTAAGAGTAAAAGAATACTGACTGTAAAGAGACCTGAAGAGGCTCAGAGAAAAAGAATACTTGAAAAGTTGTTGAGAGATAGTGAAATCTCAGAAAGACTTCTGAGGACCGGGCACAGCCCACAGTTTGGGGTGAACTAGTATAAAAATTGTTGTGCCTACAACTCTCTATCCTTATCTCTCTTATCCTTCAAAGTTTCGATCTTACCAATTTTCTAAACAAGTTTTTTGAAAACCTTTTATAACTTTGATTTACAGTAGTTCTTTTGAAAAGAACAAGTTTCTTTTAATAAAACATTTTTGAAAGCATTTTTCAAAAAAGCAGAAATATACAATTCAACCCCCCTTCTTGTGCATTTATACTTCATATAATAAGCCTTGTATTAACGTGTGATTCACTTCATAATTAATTGGATAACAGTGATGTCTTGTTTTTCAAGAAGATTAATGGTTGATCTTAACTGATTAATCTCTTTTGTTACTGACCCTACTTGTTGCTAAAGATCTAATCATCTTGCTTCCTTTTTGGTGAGTGAATCTTTAAGGCTTCGGATTGCTGCTTCCATTCTCTAATTAAGGTATCTGTAGGATTGTTAGCAGAAAATTTTATATAATGTATTTGAAAATTATTTTGATTTAACTCTAATTGTCATCTAATTAAACGTCCTTGATTGTAATTTGTTTTAATATTATATTTAGTAAATCCATATAAATACTTAGAGTCTGTTTGAATATGAAATTCGAGTGGTAATAAATCAACTTTCCATTTTCTTAATGTTTTAATACATGCTAGTGTTTTCTTTTCATGGATAGGATATTTCCTTTCAGTGGGATTAAAAGTCTCAATGATATATTTACATAGCAGATAATTCCTTGAATTGAGTGGTTGTGCCAAAAGGTAGCCAGCTCATGTATCCATACTTGCATCAACCAATAGTGTATCTTTACCATTATAATTATATAATGATGGTACGTTATTGTAAAGATTTTTTTTAATATACCTATCATTGCTATATTTTCTTCTGTCCATATCCATTAGGTTTTATACTGCTTTTAAGCTGTAACTTCTTTCTTTCTTTAGTTAAATCTTTAAGAAATCTTTAATCAGAAATATAGTTTAGCAATTTAAGAAAATTTTGAACTTTAGTTATGTTTTTTAAAGTATCAAGAAAATGGTGTAATTTTTCAAAGATGTTAGGTTGTAATTTTAAGAATCCATTATGAAATCCTATACCTAAATATTTGATATTTTGTTGTGCCAATTTAATTTTCTTTTGTACTTCAAATTAGTCCTTTATGTTAACATCCATTGAGAACCTCTTTTACCTTCTTAAAATGATCTTCTTTATTTTTATCTGAAAATATAATAATGTCATTAATATAGGCTAATGTGAATTCTTTTAATCCTTCTAAATTATTATCTATAAATCTTTGATAAATACCAGGGCCTTGTTTTAATCCAAAAGATAATACATTCCATTAGTAATGATTATGTGGTGGACATGTTAAGGTGGTTAATAGTTTGTTATTTTCATGTAGTCTTAATTGCCAATAACCTGATTTTGCATCGAATGTGGTGAACCAATAATGTCCCTTTAATCTACTTATATTATAGTATTTTCTAGGTAATTTATATACATCACTTATAGTAGCTTTATGTAATTCTTTGTAGTTAATTACCATTCTTCTTTTTCCATGTTGTTGTTCGGAATGATTATTTACATGAAAGGCTGGAGCTGAGTGTTTAGTAAGGCTTAGGTGCTATTAATTGTTTTTGTAATAATATGGAACATTCATTAATAAATTCTTGTACATCTTGTTGGGTATATAGAATATTATTCTTAATATTAATTTCCTGTGTAAGGTTTAATAATTTTATTTCAATCAATTGATTATTAGTATTCTTTCTAGGATCTAATGGATTTTCACTACAAACTTGTTTTATTAAGGTTTCTATTTCCGTTTGTAAAGAAAGATTATTGAGAAGATTAAATTGTAATTGATTTAATTTTTTTTATAATTTTTAATTTTTATAATAAATGGCATGGTATGTAAGAATTTTGAGAATTATAGATTTTTGATTTAAGGATTTTATTATTGGTGTTCGTAAAATTATATAATGCAAATACTGATAAAAAGGATTATATAATTCAAGAAAAGTATTTCCTAAGATTAATGGTAATCCTGTTTCTTATTGTTAAATTGAAGGTATAATAAAAGAGTAATTTTCTATAATGATATTATTATAATAACTTACATACCAAATAGATTTATTACTCCCATTTGCTATTCTTATTTGTAAAGGTTTGTTTAGGTTTTTCCAGTCTTAAAATAGTATTTTAGTTGCTATACAAATAATAACACCTGTATCTATATAAGTATTACCTTTTTTATTCTGAATAATCACTTGACTGAATGTTGT
>JANIHY010000009.1:18547252-18557254 GCA_027479065.1 Erythroxylum brevipes
AAAGGATGCTCAGTCAATATTATGCGGTAATATCCTATCCCGCCTCAATTTACCAATATGACCTTCCCATCGGTGACAGGATGTTACACTAACAAAATGGTTTGGTAGAAAGAAAGAATCAAATTTTGGTTAACATGCTTAATGCAATGTTAATAAATTCAGGTTTGCCAATGAATTTGTGGGGAGAAGCCTTGCTTACGGCTTGTCACATTCATAATAGAATTCTCATAAAGAAATTTAAAGTTTCTCTATATGAAGTATGGAAGAAAAGAAAGCCAAATCTAAGTTATCTTAGAGTTTGGGGATGTCTAGCGTACTATAGAGTTTCGGATCCGAAAAGGACTAATTTGGGGCCTAGAATACTCAAAGATGTCTTTATTGGATATGCAAAAAATTCTAAGGCATATAGGATATTGGAATTAGAATCTAATGTAATTGTAGAGTCAAGGGATGTTGAGTTTGTTGAGAACAAGTTTCATAATAAGTTAAGCTAAAATCAAGACTCTACTAGTGAGCATTTGGTTGAACCACAAGCTAAAAAAACATTCTAAACCAAGTTTTAGAATTGAACATAATTCAGCTCCTTCAACCAAAGTTAGAAGGAGTCTACGTGCTAGAAAAGAAAAGGACTTACATATGGATTTTATATCCTCATAATCTATTGTCTTTTTAGTTGAAAGGAATAGGACAATGATATTAAATAAGATATCGATTGTTTTACATGTTGAGGATGATCCAAAGACCTATAAGGAAGCAATGCAATCGAAAGATGCATCGATTTGGAAGGAAGCAATCGATGATAAAATGGACTCTTTATTATCAAATAATATGTGGCCCATCACTGATTTGCCTCCTAGTTTAAAGGCTATTGGATGTAAATGGGTATTTATAAGGAGATATAATACGGATGGTTCAATATAAACATTCAAAGCTAGATTGGGTGACAAAGGTTTTAGGCAAAAAAAGGGAATAGATTAATTTGATACTTATGCACCGGTTGCAAGGATAACATCTATAAGGGTACTATTAGCTTTATTGTAGCGCCCCCTTACCGCAGGGTATACATCGGGACGCCTGGAGGTCATTCTGGTGCATATTCTACGATAACGATGCGCTACGTTTGATCACTACATTCACTTCACATGGCATCATATCTTTATTCACTTATAAAGCATTATATGAAAATCACAATATTTTAAAATGTAACTTTTTCCTCATTTTATTACATAAAATCGAAAGTCTACATTGTATCTTTCAATCTTGACTACATGTGTATCATTAAAACCTAGTACAAAAGTACTATATGAAAGAGAAAAATATATAAATTCTATCTAATCCATCCTAAAAATTCCAGCTGATCGATCTTTGAGCCATGACTTCTCTTGCCAAACACAATCTACATGGTTGGATGAGCCACTTAATAGCTAGAGTCGTCTCTCGGTCCTGAAAAGACAACGGTGCAATTTTTATGAGTTTTGCGAACTCAATGTGATGATGGTTAACTCAATCCATCTAACACAACATTTTACATAACATATATTTTCACAAAATTGCACTTTACATTAACATCACTTTTTCACTTGAGCATAGGCGATTTCGGCATTTCAATCAATCAAATATACTTGATATAAATGCATATGAAATGCTCATGAGACACTTTCCATTTATTACAATGTTGTGACCGGGTGCCTGAACTGTCCTGTATCTATTTTGGATACCAGGCTCATTAATAACTGTCCCTTATCTACTTGGGGGATATAGGGCTCATTATACATAGCGAGCCTTAGGCTCTTAATCACTATTTGAGCTCGAGGCTCTTTTCACTCGTTGAGCTTTAAGCTCTGATCGGTGGCTACTATGGTCACAAATGCCATTATATGATTGTGCATTCATGAATGGAATACATGTACCACAATCGCTCACATTATAAAGCACTTAGGTATTTACATTCACATTCAAGCAGCACTTCAATATACATTTCACATTCACAATCATCAAATCTTCTGTCCGAAATCAACAATAAAAAACATTCATTTCACATTCATTTATCATTCAAAGCATAATTTAAACAAATAATAATTGAGAGAAACCGTCTAGGTTACTCACAAGTTTCTCTCGAAGCTAATGCCTAGAAGTTCGGGCAACGTTTGGAGGATGACGTTCCAGTTGTTCCTCTTTAACAAATAACATACACATATATGACGATTTGTACAATTATAAGTATTCAACAATGCACATGAATGAAATGAGATATGTACAATGCATGTTCATGACAATCCCGGGTATCTTTCCATCAATTTCATCACCAAATTATTCTCATATCAAAACTCATCTAAGTATAATTTATAATTAGGTTTATACTTCACTAAAACCATTAAATTCACAATTCATTTTCCTTGAACCACTTTCAGATTTTTTTTCCAAGACACACTTTCAGGTCTACTGTTCATGCTCAATAAGAAGGTGAAACTGAAGTAATTTGGTCATACTCTCTTCTAGAAAAGTGTTTTTCTATGTCTTATGTTTCTATTGACACCAAAATCACTCAATTTGGTTCAGTAATTTGGAAGAAACATTTTTAGATTGTTCATATTCAAAAACAATGTACTATGCACAACTTCCATCTAGAAATTCAACATCTTAAAGCCTGAATCACAATTCTACTTTTTCATATTATTTGTATCCCTATTTCTCTAGTTTACTCCAAACCAACAAACATCTCACTTGAAATCTTATAGATCTAGATATAATCAAAACACTGAAGTATATTCAGTAAAATAATCCTATTTCATTGTTCCAATAGATTCCACATTTTGATTTGATCAATATTTTTCAATTCAATCTGGAATGCTACCAATTTTTATTGAGTGGTATAATAATGTGTTAGGAATCTATTGGTTTAGGAATCAAGTCATTTGAAGGTCTAGAAAAGAAGTTATGGTCAAAAAAAGCAAGACTATTTAGGAAAAAGAAAATTCTCCAAAAGCACAATCGTGCATACACACGAGGGTGCAAATCACGTTTTACCCTCAAAGTCGACGGTGCAAATTCAATATACCTCAATGTCAACATCGTGCTTATGCACGACGATGCATTTTGCTTAAATTTCAAAAATAAGCACGACGATGCTTTTCCACTTTTTCTTCCTTACTGAAATCTCAACTTAAAACCTCCATAACTTTTAATCCAGATCTCCAAAAATTACAAAATTTATATCGATGGAAAGCTAAAAGAAAGATATAAATCTTTTATGAAGACAATTTTGTCTAAATATATCTAGATCAGTACAATAAATTCATGGAAGTTCAAATCAAAATTTAACCTCTCTTATCTCTTCATTCTCAAAACAGACCTTTGGGTCCATCTTTCTTGGTCTGTTTGATAAGGAATATGAAGGATTTAGGCCAACCACTATTCTAAAAAATTTCTCTTTTATGCCTTAAGTTTCTAATGAAACTTGTTTCATGCAATTTGGTTCGATATTCTGTAAGTTATGCTAGAAACACTACAGACTATTCTAAACCATGATAGAATACACAAACTCAACTTAGAGCTACATTTTGAAACTCTTTGAGACAGAATTAAATTTCTATTTCTGCATAAATATTATAGAAAAACGTCTTCAGTTTAATATAAATTTAAAATCATCGCATTTAGATGTCAAGATATGGCAAAAATACAGATGCATATTCAGTGAAAACACTGTATCTGTACATTTTCTAGCACTCTTCATCATCATTTCATCTTAATTCCTCTCTTTTACTTATTCTATCACTTCTACCTTATTTTCTCAATATTTCCTCTTCAATCCTACTTCCATTTTAGTTCAATTTCAATCACAACAAATCACGATCTATATTTGATCATTAACCTAAAAAAGAACATGTACATGTACCCAATCATCATCAATTTTCTGCACACATTTTATACTCCAATATCACCTTCTATCATCATATATGCTTCTATTTAACAAATCAAGAAGAGTTCATGCTTAATTTTACTTGTTTAACTTCAATGACTTCAAATCACACTTAACCCTAGCTTCCTTCTCTTACACGTACATCATCAATCAAAGGTAGTAGCACTAGGTCTCTAGTGACAAAAAGAAGAAGACAATAATTTTGAAGAAGCAAAGTGACAAAGTTGAACAAAAGTCAACATGTTGAGGGTGAGAGTGAGGTGTCGTAAGTGAAGAAGAAAGCACACAAAGAAAATGGAGAAATGAAGCATGTCTCGTAAAAGACAAGTGAAAGACCATAATGTGGGTCCTTCACTTAATGAATTTTGAAATTTAACAAGTGGTTTGGCAAGTGACACTTATCACTTGCCATATGTCACTTTCTTATGGACTCTTTTTGGTCTTTTATTTGACTAGTCCATTTGTGTCCTAATTCTAATCTAATTAACTCCCAATTTTCAATGAAACTTGTCATTAAATCCGTATGTCATTTATCAAATTTTCAATTACGAATTCTATTGCCATTTGTCATTTGTCTTGCCATTTGACCTTTTTCCTTGTCCAAAAATTTTCCTAAAATTTACCAAAAATTTAAAAATCACTAAACACACTTTCCAATTAAATTTTCAGTACACATAAACCACAATTCTCAATAAAATTACCTTTATAAACAATTATACCCAGAATGTCCATGAATGCATGTACAATTATTTTCATGTGCAACAACTTCACTGTTCATGTGTATGTGTATGACATATTATGCATAAGCATGAAAATGCACTTCTAATCTCTTATTAATCATTCATTTTTACTATTCTGGCCTCCCCGCAGGTAATGGGATGTTATAGTTGTGCTGTCAAAATTTTAATAAACATGTTTTTAAAAATACTCCACTACTTATATCTTTTTAATGTTAAGTTAAGGCCTTTTGGTAAAAAGAGCTATAGGCTTAGCTCCATGGGAACTTTCCAGCGATATAAGATATCAATTGGAAGGCTACCATAGGGTGTTGGGCAAGACATCAAGTCATTTTAAGAAAGGGGCCTATCGTGCAATAGGTGGAATTTTCCCGTATTCCTCTCGACGGATCTCATTTCCATCATCAGAAACTAGTCGCCATGTCAACATTGCTCAATGAATTAATGTTATATGATAAATTCTGAAATTTTAATTTATCAAAAAATTACTATGTTTAATAAAATTCATTTGGTAATTAAATCCCACAAATTCTAGGCATGGAATGAACTTATGCAAAAGACATTTTCTGCATTCCATGTCATTGTGATATGTTATACTAGTTTTTTGATGATAAGTCAAGGTACTACATTTCATTAGTGGTACAAATTTGGTGTAACAGGAATCATATGTAAATGTTTTGCATAAACATTTATTGCAAATTGTGCCTTGAATCTCTAACAGACCTTCCATCAAACAATTAGCAGAGTTTCCTCAAACAACAGCCATAGGTTGGGAAAAAAACATCTATTGTCTTCCAGTACAAAACATAATTCACCATCTTCAAAGTAGAAACAGAAAGGGAAACCCATACACCATTTGTAAAACAGAGAGCCCATATTAACTTTGGAACATAGCAGAAAAATAAAGAACAATAAGAAAGGTTCTTAGTAACAAAAAAAAAGAACAATACATACCAACATAGCACACGATACTTCAACGATGATGAGGACCACAAGATAAGAGATGACCATAAAAGAGGAGATGATGCTTCTTCGATGAATTATGAAGAGGAAATACGACGGTTAACACAAAAATGAAGACAACTTAGTTTTTATGTTATTAACCTAATAGAAAATGACGATGTTTATTGTTAAGGTAAACGATTTCATTTTCGATTAACTCGAAAGAATTAATCATTTGGTGAGGATTCAAAAATCCATCGCCAAATCATTTGGTAATTAATATCTAATACATAAGTAAGATATGAACAAATTTATAAATCATGTAATAATTCATAAATCATTATACTAGTTACAATTATTATCTATACATTCATATAACCATATATTAATTACCATATATGATAATAATAATAGCAATTTAATTAAAAATAATGTATAGGACTTTTGACTAGGTCATCATTGGCGACGAATCACAATTTTAATATTAATAAGATCAAAATATCATAAATTTAAGTTAACTATGATTCTTAATCATTAATATTTATTAACAACAATATAATGATTGTATAAGTGTAAAAATAAATTTCGTGAACAAAAATTTCATTTATGCTTTTTAAATATATATCATTTCATAACTTAATGTGGTCTCATAAAAATATATTTATTATATATAATTTCTATAGTAATTTATAATTGTGATTTATTAAAAATTAGCAAATTTTAAAAATCTATAAGAAAATATAGTGTTGGCGAACATTTCCTAAATTGGTAACCAATTTTACAGCTACCAATTTTATATTATTCATAATGATTTTAAGTATAAATATAAATTTACTTAACGACAATGTAATTTAAAAAATTTATAAAACAAAACAATAGAAAATTTATGCATATTACATTTATTTATACTTTTTATTATAAACTTTTAATATAAATGACATGAAAATTTTATGTGGTCTCACAAAACTTGATTTATTATGCATAAATTCTTTAAAATTTTCTAAAAATGTTATATTTCAAAATAATAACAAATTTGTAGAACTTAAAAATTTTATATTATTGGTGACGATTATATAAAATTGTTGCCTATTGTGTAACATTTGGCAATGAATTTCTAAATTCATTGCCAACTATTATATACTTAAAAGAATTAGATGAAAAGGATGTTGTTTGTTAAATAACAAACGGCATCATTTTGTCAACATTATAATCCTCCCATTTGACACTCTCCTCCCCATTTTGTTTTGCCACCTCTTCTCTTCTATTTTCCTTCAACAATTTTTGGGTGAACCTTTGCTTGAAATATTTTCTTCTCTTCATCCGTTCATAGTCTTCGTTTTATCTTCCATCGTCTGCCTACAAATGTACTCAAGGTAAGTAGTTTTTTTAATTTTGTATTGGATTTTATTTCTACTTTTAATGTTGTTGTTAAATGGTATGTTTATTTTTTATTTTTGGGTGGACCTTTTAGTTGTTTGCATATAAATAGACTGTTAATGTTGTTTGTTTGTGTTAATATTGGTGAAGAAAGGGAAAACATAGATTATTTCCTGTTAGTTAGGGTTTAATTTTTGAAGCGCATAAGGTGTTTGATGAAAGTCCTCTTATGTTTTAAGTGTTCTGTTTTGATAAGGAATGAATTACCTTTGCACTCATGCTTTGAGTGTTCTACTTGTAATGTCCAAAACATTCAACAAATGTTAATGTTATTGGACTATTAATGTTATTTGAGTTTTCTATTTTTAGTGTTCAAAACATTAATGAAAAACAATAAATTTATATTGATGTTGTCCTTTAATTGATCCAACAATATATGTTAACAAAAACAATTATTTCTCTCTCCTTTTATCATGGAGTTAGTAATTATATATACTCTAATCAATAAACTTCAATATACCTTATATAAAAAATATATACAACATTATGTTACCTCAATAAGAGCATCCCATAATTGTGTTTCTTCTTGAACCAATGATTAATACTTATTAAACATCACCTATGATATGTTACAACATCATGAACTAATGATTACCAATTATTAAACATTACCTATGATATGATTTTGATATTTCTTTTTGAAATTTCAATCCACTAGGAGCATCTAATCCCTTTCTTAAGCAAAATGAGTTAGAGAGGGATACATTATTGCCATAAATAGTGACAAGTCCTCTTTTATCTTTCATTTAATAATTTTTCATCATCATTGTGTCTTTCTTGAATTAAAAACTATAGCTTGTAGTTAGGGTACTTCGAGCCCTCTATAACCACCAATGGTTGTGCTAGGACTCGAACACGAGATATGGGGCTACACCAGGCCCATACCTGGGGCTCTGATACCATTTGAACTAAAAGCTATATCTTGTAGTTAAGGTACTTCGAACCCTTTATAGTGGATATCTTGTCCCACTTTTAAATTTAATTAAGCCTTAGTTATGGCACAAAGCTGCAGTACACGTCACAGGCAAATCATCTATTTAACCCAAGAGTTTTACAAGTAGATAAGAAGCAGACTCTCTATTGACAATGTACAAGTTTTTCAAGTAATATTAAGTGAAATTTATAAAGAATTCATTAGCAAGGATGTAGCTTCATATAAACAAGAAATAGAAAATGAAGAACGAAGAACGAAGAATGAAGAACTACTTTATGGCATTTAAATAATATAAGGATTTGTGATATTTTCTATTTAAAATCTTATATTTGTGAATTTAAAAAATATTATTATAAGTTACCTAGATACGAACAAAAAATTTATAACCAAAAACTTCCTTATCCTATCAACCAAAAAGTAGAAGAACAATTTCAAGAAAAAAAATAGCAAAAAAATAGTAGCATATAATTTAGGTGGAGCTATTTCCATTACCAAAGAAGTCTTATCACAAAAATGTTTAGAAGCAAAATTACATTAAAAAAATAAGACATAAAGATATACAACTTTGTTGTTCCATATATGCTAAAGTACCACAACAATATGGCTGTGATTTCACCTCTTATAGGCAACCTAGAACAAAACATCCACACTTTAAAACTAAAAATTATAAATGGAAAAAATATCTCTAAAAATATCAAAAACAACCATTCAAACCCTATAAAAAGTATTTTAGACAAAAAAAACTATAGACAATTCAAACCCAAATAACAATATTGCCCTCAAAATAAAAAATCTTGTAAATGTTGGCTATGTAAAGAAGAAGGACATTAGGCCAATAATTGTCCAAAGAAAAATCAAAACAAATATAAAGAAAAAAATCAATATACTAAACTCATCATTTGAAGAAATTTTAAAACCAATCGAATCAGATTATGAAACTAATTCAACTATTTCATCTCTTTATCTCTATGAATCCCAAAAGTCAGAATCGTCAACTGAATCCAAATAGAACCTTTATTCAAGTGACTAATCACAATAAAAGGGTTAATGCATATATAGATACAGGAGCTATTATATGTAGAGCATCAAAACAATTGTTAACTAAATGGAAAAAACTAGATAAACCACTTCAAATTAGAATAGCAAATGGAAGTATAAAATCAATTTGGTATGTTAGTTATTACAATAATATAATAATTGAAAAATATATATTTACAATACCATCAATTTATCAACAAGAATCAGGTTTACGACTAATCTTAGGCAACAATTTTTTAAAATTATATAATCCATTTTGTCAATATCTACACTATATAACACTAAAAACACCAATAATAAAATCATTAACCAAAAGCAATTATTCTTAAAATCCCTATATATCATACCACTTATTATCAAAAATTACAATTATTAACAGATAAACTAGATTACTTACAATTCTATCTTCTCAACAATATGTCTATACAAACTGAAATCAAAACATTATTAGACAATATTTGTAGCAAAAATCCACTCAATTCTCTTAAAAAATAATAATGAACTTATCGAAATAAAATTAAAAGATCCTACACAAGAAATAAACATTCGAAATAATATTCCCTATACGCAACAAGATGTTCAAGAATTTATTACTGAATGTACTGAACTTTTAGAAAAAAAGTTAATATCTCCAAGTACTAGTAAACATTCAACCTGTAGCGCCCCCTTACCGTAGAGTATACACCAGGACGCCCGTAGGTCGTACTGATGCATAACCTACGACAAGGGTGCACTACGATACAATCATTTCTATAATCCTCATGGCATCAATATGATATAAAGCAGTAAGTCCATATGCACTAAATTTTTAAAACCAACAGTTACTTCTCATTCATTTCTTAAAATCCATATATACACAATCCAGTCATAATTACATTCAGCACAAAATCAAAAGGAACTACCTAGCTCCTAACTAGTCATCCCCAAAAGATCCCCAGCTGACCAACCTGTGAGCCATGCGTCTCTCGCCGGTACTCACACAGTAAGGAAAAGTC
>JANIHY010000009.1:18567260-18579195 GCA_027479065.1 Erythroxylum brevipes
ACTCCAGGGAAAATCTGGAATAATCTAGATAGAACTAGATAGAGATGTCTTCTGAAAAGTTGTAACTTATCCTCTTAACTTTCCGACGCTATAAGGTATCCAAAATTTTGGGTATTGGGGTTAACTAATATGGGCATTATAAGTGATGATGTTGTATAGGAAGTTTAAACATGACAATCATGGTGAATGATGAGAGTTTGTGTTTGTGATGAGTAAATTGAGTTAAATTTTGGGAGCTTGATGCACCCAAGTTGGTAATTGAATGTTTTAAGCTTGTTATTGCATTAGAAGAAGTGAAATTGGGAAGATTATGAGTGAATATGATGTTATGTTGGATGTAGGAAGCGTTGGAAAGGTTTTGGAGGGGTTTTGGGAACCCCTATGTCTGTTAGGCAGATTTTAGGTCTGTTAAACGTATCTTATCGGGTGAAAAAGGCTCCTAAGCTAGTCTATGTCCGTTAAACGGACATGGGTGTCTGTTAAACGGACTTTCGCCGCCAAAATAGACTCACAATCCCAACAATGTTCGTTAAACAGATATGGATGTCCGTTAAAAGGACATTCACGGATCAGCTTCTGTAAATTGCAATATTTGACCCTTTTAGACCCAAAATCTCGATTTGTGATCTTCATAAAAGTTGTAGATATCGAAGTTATCTTTCAAATGGGCTGAAAACAAAACCAATCAGACATTTGTGGGAAAAGTTATGACAATTGCGCCAAGCGAGGTACAAAATGATTTAGAACAGAAACATGTTGGATTCTTTTGTCCATAACTTCCTTATCCGACCTTTGAATGAAGTGATTCTTTAAGCAATAGATTCCTAAGACATATATCTATCTCTCCATGAAAAATGGTGGCTTTTGTGTTGATTTGAAAAAGTTTGATTGAAATAAAATGAGAGGTCGATTGGAAGAGCCTAACGGGGTTATGAACATACGTTGGATTTTTAAGCATATGAGCTGTAGAGCTCCGATTGAGATGATTCTTCCTTCAAAATGAACAAGAGACATATAGCTTCATGTTTGGTATCAGAGAAGGAAGATGAATCAATAATGACTAAGGTGATTTTCTTATAATACGCTCAAGTCTTATGATATTCGAAACGATTGTTGGGCTCCGGAAACGGGGTCCATCAAATGAAGATACTTGTCACTTCTCAAAGCATTGATGGTGTTGACGTGACTTCTATAACAACTTCTAGTAATCCCTAAACACCTGATTCTAATGGATTAAATCTTCTTAAGCCTACTACCACCTCTGCAAACAAGAAACGATCTTGAGTTTGGAAACACTATGCCAAGTCAGGTCTAACGATAGAGTTGGTGTGTGTCAATACTATAAGAAATCTATTGCTTGTAAAAAGAATAATGGTACTACCAACCTGACCAATCACTTGAATAGATATGTTAAGTATCCATATAACAAGCACAAGGAACTCGAAAGTTGACAAAAAACCATAGAAGGAGCAATAGTAGAAAAAGGTGAAGATGAAGATGACACATCACGTAGAATGCTAACATGAATGTTTGATCAAGAAAGATATAGGAATACACTTACTAGAATGATTATTGTCGATGAGTTACCTTTTTGTCACGTAGAGCAAGAGGGGTTTTATGATTTTTGTGCAGATATCCAACCAAAATTTAAAGTTCCTTCTCGCACTACAGTGGCTAGAGATTGTTATGCACTTTACTTAGAAGAGAGAAAGAAGATGGAGTTTTCTAAGAAATTGCCTTCCAAGGTTTGTCTTACTATAGACACTTGGACATCATGTCAAAATTTCAGTTATATGTGTCTCACGACACATTTTATTGATGATGATTGGAAATTATGCAAAAGAATTATAAACTTTTGCCTAATTTCTGGTCATTCAGGTGATATAATTGGTAGGGCTGTTGAGACTTGTTTGGTTAGTTGGGATATTAAAAAAGTATTCACTATAACGGTGGATAATGCAAGCTCAAATGATGTAGCTATTCAATAGTTAAGAAAAAGAATTAATAGTTGGAGGGTGGTGTATTGAAAGGTGAGTTCATACAAATAAGATGTGCTACACACGTCCTAGGTTTACTTATGAAAGAGGGGCTGTCAAAATTGGGTGATTCAATCATTAGGATTCCCAATACAATGAAATATGTTCGGCCTTCTCCTACTAGAATGGCAAAGGCCAAGTCTTGTATAGAAAAAGAGAAAATAGACAGCAAGAGTATTGTTTATCTAGATGTTGAAACAAGATGGAATTCTACTTATTTAATGTTAGAGTTAGCTTTGAAATTTTAGAAAGCATTTGATTTATTGGAGAGTCAAGATTCTAAGTATGTTGAAGAACTTTCTGAAAAGAATAATAGCAAAGGTGAAAAGGTGCACTACCAGAACAGTTTCACTAATATCCACATGGCATCGCAGTAATTAAATCACAATATAACAGAAATCAGTACATTAAAATTTACAATATCAGTCTTCATACAGTCATCCAATAGCAGAATAGACAAGTCTATCAGTTCCCTAAACAAAACCAAAAAGGGAAACTGATACAAGCATCTATCCTAAGTCATCCTCAAAAGCTAACCCAGCTGACCGACCTGAGTGCCATCGCGTATCTTGCCAGCAGCTCGTATGGCAGGGAAAAGAATATCTTCAGAGCTAGGAGTCTACTCTATCAGTCCTGAAAAATACGATGCAATTTTGGGTGAGTTTGTGAACTCAGTGAGAAACCATCATCGATGGTTCACTCAAATCAGGCATTACGCGCATCGCGTATAACACAGTACAGTAGTAGTCAATTAACAGTATCGTATAACATTTTACAGTACTATATAACGGTTTACAGTGATAAACAGTTACAGTATTATATACAATTCACAGTGATAACCAATTACAGTACTATACCGTAGATTACAGTATTGCATCACAGTTCACAGTAGTCTATAACAGTCTACGGTAATCATACATAACAATTTACAGTGTTTCGCAATATTATGCAGCAGTTTACAGTAACACGAAACCATTGCAGTATCATATTGCAGTAGACAGTCACAGTCATTCACAGTAATAATAAAGTCGTTTCAGACATTCAGTACAGTATGCAATGCATATGAGACTCTTTTCCAGTTATTCAGTGTTGTGCCCAAGCGCTCAGTCAATAATCAGTGCGACGCGTCAGGGATTTCTCCCCTCGAGCTAGGCCCGGTCAGTACAGTGTTCAGGGATAACTCCCCTCGGGCTCGAGGCCCGGTCAGTAATAATCGCGTCTTGGGTCACATTTCATTATCTGACCATGCGGTTATGCATGCAATGCAGTGTTTTCAGTATACGGCTATAAAAGCCCAGTATTACAGTGTTCAGTAATCGCTATAATACGGCTATAAAAGCCCAACAGTATTCAGTTCTCAGTATCATTCAGTAATCCGATCCAATACAGTAAACGCATAGAATTCAATCGCACACTTTTCAGTAGTCATGCAGTCATACAGTGCAATTCACATTGTTCAGTGATATACATTTCAGTAATCATACAGTTCACTCTTATATATATTTCAGTGGTCTTATAGTGGAATTCGATCACATATATTTCAGTAGTCATGTAATTCACGTTGTCAAGTAATTCACATTGAGCATTTAGACACTCAGAAATTTGAGAAACCAACTAGGTTACTCACCTGTTACTTCCGAGCTACTGCCTGGAAGTCCCAGCAATGTCCGTGGAACGACGGTCCAACGACGCCTCTATAACAGTAAAGTACAGTCCATTACTAATCGTTCAATTTAACAGTACAGTAATGCATATGTTCTCAGTGAAATGATGTACAATGCGTGTTCACGATTTCCGGTGCTAAAGCCTCATTTCGATGTCCTATGGCCCAGTTCAACTCTTTACTCAATTGGATCAACACTGATTTAGTTCAATCCTCAATTTAGTTCAGTTTTCTCAATTCATACTCGTCATTCAGTTGATCAACAATAATTGATCCACTCCTATTATTCAGTCAATTTCCTCAATTCAATTTCCTATAACAATTCCATATTCATCTGTCAAATTATCCAGTGAAAGTCTCAATTAAAACTCCAATTGTCTCAATTTGACATTTAAGTCACACTATAAATCACAATTGACCTTAATCTCTATAATTCATTACCAATTAAATCAATTCTAACTCCCATAATAATTCTCAATCGTAGACCTCGTTTCCTAGTCCGTAACAAATCTGAAATCATCTCAATTGGAGGTCTATACTGAAAATTATGCCCAATTAAGCCACAATTAAACCAATGAAACAATCCCCTCGTCGCGACCTTGCGGCGTTCGCCGCGCCACACAGATCACTTGCTCGTCGCGACGTAACATCGTCTCTGCTCGTCGCGACGCCTCGCTGTGCACGTCGCAACTAATACATTTAATTTAAATCAACTTACTCGTTGCGACGAAGCCCCAAAAGCTTCTACGCTCATCACGACGTTCGACGGTCCAGTCGTCTTCTTCGATCGGTTTTCGCCATTAATGATATTAAAACCTCCAATAAACATCTCAACTAGTCAATCTAACCCAATAAATGCCATAAATTCATGCAACAACCATTAGAACAACCTTGAAGCCATTAAAAGCTTACCAATCAAGACCAATCCACAAGATCGTCGTAACCCTAAATTTCTCCAAAGTCCACGATTTCTCCTCTCTAAAGCTTCTAACCTTCACCAATGGGAATAAACAAGTTAGTCTTAACATAATGGAAAGAACCCATAAGGAAGGATCAAGGAATCCTCACCGATGAGAGGAAATCCAAGGACGCCGTAGAGGGGAAGGAGAAAACTCAAAATGCCTTAGCAAATTTTTCCCCCAATTCCTCAACCCTAGTTATTTATAGACTTAAGTCTCCGAATCAGTTCAAATTTCAGTCTCAAAATTTCAATGGCTCAACATATTTATTTCCTATCAATAAAATTATAATTTTTCCATTGCCATTGGACAGTTCTTTCAGTAATATACAGTCAATCAGTCAGTCACCCAAAAATTTTCGGTCCGGGCATTTTCTCCCGAATTTTCCGAAAATTTCCTATAAGCCTCTATAATTTACCAATCACTCGTAAACAGTTCTAAATCAGTCATTTGAACCCAGTAACTCCTAATTCCTCATTTAATCCCAATCCGGTCAGTTCAGTCAGTCCTCAGTTCACAATCCAGACAATTCAGTCAGTTCCAATTTACAATTAATACCGGAAAATCATGAATGCATGAACCTATGGATAAATACATATGCAATAAACCTATTCCTCTATAATTAGAGGCCAGTAACATGTTCGGTCAGTATATGCAGTGAATCCTATCAGTATGACCCAATTATCAGAATACCCTTACTAACAGTAACGGGATGTTACACTTCATTTTCTATTTCTTGTTTATATGAAGCTACATCCTTGCCAATGAATTCTTTATAAATTTCACTTAATATTGCTTGAAAACTTGTACATTGTCAATAGAGAGTAAATAGGCATTAGTATTTTTTATCCTTTCTTCATTATCTAAAAGAAAATCAAGGACAATTCTAGTTGCTTTATAAGTAATAAAATTGCATAGTAGATTTTTATTATCTAATCCTTCAAAACGTTTTTCTATTTGAATAATTAATTGTAACTTATTAGCCCATTCTAATAATAATTTTCTGGTGCAATAACACAATCTAAATTAAGTATTCTGTCAGGTCCTAATGTTATATGCTTTGGTATATATTCAGAATGAAATTTTCTAATTTTACTTCCTTTGCGATAATATCCAAATTGATTTAAATTATTAGTTTCAATTGGTTGAACTTCCCATTAGTAAGAATGTTGTTGTTCCTTTTTTCGTTTTTCTCCAAGATGAGTACTTTCTGATTGTTCTTCATTATTGTTACCTCTATCAACATACAATTCTTAGTCTGATTCATACCCATAGATAATTTCATCTTTGCCAGAAGTCAGATTTAAATTCTCATGAGAGGGTATTAAAGTTAATTTATTTACTAATTGCGTTATTTCATCTAATTGTTGTTTAATATCTTTTTCTATATTCTCCATGGTTGGATTAATAAGGTTATATGCCTGATAACCAGCTCTGATACTAATTCGGATGGATGTAGGTTTTCAACTAATTTTTCTAATCGGCTTACTAGCTTGTCTAAATTTTCTTGTCAACTATTAGGTTCCATTTAGATGTATTTGATAATGTTCGCTAAAACATTTAAGTAATTCTTGAAGTTCTATTGTTTCTTGATCATATGTAATTGTATTATTATTAATCCAATTTGAAAATTTTGAAAATCTATATAAAATGGATTGGTAGTTTGTAATAATTGAAGTCTTTGAGTTTTCCAAAAATCAATAATTCTTTTAGTCATGGTTACTTTTTCAGTAGTTAGTCTGATGAATGTATAAAAAGATCTACAATTCTAATAATCTAAATTTAAAGACATAATAAACTACTGAATTCGAGAATTTAATTAAGATGTGTAATATAGTGTTCTTTAAATAGATTATGTAAATATTTGGCATCGTCTTTTTCTAATTAATAGATTTCAAAATATGTAGTAATTTTTGTTCGACAAAGTTGAATTCTTTGAGCGAAGCATTTATTAATTGAAGAAATTTATACATATTGGTTGCAACCTGTACAAGTTTTCTACTAATGCTCATTTTATTTTCATTATATACTATAGATCTATGCATAGTTTGACAAGTTTTATATATAGGTACAGTTAAGCATAGTTTAAGTAAATCGAGATTTAACATTTGATAAACATACATACTTATATAAACATCTAAGCCAAACATAATGAAATTTAGATTCAAGACAATCATTTAAAAAGATAAGGATAGATTTAGAATCTAAATGGAAGAAACAAGTAGATAAAAATACTAAAATAGGGAGCAAAACATAAACAATGATTAAATAAACATAGCTAATAATGAGTGCAAATTGAAATAATATTAACGGGTTCATAGTTAAATACTTGGTTATGAAACGATAAAAACCAACAGACTAATACCTGTTCTCGTGTCTGTTTGAAGCCAATCCTGGGCGAGAGTCAGATTTTGAGAGAGAAGGTAAGACAAACAGAAGTAGTTTATTATTTCATATCGAAGGAGGCTACTACCTCTACGTTATATAAAAACAAAGGAAAGAAAGAGGTCAAAAGTAGGTGGCCGACAAAAAGAGAAAAGGAAAGGAATCTACTTTATCAAAGTAAAGTAAAAGTAAAAGTAAAGATAAAAGCAAAAAGTAGAGGAATCTGCTTTTTATTTATTAGCCAAGGGCCTACATCTTTAAAGATTCGTCCTTTGTTGAATGCTTTATTCTTCAATTATTGCGTCAATTGAGTTTCTATCTTCTTTATTATTTTTAGATGAAGGACAATGATTACATTGATGCTGAGGATGGATGTTAAGTTGCTAATAGAGAGCCTGCTTCCATTGGTCGAATAAATCATGAAAAATGCCATTCATAGCTGAAAAAGGGTTGTTCAAACTGTTTAGTAATATGAATAGCTTCGGTTGATATTGGTGCTTTATAGGCAGATATCATAATTATAATTGGTCCTTTATAGTTAACTTTGATTAATGACTCTACATTTATCCTTAGACATTGATGGGATACTCGTTCTAGACAATTGAGATTTAATTGATTAATAAGATCCAGTGAAATGTATATCGAGGTGGTTCCTTAATGGGAGGGTACATCCAGTTGTTTATTCCAATACGAAGAAATGGAATTCTTGATAAGTTATAGAGGGTTTGAAGTACCCTAACTACAAGCTATAGCTTTTAGTTCAAGTGGTTTCAGAGCCATAGGTATGGGCCTAGTGTAGCCCCACGTCTCATTTTCAAGTCCCAGCACAACCATTGGTTCCGATCTCGAGTGGAAAGGCAAGTAGCGAAGCATGGTGGTTATAGGCAAGTAGTGAAGCATGCTGGTTATATACCCTAACTACAAGATATAACTTTTAGTTCAATTTTTTCGATTTTAGTTTGTATAGACAAATTGTTGAGAAGATAGAATTGTAAGTAATCTAGTTTATCTGTTAATAATTGTAATTTCTGATAATAAGTGGTATGATATATATGATTTTAATAATAATTGCTTTTTGGTTTAACGATTTTATTATTGGTGTTTTCAGTGTTATATAGTGTAGATATTGACAAAAGGGATTATATAATTTTAGAAAATTATTGTCGAAGATTAATGGTAATCCTGATTCTTGTTGATAAATAGATAGTATTGTAAATGTATATTTTTAAATTATTATATTATTGTAATAATTGACATAGCAAATTGATTTTAAACTTCCATCTGCTATTCCAATTTGAAGTGGCTTATATAGTTTTTTTCCACTTAGTTAATAATTTTTTTGACGCTATACATATAGTAACTCCTGTATCTATATATGCATTGACCCTTTTATTCTAAATAGTCATTAGACTAATTGCTATATTCGAATTTAGTTGATGATTATGACTTTTCAGATTCCTATAGATAACAAGATGAAATAGTTGAATTAGTTTCATAATCGGACACTTCGGCAATAATTAATGGTAAATCAAGGCTAAGAGGTTGATTCGTCAGGGATGCCATGCATTCCTTGCTCATGTAATTGACACTTCGACAAAGAGGCTTGAACTTGGAGATGTCCCCATTATGTGCGAGTTCCCTGATTTTTTTTCAAAGGAGTTACCTAGATTGCCATTTGATCGGGAATTTGATTTTGCTATTGACTTGATCCTAGGGACGACACCAATATCTATACCACTGTATCATATGACACTAATAGAATTGAAAGAGTTAAAGATTCAACTACAAGAGTTGTTGGATAAGGGACAGACCAAGTCATTCACCATGAGGAGCACCAGTATTATTTTTCAAGAAGAAGGATGGGACCCTTCGCCTATTTGTTGATTATCGATAGTTAAACAGCGTTACCATTAGGAATAAATATCCACTTCCCAAAGTCGATGATTTATTTGATCAGTTGAGAGAAGCTACATTATTCTCAAAGATAGATCTAAGGTCTGGGTACCATTAGTTGAAGATTGATGAGAAAGATGTGCACAAGATTGCTTTCTGGACGAGGTATGGACATTAAGAATTTGTAATGATGCCATTTGGGTTGACAAATGCACTAGTAGTGTTGGACTCCAATCTTTTAGTGGAAATTAGAAATTATTACATGAAATTAAATGAGTGTTTTTGTATATGAACTTTGTTATAGATGTTGTTGTGCTATAAGAAAAGAATTGATAGGTGTTGATGAATTTGAGATTTGAGTAGAATTGTTTGGGTTATGAAAAAAAGTGAAGGAGATGATTGAAATGGAAGTTGAAAAACAAGAAATGATTAGTGAAAGTGTTATATTTTGGAGAATTAAGAAAGTTTGACTTTTTGGAGTAGATAGTTGACTTTTTGATTTGGGCAGAATTTGAGAAAATGATCTTCATAAAATTTGTAGCTTCTATAGAAAGCTTTCTATTGCCATAAAGTATGATATTTTGCAATATCGGAATTGAAAGTTATTATCTTCCAAAGTTAAGGTTATTTTACTTTGTTTTTGAAAATGCTCTTAAGTGTAGGATTGTATATGCTGTGTTTTGAGGTGAATTCGGAACTGATATGTTTTGAATTGAGTAAAGTGGTCTACATAAAAGTCATAGAAGATTTTCCTAGCTTTTCAATGATGCATTATAGGTTATTTGTGGATGTGGAAATTGGAAGATATGAATTTTGGAAGTTTGGATGTGATATAGGAGGACCTATTTTCTAGCAGAAACTTTGACTGAAAAATTGACTTAGTTAGAGTTTGAAATTGCCTTTAAGTGCTCATGAAAGTTTTAGTTTGTGTTTTGAACTTTACTTTGATATAAATTTTACAATTTTCGGATAATGGGATGAGAAGTTATGAATTTTTAGAAATTGTGTTACTGTTAAGGATGATAGTATTGAACAGTAACTTTGATTGAATTCTTGATCTATATAGAGGCTAAATTTGCTCTTAAGTTCTTCATGAAAGTTTTAGATTATGCTTTGATATTTCCATTGAGGTAAATTATGCAACTTTTGGACCATGAAATTTGGAGTTATGATTTTTACTAGTTATTGTTACTGTTTGGGAAGAGTATTAAGGGACAGAACCTTTGCTTGAAAAGTTGACTTCCTTAGAGGCCAAATTGATTTTTCTGTCCTGTATAAAAGATGTAGGTTGCTTTCTTATCTTTACATTGATATAAAATATGATAGGTTTGGACCTTGGAGTTGAAAGATAGAAATTTTCAAAGTTGAGATATTGTTTAGAGATTTATTAATTGGACAGAAAGTTTGATTGGGTTTTTGACCCATTTAGAGATGGAATTGGTTGTGGAGTTCTACATGGAAGTTGTATAGCTTCCTTTGATCTTTCTTTGGATACCAAATTTGTCAAATTTGGAGTTCGGGATCAAGAGTTATGAATTTTAGAAATTTTGGTTATATATATATATATATATTTTTGGAGAAAAAAAAGAAGAAATTTTCGGAAGCTCTCTCGCGAGGGTGATTCTATTTTTTAATTATTTAATTATTATTTCTATCTTATAGGAAATATGATCTTTTCCTATTCTTTTGCTCATATTTTTTCCGTCCGACATCTGATTGATTTGGTTGTTGAAGCGTTGGATTCCTAAGACAATTATCTACATCCTCATGAGAAATTTGTGGATTTTTGAGATTTAATTGAGGAAGATTAATTTAAATCAAAGTGAGTTAGATAATTTTCTGAATATGGTTCAGTCTTTTGAGAAATTCTTGATCTGTGGAGATCCGATTGAACTGATTCTTGTGGAAAACTAAAATAGAGACATGGGACTTCAAGTCACATGGAGGAAGTGAATTTTATTTTAGCCCCTAAGATTTTCAATTTCTGAATTGAAGTTGGTTTTAGTGTTCAGTCTTGGATTAGTAAGAGCTGAAAGTATTTTGGCCATGATGTTTGCTCTAGCCATCCAAATAAGGTGATTCTTAATTTGGATTAAACTAGAGATATATAGCTACAAATTTTATGAAGGATTTGAGTTTCAATTTGTTGGACCCCGAACCTTGAAGCGAAATTTAGAAATAATAAATGAAATTAAATGAGTGTTTTGTATGCGATTTGTGTTATAGATGATTAAAATATTGGAATGAGAATCATGTATGGATGATGAGTTGAGAAACCCTTAGAATGAATTAGGGTGATTCATATGATGTATAATGCAAAAGCAAGAGAGGTATTTGGTAAATGTCATAATGATATTAAATGTGAGAAATCATATGCATTGAGGTTGAGATTTGGGTAAATTCCAAATCATGGTGAATTGTGATAAATGATGTGTACTTAAGAAAGTGAAGTTAGGATGATTGTTAAATGTATATGTTGATTTAGGAGAAATTAAGAGATAATTGACATATAATTGGCCAAAGTTGCCTTCTTTGAAGTTGTAGCTTGCTCTTTTATCTTTCCAAGGAGATCAAGTATGCATGTTTTCGAGATCAGAATGAAAAGTTATAGTTGATACAAGTTATAGTATCATATGAGATTTATGTTAGTGACAGCTATGATGAATGTTTGAGAATTGTGGTTGTGATGAATCAATTGAGTTGAGAATTGAGAAGTTCATGATTTGATTTTATTGTTTGCATTGTTATGAAGTGTTTAGGCCTTTGAATGAGTCATTATGTGGAGATTATAAGTATTTATGAAGTTAGTTTTGATGGAAGAAGCTTTGGAAAAAGATTGAAAAGTTTTGGAAATTTGCATGTCCGTTAAACGGACATGGGAGTCCGTTTAACGGACAGCCTCGGGTCAAAAGGACCCCTTGTTATGTGTATGTCCGTTAGGCGGACATGGGTGTCCGTTTAACGGACTTTCTCGGAAGGTTTGGTATCATTTTGGCCGT
>JANIHY010000009.1:18677618-18709000 GCA_027479065.1 Erythroxylum brevipes
TCTAAGACATGTATGATGACTTGTATGTGAATTTTGGACCTAGGTAATGCATAGTAGAACTTAATCTCCAATAGATGCTAGTATATTTATGTATTTAATAAACAATATTGTTTTAAATAACTCTTTGCTATAAGAGTGCAACTTATGTTTTTATTTCGTATTTTGAGAAATGACATTGTTTTGAATAAACCTACACTCGAAGTGTAAAATAATAGTGTTTTATTTTCAGAAATTACGTTTTTGAATGGCTTTGCACTTAGAGTGCAAAAGATGACTTTTATGGAATGAAATAATGTTTTCAAACTTACTTATGCATAAATGAGTCATATATGCTACGTGTATATTTTCTCTTTTGTCTTAGAGCCACAATATGGTTTCATTTTATTGGTTGGACCGATAAGTAAAGACGTAATGCCTTACTTGATTTTTGATACTTAAATGTTGTATATGATTTTTAAGATTGGTGAGGAAACGATGAAAGTCGAGCCAACATCGATAATCGGTGGGTGTGCACATTAGTTTGATCGACTAGTGGTGTCACACATGATTGTTTTGGCTTAGTCTGATATTTGTTTTTTAACGAGATTTGATTTATACATCTGATGTTTTTATGCATTTGTATACTAGAACTAGAACGCATGTTCACTAGACGGGTGATTAATAGGCTAGGCCTAGATGGTTCCTAACTAGTATATATTAAGTCATAGGCTGAGCCTATGTGTTTTCTATGCGTGATATATTCACTTCATAGGTTATCTACACCATCTTGGTATGAACCAATTCTATCTGTGATATATGTTTTTCCTGCTTATTGAGTACCTAGTGTACTCACTCCCCTTCGCTTTCCAACCATGCAGGTTAATTTAGTGGGCTCGAAGCTCTGTGAGATTCGTGCGGCTTTTTAACATTTTCGGGGTGTTTCTGCACGTGGGTAGTCTCTTATTTCTTACTATTTATATTAATAAGGCTTTTCAAGATCTAACTTATACAAACCATTTTTAAGTAATCCAGATCCATAATAAACATGATCTTTATAAAAAGAACAACTGTTATTCTTAATTATAAAGACAAATTCATTCAAATCCAAATAAGAAATAGAAATGATGTTTCTCGTAATAACAGGAATAAGATAACAATTATCAAGTTCTAAAATAAGGCTAGAAGACAAAAGTCAAACTACAAGTTCCTACAACCAATGCAGCAACTCTTTCTTTATTGCCAACTCGAAGGTCCACTTCGCCTTTCTTCAATCTACTCCATGTTAAAATATGCATGTTATTACAAATATGAGAACCACATCCAATATCTAATACCTAAGTATGTGGAACAGAAGTAGAAAGATTAATCTCAATTATAAATTTGCCTGAAGAGACAACTTCCTTAAGCTTCTTATCTTTCAAGCGAGCAAGATAAGATGGGCAGTTCCACTTCTAATCTATGTTAACTCCGCAATGAAAACATGTGCCTTGTTATTTCTCTTCTTCTTGACACCTCATTTGGCCTTTACTAAATTAATATAGGCCTTCAATTTCTTGTTCTTATTCTTCTTAAAGCCTTTTTCCTTGTTTTTAGAAGAATCGACAATAATTACAGAATTAGATTCCTTCTTAAGGCTCTTTTCCATAGTGTTGAACATGTTTAACAGTTTAGGAAATGTCATGTCCTTCTAGTTCATGTTGAAGTTCATAAAGAACTGTGAAAAGCTTGAACTTTAAGGACTGTAGCACCAGATCAACATTTAACTTGTGGTTCATGAAAAAACCAAATTGGGCCAATTTTTCAATATACACAATCATCTTCAGCACATGCAAGTTGACTAAAGATCCTTCTGTCAGTTTGCATTGAAATAGTGGCCTAGAGATTTGATATCTCTCCACCCTACTTGGTGCACTAAATAACTCCTTAAGATGCAGTATCCTAGTAGGTGCATCCATGTTCTTATGCTACCTACGAAGTGCAGGAGACATGCTAGCTAACATCAGACACGTAGCTTGTTCAACGTCATCAACATAATGTTGATATTTCTCCCAAACTTCATCAATTGCATTTGAACAAGGATTTGATGGAGCAGGAGTATCAAGAACGTATAACTTCCTTTCTTGCCTAAGAATTATTCTTAAGTTTCGTAACCATTCTAAAAAGTTGGGTCCAGTTATCTTGTTAGCTTCCATGATGCTCCTCAATGTCAGGTTGGTACTCATCTTCAGATTCAATAATCAAAAAACATAAAAAGAGCTAATATTAGTTTATATTCAAAATCAAATAAAATAAGAATTTTAAAATTATTTTATTACTACCACTATTTTATTCAAAGTAATAACCCTCACTAGTAAATAGAGAAATATCAAATAATTTCCTAGTGAGCTAGGATCCTATTTACAATTAATTGTTCTTGAGTTTGTTCAACAAACCAACTAAATTTAAATTAAGTAGAAAACTATTTTTCAATCACATCTTATGTGACTCTTAGAACCGCTAGGTGATAACTCTTTGCCAAAATATATAATTTATATTATTCCTAAGCCTACCTTTATATACATATGATCATAAGTGTGCTCATTCAAATCATACAAATTTAGTTAAGCAGGACCCATTAATTCAAGATAAAATATATCTGGATTAAAGTGATATTGAGTTTACTCAACAAGCCAAGCAATAAACATAATTACTGCTTTATTCTCAAATAATGGAAGGCAACTATCACGCTCCTAAAGTGTACTTAACGTTTTATTGAAGGATTTAAAATTTCAAGAATTTCCTATCTCATCAAAATGATATAATCTCATTATATTTATAATTTCAAAATGATCAAATTATGAAAGAAATTATTTCAAACTTTTGCTTGATTCTAATTATTGATTTGATAATAAATTTAATTTAATAAGTCAACTCTTGAAAAATTAAATTAAATTCCAAAACTTTTCCTAATAATATTTCCTTTGAAAATTGTTTTCAAATTTTAGTAAAACACTTTTAAATTTTATTAGGAGTATAGATTAGTTTAATCTCCATTAAATTAGTTAAAATGAAATTTAAGGATTTTAAAATATTTAGAAAAATAAAATACTAATTAATTAAAATTAAATAGAGACTTCTGCCTGTGCCAGCTGCCTTTGTGGAACTCTATGCGAGCACGTGTAGTCAATGAACTTTGTGCACGTTCTAGTCATGTCTTCACAAACTAGACGCCTGAGAATGGTGGGCATATGTTTTACTTGCATCCATCATTATCCCTCATGTTCTCCAGAAATTTAGAAGTTTTTGGAGAACACTCCATCGTCAGCATTAGACCATGTTTCACTTACTTTCATCCCACATTTCTCCAACTATTAGGTAATGTTCTTAAATTAAAATTAAATTTCTTTAATTATAATTAAAATCAAATTATAATTATAATTAATTTAATTTTAATGAAACCAAACATCTTACATTTGATCTCCAAAGTTTTTCAAACTTTATAATTATGTCTAACTTAATTAAATTGATTTTTCTTTTACAATTTGCTCTTTGATATGTGACTCATTAGGATATAGTTTTACCGTTTCAACAATATCATGTCTTGATGAAATTAAAATTAGGAACACTTAGGAATAATACATAAGTGTAAATTGAATTTTATAATTATAATCTCATCATAATTTCAATTATACAGTAATTATTTCAAGAATTTTACTTTTAGTATTAAAATATAAAATATTGATAAAATTAATACTTAAAGATAATTAAAACGTTTTTCATTAATTAAAATAATGTTATACACTACACTAATTTGCATCTAATTGATTGGCTGTAAAGACATAAGCTAATAATATGCATATGCTTGTCACCGGTTGCAAACATGCATAATATTCAAATAAGACATAATTGAATTTGGTTAGTTTGGAGGATCAGCTGTTTCTAGTAATGGTGAATGGTGGTATACTCCATGTTGCTAAAGTGCTTCAGTTTTATCAGTTTTGTCTTGTCGTTCGATGGAGAAAACGATCACTTCTAAGAAATTCGTCCATAGTCCATATATCCCCTAAAAACGATCAAGTACTTGTCGATAGGAAGAATATTAATGTGTGTACAAGGACGAGTTCTTTAATTAACATTATCCAATTTTCGTACGTCAGCAATCATCCACGGCAATTGCCTCTACTGGAAGCATAAATACAAGCCTTACCTGGCTATGTAGTCTGCAAAATACTTGGATTTGTCGCATCCATTGAATACTCTCTATATATAGGAATGATCAAATGTGGTTTATATCTGAAGAAAACATAACAAGAAACGTAGAGAAGAAATTAAATTGAGAAAACAAAAAACAAAAGAGAAAAAGATGGCAGCTATGGTCAAAACAGTGTTCTTCTTCCTTTTCATCGTCTTCATGGCCGAAAGCAGAATGCTTGAAGGTAAGTCTTCCAAATTTAATTAATACTATGACTCACCTAGTTATGCAAAGTCCTCATATGTACAGAAAGAAACTGGTCCGTGTTTCTTATTATAACTTCAGTTCATTTTTTTATTTAAAATTATTATCACTAATTTTGATACCAAATAATCCATTTGAAGTTGAACCAAAAACATATCCACAAGTTACAGAAAGCAGCTCTTCATGTCCGGACAAGATAACCATTGCAAAAGGAGATACTTGCTATGATCTCGCACATAAATATCGCATGACAGTAAAGGAGTTCAAGGATATGAACCCAGGCATCGACTGTCAGAACCTCGAGATTGATAGCAAGGTTTGTGTTAAAGGCTAATAGAGACACAAGCTTCTGATGTAAAGTGAATACGAAGAAACGAAACATATGCATCGAAGAGGAAGTGATGTATTAGCACATACATAAGGGGATAAACTATTCAGTTCTCCACGTTTAAAATTTATCCTTACGAATGAATGTAATAATTAATAATAGTGGTTAAAAGTGATATTTCCCTACTTTTGTACTTTGGTTATGATAAGCGCCAGAGTTTATTATAAAACTTTGAAGATTCTTATAAATGTTGATACTTTAACATCGTATGATTACGTAAACGCATGCAAGAGAGGGGTAAATTATGTGTAACTTAAAAAGAAATTGCAAGTAGTTTCAACTCGCATAATAGACAGATCCCAGTTAAAGATAAAAAATAATAGAATTTTGTTAAACGACAAGAGCCTATTAGAGATAGGAGCTTGTTAAACAATAAATCTTATTAAAGCAATTTAAAAACAGAAGAAGCCTGTTAAACTAAAAGGAATGCCTTGCGATGTTAAAAAAAAGGAGCTTATTTTAAAAGTGAAGGAGCCTCTTGCAAAATGAAAACGCAAACAATATAACGAAAGTTAAGGGGAGAGAAAGAATGACAAGATCGATTTATACTGGTTCAGATTATAACCCAAACCTACATCCAGTCCCTAAATATCCAACTTGAGTGCTTCACTATTAAATCTAAGTAGTAATTTGACGAGCTTCTTTAAGCTTATAAGTAAATATTTTTCGAGGTTCTTCAACCTTCCACGCTAGTAATATTAGTCTTGCCTCTACAAACTCTCAACGAATGAAAATTTAATTTGCTCAATATGAGCTTCAATGATAACTCTCTCAAAAGAAATTTCACTTTATAAAACACAAGAGATTTGATAATTATATGACTTTCAAAAGTATTGACTTTTTTAGTGTAGGAACTAAAAGATCTGCTACTCTTTTTGTCTTCTTCTCTACCCGCACATTGTCATTTAGCTTGTAACTGAATTGGTATGAAATTGAAGAGTGGAACTTTGTAGGCTCATACTAATTCAAATTGTTAAAAGGCACTCCAAAATAAACAAAAATCTTGATTAACAGCATCCCATATGGTAGGCCACCAGTGGTATTCTTGTGACTTCCCATGCCCACCATAAACTTTATAATCATTGCTGGGAGATTTATCTTATTACACTTCAAAAGATTGTAGACCACATATGTATCCAGAAGGCTACCTCTTTCTACTGAGTTACTCCTTGGAAAAATTGAAATAGCTGAAATGGATGCAAAACATCTCGGCAGTAGGTCCAAGTGTCTACACCAAGGTCTTCCTTTATGGAAATTTTTAGTGTGCAAACATATAAAGTCCACAACCTCTCCCAGACTAATGTCCCACTTGTGACAGGGAACATTAGTCATACCAAATGGAATTACACTTAGAATGTTCCACAAGATTTTCTTTGTAATCAAGATCTCACACTCACGTACCCTCGGGATGATTGCCAGCTTTCCATCAATTTCTTCTCTTCTTATATGTGTATTGAAATATCTTACCCATTCATCACACATTGTTTCTTCTAATTTTAAAAAGTTTTCCCAACTAATAACAAGAAAGAAGGCTGTGATGAGAATACCAATATCTTTGAATGGGTTGGGAGGCAATATGCGTGTCGTTACCACCTTTCTCTTTTTGTAGCACATCTTTTACCTTGCTTCAACTTCTATTGATTGGAACCACTTTACCAAAGCTAAGGATTTTTGCTTCTGGAGTACAGTAAGTTTCTTTAATTTAGTTCTTTTGGCCTTAGGGATTTTGTCAAATAAGGCTTCTTCAAACACTGGTTCATCCCTAAAAATTTGGTCCATAGTCTTTTCTTTGACCAAAAGCGCTTTACCTTTTCTTATTTCTTCTATTTTTCTGGTCCTTGATTCTTCTTCTTCTTCTTTTTTTTCT
This sequence comes from Erythroxylum brevipes, assembly GCA_027479065.1. Taxonomy (NCBI): domain Eukaryota; kingdom Viridiplantae; phylum Streptophyta; class Magnoliopsida; order Malpighiales; family Erythroxylaceae; genus Erythroxylum; species Erythroxylum brevipes. The sequence goes on from JANIHY010000009.1 coordinate 18,684,288, forward strand.
GCCTTTGCTGTTTATTCTTGTAGAGCTTGTTTTTTGATCCTTTCTCCGGTCCGTGATCTACTTATTAACGAAGTCGGTTCTTCATATGATCTATTATCTTTTACAACCTAGAGCACTTCAGGCACTTTCTTATCTGTGGGGTCAATTTGAGCAATATTGGAAGAAGTAGGAGCTGTTAGAGTAAGAATGAGTATATGAAATCTTCCTTTACTTGTTTTCTCCCCCTCATTTCAAGATTCTTTTACTTCTTTTTCTCCTTCTTCGTTTTCTTCTTCTTCTTCTTCTTTCTCTTCTTCTTCTTCTCCACTATAGTCAAATATAAATTGTTGTATGGCTGAAGGTTCATTATTTTTATAGGATGAATATGAGTCTAATTGTAGGTACCCCAAATCTAGTAAACAGTTGCTTGATGAACTTTTAAACCGCCTTGTCGTCATTAGTTGGAGTAGCTACGGCCTCAACCCGCCTGAAATATAATCAACTCCAACCAATATGTAAGTATTGCCTAAGTTGGATAGGAATGGTCCTATGAAATCTAGGCCCCACACATCGAATATCTCCACCTTTATGATGTTTGAAAGCGGCATCTCATCCCTCTTCGATATGTTGGCCACTCTTTGATGCCTATCACACTTCAGGATAAAATCTCAAGCATCCTTGAACAAGGTTAGCCAATAGAACCCACACTTTAATATCTGAGCTACAGTCATGTTAACTCCATAATGCCCTGCACAAAGTGAGTTATAGCATTGCACCAAAATCTTAGCATTGTATGATTAAGTAAACACATGCAAGAGAGGGATAAATTATGTGTAACTTAAAAAAATTGCAAGTACTTTCAACTCGTATAATAGACCGATCCTAGTTAAAGATAAAGAATAATAGAAGTTTGCTAAACTACAAAAGCCTATTAGCGATAGGAGCTTGTTAAACAATAAATCTTATTAAAGCAATTTTAAAACAAAAGAAGCATGTTAAAGTAAAACGAAACTCTTGAGATGTTAAAAACAAAAGGAGCTTATTTGAAAAATGAAGGAGCCTCTTGCAAAGTAAAAATGCAAACAATATAACGAAAGTTAAGAGGAGAGAAAGAATGACATGATCGATTTATACTGGTTCGGATTATAACCCAAACCTACATCCAGTCCCTAAATATCTAACTTGAGTGTTTCACTATTAAATCTAAGTAGCAATTTGACGAGCCTCTTTAAGCTCATAAGTAAATATTTTTCAAGGTTGTTCAACCTTCCACGCTAGTAATATTAGTCTTGCCTCTACAAGCCCTCAACGAATGAAAAATTAAGATGAGCGTCAATGATAACTCTCTCAAAAGAAATCACACTTTCTAAAACACTTGAGATTTGATAATGATATGACTTTCAAAAGTATTGACTTTTTTGGGGTAGGACCTAAAAGATCTGCTACTCCTTTTGTCTTCTTCTCTACCCGCACATTGTCCTTTAGCTTGTAACTGAATTGGTATGGAATTGAAGAGTGGAACTTTGCAAGCTCACACTAATTCAAATTGTCAAAGGGCACTCCAAAATAAGCAAAAATCTTGATTAACAACATCCCATATGGTAGGCCACCAGTGGTATTCTTGTGACTTCCCATGTCCACCATAAACTTTTTAATCATTGCTCGGAGACTTATTTTATTACACTTCAAAAGATTGTAGACCACATATGTATCCAAAAGGCTACATCTTTCTACCGAGTTACTCCTTGGAAAAATTGAAATAACTGAAATGGATGCAAGACATCTTGGCAGTAGGTCCAAGTGTCTACACCAAGGTCTTCCTTTATGGACATTCTTAGTGTGCAGACATATAAGGTCCATAACCTCTGCTAGATTAGTGTCCCACTTGTGACAGGGAACATTAGTCATACCAAATGGAATTACACCTGGAATGTTCCCCAAGATTTCCTTTCTAATCAAGATCTCACACTCACATACCCACGGGATGATTGCCAGCTTTCCATCAATTTCTTCTCTTCTCATATGTGTATGGAACCATCTTACCCATTCATCACACATTGTTTCATCTAATTTTAAAAAGTTTTCCCAACTAATAACAAGAAAAAATGGTGTGATGAGAATACCAATATCTTTGAATAGGTTGGGAGGTAATATGCATCTCGTTACCACCTTTTTCTTTTTATAGCGCATCTTGTACCTTACTTCAACCTCTATTGATTGGAACCACTTTACCAAAGCTAAGGATTTTTCCTTCTGAGTATACTGAGTTTCTTTGATTTAGTTCTTTTGGCCTTAGGGATTTTTTCAAATAAGGCATCTTCAAACACTCGTTCATCCCTAACAATTTGGTCCATAGTCTTTTTTTCGACCAAAAGCGCTTTACCTTTTCTTATTTCTTCTATTTCTCTTGTCCTTGATTCTTCTTCTTCTTCTTTTTTTCTACCTCAACTATTTCTTCGTGTAGAGCTTGTTTTGTGATCCTTTCTCCGGTTTGTGATCTACTTTTTAACAAAGTCGTTTCTTCATATGATCTGTTACCTTTTACATCCCAGTGCACTTCAGGCACTTTTTTATCCGCAGGATCAATTTTAGTAGTGTTGGAAGAAGTAGGAGCTGTTAGAGTATGAATGAGTATATGAAATCTTGCTTTTCTTGTTTACTCCCCCTCATTTGAGGATTCTTTTACTTCTTTTTCGTCATCTTCTTTGTTTTGTTCTTCTTCTTTCTATTCTTTTTCTTCTCCACTATAGTCAAATATAAATTGTTTTATGGCTGAAGGTTCATTATTTTTATAGGATGAATATGAGTTTAATTATATGTACCCCAAATCTAGTAAAGAGTTGCTTGATGAACTTTTGAACTGCCTTGTCATCATTAGTTGGAGTAGCTATGGCCTCAACCCACTCGAGAATAAAATCAACTCCAACCAATATGTAAGTATTGCCTAAGGAGGATAGGAATGGTCCTATGAAATCTAGGCCCCACACATCGAATATCTCCACCTTCACGATGTTTGAAAGTTGCATCTCATCCCTCTTCGATATGTTGCCCACTCTTTGATGCTTTTCACACTTCACCATTAAATCTCAAGCATCCTTGAGCAAGGTTGGTCAATAGAACCCACACTTTAGGATCTGTCTACAGTCCTGTTAACTTCGTAATGCCCTGCGTAAAGTGAGTTATAGCATTGCACCAACATTTTAGCATTGTATAATTAAGTAAACACACGCAAGAGAGGGGTAAATTATGTGTAACTTAAAAGAATTTGCAAGTACTTTCAACTCGTATAATAGACAGATCCTAGTTAAAGATAAAAAATAATAGAAGTATACTAAACGACGAGAGCCTAATAGCGATAGGAGCTTGTTAAACAATAAATCTTATTAAAGCAATTTAAAAACAAAAGAAACCTGTTAAACTAAAACGAACCTCTTGCGATGTTAAAAATAAAAGGAGCTTATTTTAAAAGTGAAGGAGCCTCTTGCAAAATGAAAATACAAATAATATAATTAAAGTTAAGAGGGGAGAAAGAATGACATGATCGATTTATACTGGTTTAGATTATAACCCAAACCTACATCCAGTCCCTAAATATCTAACTTGAGTGTTTCGCTATTAAATCTAAGTAGTGATTTGACGAGCCTCTTTAAGCTCATAAGTAAATATTTTTCGAGGATGTTCAACCTTTCACGCTAGTAATATTAGTTTTACCTCTACAAGCTCTCAACAAATGAAAATTTAATTTGCTTAATATGAGCTTCAATGATAACTCTCTTAAAAGAAATTTCACTTTCTAAAACACAAGAGATTTGATAATGATATGACTTTCAAAAGTATTGACTTTTGTAGGGTCGGACGTAAAGGATTTGCTACTCTTTTTGTCTTCTTCTCTACCCACACATTGTCCTTTAGCTTGTAACTGAATTGGTATGGAATTGAAGAGTGGAACTTTTCTGGCTCATACTAATTCAAATTGTCAAAAGGCACTCAAAAATAAACAAAAATCTTGATTATCAGCATCCCATATGGTAGGCCACCAGTGGTATTCTTGCGACTTCCTTTGTCCACCATAAACTTTTTAATCATTACTGGGAGATTTGTCTTATTACACTTCAAAAAATTGTAGACCACATATGTATCCAAAAGGCTACATCTTTCTATTGAGTTACTCCTTCGATAAATTGAAATAGTTGAAATGGATGCAAGATATCTTGGCAGTAGGTCCAAGTGTCTACGCCAGGGTCTTCCTTTATGGACATTCTTAGTGTGCAGACATATAAGTTCGACAACCTCTCCCAGATTAATGTCCCACTTGTGATAGGGAAGATTAGTCATACCAAATGGAATTACACCTAGAATGTTCCCCAATATTTCCTCTGTAATCAAGATCTCACACTGACATACCCACGAGATGATTGCCAACTTCCCATCAATTTCTTCTTTTCTCATATGTGTATACAAACATCTTACCAATTTGTCACACATTGTTTCATCTAATTTAAAAAAAAATTCCCAACTAACAACAAAAAAAAATGGTGTGATGAGAATACCAATATCTTTGAATAGGTTAGGAGGCAATATGCATCCCGTTGCCACCTTTTTTCTTTTGTTAGCGCATCTTGTACCTTACTTCAACTTCCATTGTTTGGAACCACTTTACCAAAGCTGTGGATTTTTCCTTCTGGAGTACAGTGAGTTTCTTTGATTTAGTTCTTTTGGCCTTAGGGATTTCTTAAAATAAGGCTTCTTCAAACACTAATTCATCCCTAAAAATTTGGTCCATAGTCTTTTCTTCGACCAAAAGCGTTTTACCTTTTCTTCTTTCTTCTATTTTTTTTGTCCTTGATTCTTCTTCTTCTTTTTTTTGGCCTCAGCTGTTTCTTTTTGTAGAGCTTATTTTGCGATCCTTCCTCTGATCCATGATCTACTTATTAACGAAGTCTGTTCTTCATATGATCTATTATTTTTTACAACCCAGTGCACTTCAAGCACTTTCTTATATGTGGAATCAATTTTAGGAGTAGTGGAAGAAGCAGGAGTGGCTAGAGTGAGAATGAGTATATGAAATCTTACTTTTCTTATTTACTCCCTCTTATTTAAGGATTCTTCTACTTCTTTTTCTCCTTCTTCATTTTCTTTTTTTTCTTTTTTTTCTTCTTCTTCGTTTTCTTCTTCTTCTTTCTCTTCTTCTTCTCCATTAGAGTCAAATACAAATTGTTGTATGGCTGAAGGTTCATTGTTTTTATAGGATGAATATGAGTCTAATTCTAGGGATAACATAGCGAAATTTGCATTTTTCTCCTCTGGAGTTTCCTAAAAGGGGTTTTCTGAAGTTTGGGGCTTAAAGGAAATAGAGATAGGTTCATTAGGAGTGTTCAAAGAACCTACTATTAGAGATAGAGAAGAAGACTAAAAAACGGGAGTCTATTCATCGTTGGAAGTTGAAGCCATGGTTTTCTTCTGTCCCTTTGATTTCATTCATATCATTGAGGTTGGAGGAAAACACAAGGAGAAGGCAGAAAGTTTTGGTGCAAAGAGAAAAAACAGAGAGACAACGGAAAGTTATCCTGCTTTTTTAATAATAATATTAAAATTTATCCTTACGAATGAAAGTAATAATAATAGTGGTTAAAAGTGATATTAGTGATAGTTCTCTGCTTTTCTACTTTGGTTATGATAAGCGCCAGAGTTTGTTATAAAATTTTGAAGATTCTTATAAATATTGATACTTTAACATCATATGATTAAGTAAACACATGCAAGAGAGGGGTAAATTTCTTCTTGATGTACTGCTGCTCCTTATGCATTTGTCGCATCTGGCTGCCAAGCTCATTCTTTTACAGCATCATTTATTGATGACTTGTGGCCATTTGGTTAAGGATTTGCTGAAACTTATTAACATCTATTGCGACAGTTGGTTCCCCTTCAACTGCTTCTTTTTAGGGTTCCGAGGGTGCCTAAGAGGTGGATGGTTGAGAAGTGGCTGCATCCTTGCCTTCTTATTTTTAACGGCAGTGCGCGTTTGAGGATTTCAAAGCTCCATAGAATAGAGCTCCAAAATTTTAGAGTCTCAAATAAGGTACATCAAACATATCGGGGTTAGTTGTGTGAACACTATCAACATCAAGATTGTAATACGAAGCCAAGGCAATAACAATGTAACCATATATTATGACCATGATTTATGTTACAATGATGAATAAGTTTGTGTAAGTTTTTCTTTTTGATTAAGGTTAAGATTGATATTGGATTAGGATAATTTTTGTTCTATTGCTTTTTGCTTGATTGAATGCATATTTAGTCCTAATTTAGTTTGATAAGTTAAATTAAGACCTTAGATGATTAAATGCCATAACCAATGGAATTTAATTTGTCGAAAAATTAATCAAGTGACATACTTGAGACTAAAGTGTAGACCAACTTTAGAATCTTGTGTGAGGATACCTAGGATTAACGAATTTAATTTTAGGCTTCTTGTATTTAACGACTTTTTGTTCTGAATTATCTATGAACCAAGTGAGTGACTCGAATTTAGAAGAGAATAGAACTCCATGAACATTGGGTTCGACTTGCTTAAGTGAAGTATTTCCTAAATCAATCCACCATTACAATTTTATTTTTAGTGTCCCATCCAATTAAAATCAAATACCTTAACCGATTTTTGTCATTTGATTAAAGCTAGTCGTTTTAATTCATATCTTGCATTTTTCATATTTCCTTGATTTGCTTACTTTAATTTATTTTATTTTCAAATCAATCAATTCTTGATCATTCAACTAATTTTTCATCGTTTAATTTAATTGTCTTACGTGTTGGAATTTCCCTTGGGTACGATATCTGGTTTTTATCGATTTATATTACTTGTCGACGGGTTGCACTCGCCTCTAATTGGTCTAGCTAGAATTTAATTTATATTGTTTTGTTTAGACCGCAACAATAGGCTTTGGTACCACTATAGGAATCCAACCGTGATCGAATCACGGACGTAGCAGAAAAACAAAAAAAAATTTACAAATTCTGAGCGGATCTTAATGATTGAATAAACATGAATAAAACACAAAACAAATTAGAAATTGTACCTTGTTCGTCTTCCTGTTGAAAAACCTTTGAAACCTTTTTTATTGATAAATCACAAGTTGTTTAATTGTCCAGCATTTGATGGTATATACAGGGCAATTCTCAATACTGATTTGAGAGGAAGAAGACAAAAAATATTAGCTTTTAAAAGTTCTTTCTTTATTTAAATAGAAAATTCATTAGGGTTTTTTAACTAAATTAAATTTCTTTAATTATAATTAAAATCAAATTATAATTATAATTAATTTAATTGTTATGAAATCAATTATCTTATATTTGATCCCTAAAGTTTTTCAAACTTTATAATTATGCCTAACTTAATTAAAATGATTTTTCTTTCACAAATTGCTCTTTGATGTGTGACTCATTAGGATATAGTTTTATCGTTTGAACACTATCATGCCTTGATGAAATTAAAATTAGCAACACTTAGGAATATTGCATAAGTGTAAATTGAATTTTATAATTATGATCTGATCATAATTTCAATTATACAGTAATTATTTCAAAGATTTTACCTTTAGGATTAAAATATAAAATATTAATTAAATTAATGCTTAAAGATAATTAAAGCATTTTTCGTTAATTAAAATAATGTTATACACTATACTAATTTGCATCTAATTGATTGGCTGTAAAGACATAAACTAATAATATGCATATGCTTGTCACCGGTTGCAAACATGCACAATATTCAAATAAGACATAATTGAATTTGGTTAGTTTGGAGGATCAGCTCTTTCTAGTAATGGTGAATGCTGGTATACTCCATGTTGCTAAAGTGCTTCAGTTTTAACAATTTTGTCTTGTCGTTCGATGGAGAAAACGATAACTTCTAAGAAATTCGTCCATAGTCCTTCAGAGTCCATATATCCCTAGAAACGATCAAGAACTTGTCGATAGGAAGAATATTAATGTGTGTACAAGGACGAGTTCTTTAATTAACATTATCCAAATGGCGACGATTAAATGACAAATTCTATTCCAATTTTCGTACGTCAGCAATCATCCACGGCAATTGCCTCTACTGGAAGCATAAATACGAGGCTTACCTGGCTATGTAGTCTGCAAAATACTTGGATTTGTCGCATCCATTGAATACTCTCTATATATAGGAATGATCAAATGTGGTTTATATCTGAAGAAAACATAACAAGAAACGTAGAGAAGAAATTAAATTGAGAAAACAAAAAACAAAAGAGAAAAAGATGGCAGCTATGGTCAAAACAGTGTTCTTCTTCCTTTTCATCGTCTTCATGGCCGAAAGCAGAATGCTTGAAGGTAAGTCTTCCAAATTTAATTAATACTATGACTCACCTAGTTATGCAAAGTCCTCATATGTACAGAAAGAAACTGGTCCGTGTTTCTTATTATAACTTCAGTTCATTTTTTTATTTAAAATTATTATCACTAATTTTGATACCAAATAATCCATTTGAAGTTGAACCAAAAACATATCCACAAGTTACAGAAAGCAGCTCTTCATGTCCGGACAAGATAACCATTGCAAAAGGAGATACTTGCTATGATCTCGCACATAAATATCGCATGACAGTAAAGGAGTTCAAGGATATGAACCCAGGCATCGACTGTCAGAACCTCGAGATTGATAGCAAGGTTTGTGTTAAAGGCTAATAGAGACACAAGCTTCTGATGTAAAGTGAATACGAAGAAACGAAACATATGCATCGAAGAGGAAGTGATGTATTAGCACATACATAAGGGGATAAACTATTCAGTTCTCCACGTTTAAAATTTATCCTTACGAATGAATGTAATAATTAATAATAGTGGTTAAAAGTGATATTTCCCTACTTTTGTACTTTGGTTATGATAAGCGCCAGAGTTTATTATAAAACTTTGAAGATTCTTATAAATGTTGATACTTTAACATCGTATGATTACGTAAACGCATGCAAGAGAGGGGTAAATTATGTGTAACTTAAAAAGAAATTGCAAGTAGTTTCAACTCGCATAATAGACAGATCCCAGTTAAAGATAAAAAATAATAGAATTTTGTTAAACGACAAGAGCCTATTAGCGATAGGAGGTTGTTAAACAATAAATCTTATTAAAGCAATTTAAAAACAGAAGAAGCCTGTTAAACTAAAAGGAACGTCTTGCGATGTTAAAAACAAAAGGAGCTTATTTTAAAAGTGAAGGAGCCTCTTGCAAAATAAAAACGCAAACAATATAACAAAATTTAAGAGGAGAGAAAGAATAAGACGATCAATTTGTTACTGATATGAATATCGTTTACTGATATGAATATCGTCTATGGCATCTACTAAAAATTCTCATTCTGAAGTTTGGGACTTAGAAGAAATAGAGATAGGTTCATTAGGAGTGTTTAAAGAACCTACTATTGGAGATAGAGAAGAAGACTAAAAACGAGAGTCTATTCATGGTTAGAAGTTGAAGCCATGGTTTTCTTCTGTCCCTTCGATTTCATTCATATCATTGAGGTTGGAGGAGAAAACAAGGAGAAGACAGAAAGTTTTGGTGCAAAGAGGAAAAACAGAGAGACGGCGGAAAGTTAGGTTGTCAAAGCAACGACACATCTGAGAAAGATAACGATCATAATTATGAGAATAGGAAATCGTACAGGCCAAAAGAGGATATGTGATCGTCTGCGTCTCTTTTGTCAGTCCTATGCAGTAGCGTCTCATAATTGTGTGTGTACTTTTGTGAGTTGAAATGACACCATGAATGATTTCCTTTTTGGGACGTGTATTCTATTTTGTTAAATTGAAAGGAGCCTTCTAAAAAGAAGGAGCCTACTAAACCAAGAAGAGGTCTTGGAGAGGAGCCTTCTAAAGAAGAAGGATCCTACTAATTTTAGTAGAGAGAAGTGGTGTTGATTGCAAAATAAACTACTAGTTTTACGCTCAAAACCTCAAGTATACAGGTCATAACTTGTAGTAAAAAAGTAGATATTGATCTCACAAGGATTGTGCTTAGGCACAACTTAATTTAGGTTGTTCTTTATTTAAGAAACTGATTCAAACAAATTTAAATAGATAAGTAAAATAAAGACAAACTAAAGGTAAAAGGAAACAATACACCCAAAGCCAAAATCGTAAACTAAAACTTGGAGAAAATCAAGATTAAAAATTAGGACTTGTCATTATCCCTATTTGCTCCCCTCTGGTTAATTCATTCAATTTTACATATAGATTTGTTTGGTCCAACCAGAACACCAAGTCTAGGTGGAAAGAAGTATGGTCTCATAATTGTTGATGATTTTACTAGATTTTGTTGGATATTATTTTTATCACGTAAGGATGAATCTCTTAAACGTTTTAAAGTTTTATGAAAAAGTTACAAAATAAAAAAGGAATTTTTATTGCTAGAATTAGGAGTGATCATGGTGGAGAATTTGAAAATGAAAAATTCAAAATGTTTTGTGAAGAGAATGAAATTTTCCATAATTTCTCTACTCTTAGAACTCCTCAACAAAATGGAGTTGTAGAGAGAAAGAACAGGACGACTCAAGAAATGGCAAGGACTATGCTATATGAAATGAATCTTCCTAATTACTTCTGCGCAGAAGCTGTAAATATAACTTGTTATATTCAAAATAGAGTATTTTTGCGACCTATTTTAAATAAAACTCCATATGAATTATGGAAGGGAAGAAATCCAAATATTTCTTATTTCCATCCTTTTGGTTGCAAATACACTATTTTGAATACAAGAGAAAATTTGGATAAATTTGATTCCAAGATCAATTCAGGAATTTTTCTAGGTTATTCAATTACTTCTAAAGCTTATAGAGTTTATAATCTTGTTTCTAAATCTGTTGAAGAGTCTATGCATGTAAAATTTGATGACGATTATCATCTAGATAAAAGAGAAGATTCTGATGATGAAACTCTATCTACTCCTTTAGTTAATAACCTAGATGATTCACCACCAGACGATCCATCTGATAAAGTAGTAAATATTTCTGAAAATATTAGCTTAAGAAAAGACTGAAAAATATAAATCTTCTCACTCAGAAAACTTGATTATAGGAGAAACATCAAAAGGAGTGAGAATTAGATCTAAATTTAGAAAAGAGGCCAATGTAGCATTGTTTATGAATTAGAACTTGGATTTTAGCTGTGCAAGAGGAGTTAAATCAATTTACAAAGAATAAAGTTTGGTCTCTAGTCCCTAATCTATCCAATAAATCTATTATAGAAACTAGATGGGTATTCAAAAATAAACTAGACAAATTAGGAAAAGTAACCAGTAACAAAGCTAGATTAATAGCTCAAGGTTATAATCAATTTTTATAATCAATAAGAAAAAATAGATTATAATGAAACATACGCTCCTATAGCATAATATAAAATTGTTTCAAATGGATGTGAAAAATGCATTTTTGAATGGTTTTATAGATGAAAAAGTTTCTGTAAAAACAACCCCCAAGTTTTGAAGACACTAATAAACCAGATTTTGTGTATAAACTTCATAAAGCTTTGTATAGATTAAAACAAGCACCTCGTAATTGGCATGATTGTTTGAGTATGATTGTTTCAGTTCATCTTTGATTAAAAATGACTTTATTAGAGGTCAAGTAGATAAAACATTATTTAGGAAAAATATTTAAAATGATTTTATCGTTGTACAAATATATGTAGACGATATCATTTTTGGCGTAACTTCTAAAAAATTATGTTCAATTTTTGAAAATCTTATGAAAAGTGAATTTGAAATGAGTATGATGGGTGAATTAATTTCTTGGTTTACAAATTAAACAAACTGAAGAAAAGATTTTTGTTCATTAACAAAAGTATATCAAAGAACTTTTAGTCAAATATAAAATGAAAAATGTTAAACCAATGTCAACTCCTATGCACCCTTCAATCGTCTTAACTACAGATGAAGTTGGTGAGAAGATTGATCAACTATTTTTAGAGGAATTATTAGGTTCTTTGCTTTACCTAATAGCAAGCAGACCTAATATAATTTTTACTGTATGTTTGTGTGCAAGATTTCAAGCAGGTCCTAGAGAATCTTATTATATTGTTGTTAAAAGAATATTGAAATACTTAGTAGGTTCTACTGATCTTTACTTAATGTATGAGAAAGGTAAAGATTTAAGGTTAGTTGGCTACTGTGATGCTGATTACGCTGGAGATAGGATTGATAAAAAGAGTACAAGTGGAGGTTGTCACTTTCTTTTTCATAACCTAATTTCTTGGTCAAGAAAGAGGCAAAGCTCAATTGCTCTATCTACTGCAAAAGTTACTTATATGTTAGCTATAAGCTATTGTTCACAGATTTTATGGATAAAGCATCAATTAGAAGATTATTCTATCGAAGAAGATCAGATTCTAATCTTTTGTGACAACACAAGTGATATTAATCTCTTAAAGAATCCAATACAACACTCAAGGGCAAAGCATATTAAACTTAGACATCATTTTATAAGAGACTATATACAGAGAGGGATCATCAATCTACAATTTGTTGAGACGAATCAACAATAGGCAAATATCTTCACCAAACCCTTAAGTGAAGACAAATTCAAGGAAATCAAATGAAACCTAAATATGGTGATGTTAAATGACCATTAGTCTGAAACTCCATGATCTAGATGATTCTTCCTGAAGAAGCTGAAAAGTCGTAAGTTTTCATATTAAATAGTCATAGTAACTTTCACTCGGTAGTTTCAATTTCATGATTATCAGTGGATCAGTTAAAAAATGTTACAAACGGTAACTTTTCAAGAGTGTATATAAAAAGAAATCATCTTAAAATCAGCATCACCTTACACTCTAGAAATTTCTTGAAAAACTTCAAAACTGACTTGTTCAAAGTGCCATCAACAAAGACGATCGAACCCTCTATTCTAAACATCAAATCCTTCTCATTTCATTTCATATCTTTCTCTCAATTTTTCTATATACTAACCTCGCTTCTTTAAGAAAAATACATTTATGTGTTTAGTGTTTATCTTTTACATATTAAAAAATGTCGAAATCTTTTGTCTATGGAAGACTCATCGATTTCACATCCCTGAATAATGATCGGATGAATATAGAACTTGATATTAAAGCAGTAGGATGGAAGAATTTTTTTAACATCTAAGAGACGATGTATCTGAATGAAATAGATGAGTTCTGAAAGAATGCAAATATGGTAGACAATACCTTGGTATCGATGGCAGATGGGTTGTCAGTAATAATCACACAAGATTCTATTATAAAGGCTATTAGGTGTCCAAATGAAGGAGCATAATTGTTCAACAATACACATTGGATCGCTTAAAGTCATATAGATGAAGTCAACATCAATCGACAACTATATGGATCCAATAATCCAGGATTCAAGAAGTCTTCAACCCTCATTCTGAAGGCTAGGGTTCTTCACTCACTTCTTCTCTATTGTAGTTACCCTAAACTTGTAAATAGGTAGTACTTACCTCTTATAGGGTGATTGGTTCACCTATATAAATAGATAAGGAATGAAATGGTGATTTTTTAGCAATAGAATCGATGAGGAATATATAAAATATGTATTATTTAGTTTGGTTTATTCCTAAGAATTTTTAATGATGATGCAATGTCAATGTTTGGTTTGAAAACATAAATTTGGAATGACAAAGGAATAACTAAAAAAAGACCAAAATATCTATAATTGTTGTGGGTTAAAACAAAAAACAATTTCTCAAAAGAATAAACCAAAAGATTTTTTTCTATTTCTATAGTGAAATGGAGAAATTGGACATAAGAAATGTTATACTATATTTGGTCTATAAGTTTTTTTATATTTAATAAGATATAAAAATATAGAGTTAAAGAGACCATAGCCACCAAGATTACTCAAATAAGCCATGGGATGATAATATGTTGTTAAATTCATGTGTAGCTTCAACTACCTGTTCTAGTTTCTTTCCTTTAGCCTTAAAAACTTGGGTGTTGATGTAAGTTGTTAACCTGCATTTTATCCAATCATTCAATTTGCTATGTTGTTATACCATTATGAGAAATATGGTTCCCGAGGTTCCATCTATTTTTCACATTATAAATAAGGAAGGAACCTTATTTACGTTGTAGCGCTCCCTTACCGTAGGAAACACACCAAGATGTCTGAAGGCCATTCCGGTACATATCCTACGATAAGGGTGAGCTACATTCGATCACTACATTCTGTGCATATGGCATCATATCAATCTTCACTTAAAAACATTATAAGAAATCACAATATTTTTTAAACCAACTTTTCCTCATTTCTTTTTTTCAAAAAGCGAAAGTCTACATTATGTCTTTCAACCTTTACTGCATATACATCAACAAAACCAAGTACTATATGAAAGAGAATAATATATCAAATCTATCTAAGCCATCCAAAAATCCTAGCTGACCGACCTTTGAGCCATGACTTCTTTGGTCAAATCACAATCTACACAACAATAGAGCCTCTCAATAGCTAGAGTTAACCCTCGTTCCTGAAAAAAAAAACAACGTTGCAATTTTGGTGAGTTTTGCGAACTCAATGAGGTAGCCATCATCGATGGTTCACTCAATTCATGTAACACACCAATTCATATCACAATTATTTCACAATTTTGCATTTCACATGAGTAACACACTTTCACTTAAGCATAAGCAACTTTGCATTTCACTCTATACTTAACAAGATGCATATGAAATGCACATGAGACACTTTCCAATTGTTACATTATTGTGACTAGGTGCCTGAACTATTCTGTATCGATTTTGGATACTAGGATCATTTATACTGTCCTTTCTCCGATGAGAATACAGGGCTCATTACACGTTAAGCCTGAGGATCTGAAACACTTTTGAGCTCGAGGATCATTTCCACACATTGAGCTTCAAGCTCTGATCGTTGGCTGCCCTAATCCCAACTTCCATTATCTGATTATGCATTCATGAATGGAATGCATGTAACACAATCAATCACTTGATAAAACACATAGGTCTCACATTCCCATTCATTCCTTATTCAAAACATAATTATAAGAAAACAATAATTGAGAGAAACCGTCTAGGTTACTTACAAGTTGCTTCAGAAAATAATGCCTGGAAGTGCCAGCAACGTTTGGAGGTTGATGTTCCAATTGCTCCTTTATAACAAATAACACACACATATATATCACAATTTGCAAAATTTTGCGTGTTCATTAATGCACATGTATGAAATGAATTATATACAATGCATATTCATGACAATCCAAGACATCCTTCCATCAATGTCATCGCAAAACAATCAAATATCGAAACTCACTTAACTGGCATTTGCTTGTAGTTATACCTCAACAAACCATGTGAATCCAATTTCATAACTTGATGAGTCATTCCATATTTTTCTCCAAACTTTGACTTTCAGGTCTACTGTTCTCGATCATTAACATAATAAAAATAAAGAAAGTTGATAGTACTCACTTATAGAAAAATGTTCCTCTATATCTTATCTTTCTAATGACACCAAAAGCATTAAATTTGGTTCAGTAGTGTGGAAGTTATACTCCAAATATCTCCGGACAGCTTTTGTTCCGAGATAGTACCCTATACTCAACTTCCATCCAAAAATTGAATCTCTTAGAGTCCGATTCAGAATCTGATTTCTTCATATAATTTGTAGCTCTATGTTTCTAGTTTACTCCAAATTACAAATCATCTCATTTGGAACTCTACATATCAAGATATCATCAAAATAATGAAATATGTTCAGTAGAATAACACCAGTTCATACTATCTAAGGGTACATCTATTGTACCCGTTCCACTTTTTCACTCATTCTTGATTCAGAGGGCTATGATTTTGGTAGAGATGTAGATCAATATCTTAGGATTCCAATGGTTCAATAATTAAGTCATTTTGATGTCTAGAGAGGAAGTTATGAACAAAAGAAGCAACTATGTTTATGACCTCAATCGTCTTATTTTGTACAATAATTTCGTCTTGCTTTGTACAGTAACTTCGTCTTAGTTCCTATCATCTTAGTTTTTATCTTCTTACTTTCTTGCGTCTTACTTTTCCTGCGTCTTACTTTCTTGCGTCTTACTTTTCCTGCGTCTTACCTTCTTGCGTCTTACTTTTTGAGTCT
This sequence comes from Erythroxylum brevipes, assembly GCA_027479065.1. NCBI lineage: Eukaryota > Viridiplantae > Streptophyta > Magnoliopsida > Malpighiales > Erythroxylaceae > Erythroxylum > Erythroxylum brevipes. Next base: position 18,700,410 of record JANIHY010000009.1, read on the forward strand.
CACTTTTTGCGTCTCATTTTTTACGTCTCACTTTTTGCGTCTTACTTTTGTATCTCCACATATATCGATCATAAATTTCGACTTAGATGTACAAAAGTTCCATACTATATACCTTTGGAAAGATAAAAGAAAGATCTACAACTCTCGATAAGGCAACTTTACCAAAATCTATGTAGATTAATCTAGATTTTCTCCTGAAGTCAGAACACAAAATTTACATTCAGCTCCTAATGTACTGGACCTAGTTCTCACTTCGTGACAAATTTTGAGACTCTTAGAGATAGAATTGAAATTTGATGTCTTCATATGAAATATAGTCATATATCTCTAGGTTAATCTAAATTAAGAATCATCTCATTTGGACAATTAGAGAAAACGTTATGGCTAAAAGACTAAAGTATATTCAATGAACATTTTCCAGATTTCAAACTTTCAATATTTTATAACTAACTCATCTTCTACCTAAATTATCTCTTCCATACGTCTCTATAACACTTTATAAATCATTAATGATCATTCACAATGATACCACATGACATTTACAAAGATATTTCATCATTTGAGTCTCATTTTCACAATACCCATAACATTTAAAGCATAACTTACTTGGTTTCACTTCAAATTCTTCAAAAACAACGCTAGCTATAACTCCCAAACATCACTTGTTCATCCAGTTGAAGGACGTAAAGATAGGTTTTTCGTAGGGAGGAAGATACAAATAGCAAAGTGGTTTGGTGTAGGAAGGAAAATAGAGAAATCTCTTAGAAGGTGTTTAATGGAAAAACACTGTGTATGGAAAGAAAACTTGAAGAAGATGACGATGAAGAAAGAATTTAAACATATTACTTAACCTATCAACTCTCAGAGAACAGTAGCCTACTTCTAGCAAAAGTACATAGCCTAAGAGATATTTGTCACTCCCCTCACATCAAGCTTTAACCTAGTTTCTTTTGAAACTGACTCCCTTAACTTTCATCTTTACAATTCAACTATCTCCAAATCTTCTTTCGATTTCTTTTTCCTATTTTCCATAATTTTCCAAAAGATTATTTCTAATTTCACTAAAATTTCCAAAATTCTCTAAGAAATTTCACGTCAACAATTACACTCTTCAAAAATCAATTTTTTAACATATATAACCACAATTTTCCATATACATAAAATTTAGAATTCTCAAAACTCCTAGAAATCACAACTCAATCTAATTATACCCGGAATTATTCATGAATGCATGTACAATTATGTTCATGCACAAAATTTTCACTATTCTCATGTATGTGTATGACACATTGTGCATGAGCATGCAAATACATCTCTAAGCTCTCATTAATCACTCACATTTATCATTCTAACCTTCCTACAGATAATGAAATGTTACAACTCTCCCCTCCTTAAAGAAATTTCGTCCTCCAAATTCTTACCTGTTTGCTCGAATAGATGGAGATATTGTCTCCTCATATGCTCCTCTATTTCTCAAGTTGCTTCTTCAGTTGAGTGGTTTCTCCAAAGGACTTTCACTAATGTAATAACCTTTTTCCTCAACTGCTTGATCTGTGATCCCATAATCTTGATCGGCTCCTTAACATAACTTAAGTTACTAGCAACCTCAATCTTTGAAGTCGGTATCAGATGTGTCGGATCCGATCAGTATCTTCAGAGCATACTCACATAGAATACGTTATGCAATTGAGACATCTCATTCGGTAAAGCCAACTTATAGGCTAAAGGTCTAATCCTCTCAATGATCTCATAAGGACCAATCTACCTAGGGCTCAACTTGCCCTTTTTACCGAATCTCAAAACTCCCCTCCAGGGTGACACTCTCAAGAATACTCTGTCTCCCACCTTATGCTCTATTTCACGTCAATGTTGATCCACATAACTCTTCTATCTATCCTGAGCCACTTTAATTTGGCTTCGGATCAACTTCACCTTATCCACTGTGTCCTATATTAACTCTGGGTCTTCCACCATTCTCAAACCCTCTTTATCCCAATACAATGGCGACTGATATTTTTTACCATACAATGCCTTATACGGTACCATTCCGATACTACTGTGATAATGATTATTATAGGCAAACTCTATCAATACCATATATTTATCCTAAGCTCCTCTAAACTCCAATACACAAGCCCTGAGCATATCCTTAACATCTTAATTGTCCTCTCACTCTGTCCATTTGTCTGAGGATGAAACGTTGTACTGAAGTTCAATTTAGTACCCATAGCAAACTGCAAGCTCCTCCAAAATCTTGAAATAAATCTGGGATCCCTGTCCGATACTATAGATACTAGAACTCTATGCAGTCTCACCACCTCATTTACATACTTCTGGGCCAACTGATCTAGTGAGTTATTCTCTCTCACTGGTAAGAAGTGGGCTGATTTGGTCAATCGGTCTACTATGACCCAGATCGCATCATGCTGCCTCAGAGTCTTAGGCAATTCCATGATGAAGTCCATAGTGATCCGTTCCCATTTTCACTCCGAAATGGGCAACAAATGTAACTTCTCTACTAGAGCTTGGAGCTCAGCCTTAACTTGCTAGTAAGTCATACACTTAGACACATACTCCGCCACTTGCTTCTTCATTCTCGACCACCAGAAATGTTGCTTCAATGTGTTATACATCTTGGTAGTATTAGGATGCATAGCATAGGCGGCCATATGAGCTTCCTCAAGAATCTCCTTCCTCAGATCATCCACATTAGGCACACACAGCTTTTGTCTCAACCATAATGTCTCATCCCTCAGTTCAAACTTAGAATCTGCATTCACTTTCACTTTCTCCATAAGCTTCACTATTTTAGGATCTTTGCCCTGGACTTTCCTGATTCTGTCATAACAATCAGTGTCTCATTTTTCTCCAGATTCAGCTTCACATTCAGAGCTCTCAAATGTATCAAATTAGGTAGCCTCGATAACTGAATCTGAGCTGTAATGATATTAGACTTCCTGCTCAAAGCATCTACTACCACATTAGCTTTCCCTGGGTGGTATTCAATAGTGCAATCATAGTCTTTCAGTAGCTCAATCCATCTCCTCTGCCTGAAGTTTAACTCCTTCTAACTCAGTAAATACCTCAGACTCTTATGATTAGTAAATATCTGAAAAATCTCTCCATACAGGTAATGTCTCTAAATCTTTAGAGCAAAGACAACAACAGCTATCTCTAAATCATATACCGGATAATTGATCTTGTGAGATCTTAATTGTCTCGATGCATAGCAATCACCTTGCCATGCTGTATCAGTACATATCCCAATCCTTGATGTGACGCATCACTGTACACCACATATCCTTCGGTCTCCGATGGAATGGTCAACACTGGTGCAATAGTTAATTGATGTTTTAGCTCCTCAAAGCTCTTCTGACACTCCTCATTCCATCTGAACACTACATTCTTCCTCAGAAGTTTTGTCAGAGGAGCCGAGATCAGAGAAAACCCCTTGACAAATCTCCTGTAATATCTGGCCAATCCTATGAAGTTTCAAATCTCTGACACATTTCTCAAAGTTTCCCAATTCATCACTGCCTCTATCTTCTTCGGATCTATGTGTATGCCATCTCCAGTCACTATATGTCCCAAAAACACCACCTGATCCAACCAAAATATACACTTACTGAATTTGGTATATAGTTGTTTCTCTCTCATGATCTGCAAAATGACTCTCAGATGTTCAACATGCTCCTTCTTACTCTTCGAATACATCAAGATATCATCAATAAACACAATTACAAATCGATCCAGGTAGGGTCGAAACACCTTATTCATCAAGGCCATAAAAGCTGCCGAGGCATTGGTTAACCCAAACGGCATCACTAAAAACTAAAAGTGCCCATACTTGCTCCGGAATGCACTCTTAGGTACATCAACCTTAGCTATCTTCAACTGATAGTATCTTGATCTTAAGTCCAATTTAGTAAACACCTGAGCTCCTTGCAACTGATCAAGTAAATCATCAATTCTAGGCAACGGGTACTTGTTCTTCACTATCACCCGATTCAGTTGCCTATAATCGATGCATAACCTCAAAGTCCCATTTTTCTTTTTCACAAATAACATTAGACCTAAGGTGAAACACTAGGTCTAATAAAACCCTTTTCCAGTAACTCCTGAAGCTGAGTCTTCAACTCCTTCTGTTTCACATGTGCCATCCTATATGGAGGAATAAATATAGGAGCAGCCCCTGGAACTAGATCAATCGTGAACTCCGTTTTTCGATCTGGTGGTAAACCAGGTAACTTTTTGGGAAACACATCTAGAAACTCCCTAACCACTGGAATGTCCTGTACACTTTGCTCAGCTCTAGTATCAGTGATATGGGCTAGAAAAGCCTCACATCCACCCTATATCAACCTCAATGCACTCATAAATGATATCATCCTAGCTGGCACTGCCTGATTAACTCTTCTGAATACTGTCATCGGCTGACCAGGAGATTCCAGTACTACTTCCTTGGTGTAGCAATTCATGTGGCCCGATGAGCAGTGAGCCAATCCATGCTTACGATCACATCTATCTCCCTCAATTGTAATATAATAAGGTTTGCCTCCAAAATTGCTTGATCAATCCTAATCAAGCATCCTTTACAAACCTCTCTCATAACTGTAGTACTGCCTATTGGCATACTCACCTCCAATCCATACTGTAGTAACTTCCTATCACAATGTAACCTACATGTCAAATGTGACGTGATAAAAGAGTGTATGGATCCTGGATCTAGTAGTGTAAAAGCCTCAAAGTCATAAACAAGAAGCGCACCTGCTACCACATCTGGTGAGTCTTGGGCCTACTGCCTAGTCATGGTATAGACTCTGGCTTGGGACTGCGGTCGGTTGCCCCGCCCCTCAGTCCTCATGGAAGAACTCCCAGCTGTCCCTCTAACAGTAGACTGAGCCCTCAAAGTAGCAGGACAATCCCTAATTTGGTGGTCTATGGAGTCACATTTAAGGCAAGCTCCAGTCAATCTCCAACCCTCACCACCATGCCTCTTTTCACTGTCCTCACAAACTGGAAACTGATTCAAAGTTGTACCCCTTCCACTGCCGATCTGTGAAAATCTACCCCTCTGCCCAATTCCTGATTGCTTGGATCCGCCTGATGATCTGAATGCTCTATTCTGGTGCTTACTGAAGCTCCTGCCAGAACTACCCTGACTCTCACTAGATCTCTTTCCTCTAGACCCTTGCCTAGTCTCAGCTTGTTTCTCCCTCATTAGTTGTTCAATTCTAATTGAAGCAACTCTCAACTCAATGAAAGTATCCATATCTGACCGCGCCAACCTCGTTTTGATCTCCATATTAAGTCCATTATCAAACCTCCTACACTTGTCTTCTTCTGTAGGAATCAGAGCAGTAGCATAACCCATCAATTCATTGAATCTGTCCTCATACTCAACTACTGACATCCTACCTTGCTTCAATTTTAAGAACTCTTGCATCTTTATCTCCAAATAGATCTTGAGCATGAAGTTGTCTTTGAAGACCCTCAGAAAGTCTTCCCACTTCAACTGACAAGGCCTGGTGGTACTGCCTGGGACAGTCTTTCACTATTGATATGTCGGGCCTTGTAGTAAAGACACTGCATAATCGAACCTCTCATCAGGCTCGCAGTCCATCTAATCAAATACCATTTTCGTCCTCTCTAGCCATCCCTCGACCTCAACAGGATCTATGCTACCATATAAGTTTACAACTCCCTGCTTTCATAGCCTATCATACCTCCTCTCCCTTCTTTCAGGAACTCTAGGAGGCATCTCCTCAGATCGAGACACCGAGGACTCCTACTGGCTCCTACCGATCCTTAGTTAGCTAGTTGATCAATTTGATCACCTAGAGTGGATGACCTATAACAAACAATAATTTCAATCATTTTCTGCATTTCTCCAGATCTTTCAAGCTTACCACTCCTATATGTCCCAACAGACGCCAACCATGATATGATACCACCTAAATATGGCACTCCCTTACTGCAGGGTACACACCGGGATACCCAAAGATCATTCTGACACAAATCTTACGATAAGACACGCTACATTCGATCACTATAATCACTTCATATGCCATGGTATCATAATTCACTTATAAAGTATCATAAGAAAATCACAATATTTTAAAAGCCAACTTTTTCCTTAATTCATTTCATAAGAACCCGATTGTCTACATTGTGACTTTCAACAATCTCCATATGTATATCATCAAAACCTAATACAATAGTACTACATGAAAGAGGAAACTATGTACAATCTAACTAATCTGTCCAAAAATCCCAGCTGACCGACCTTTGAACCATGACTTCTCTTGCTAATCACAATCTACACAGCACTAGAGCCTCTCAAAAGCTAGAGTCGTCCCTCGGTCCTGAAAAGATAACTTTGTAATTTTGATGAGTTTTGCAAACTCAATGAAGAAACCATCATCGACGGTTCACTCAATTCGTGCAACTCATCAATTCATATCACAATTATTTCACAATTATGCATTTCACATAAATAACACATTTTCACTTAATCATAAGCAATTTTTTTGCATTTCGCTCTATCAAACATAATTAACAAGATGCATATGAAATACTCATGAGACACTTTCTAATTATTACATTGTTGTGACTGAGTGCTTGAACTGTCCCGTATCCATTTTTGAATACCGGACTCATTACACGTTGAGCCTAAGACTCTGAAACACTTTTGAGCTCAAGGCTCAATTTCATTCGTTGAGCTTTAAGCTCTGATCATTGGCTACTCTAATCACAAATTCTATTATCTGATTATGCATTCATGAATGGAATGCATGTAACACAATCAATCACTTGATAAATCGCATAGGTCTCACATTCCCATTCATTCCTTATTCAAAACATAATTATAAGCAAATAATAATTGAGAGAAACCGTCTAGGTTACTCACTGGTTGCTCCCGAAGCTAATGTCTGGAAGTTTCGGCAACGTCTGTGGGTTGACATTCCAATTGCTCCTCTATAACAAATAACATACACATATATCACAATTTGCACAATCATAGGTGTATTAAAAAAATGCACATATATGAAATGAATTATATTTAATGCATGTTCATGACAATCCCGAATATCACTTCATAAATTATTTACAAAACTATCCCCATACCAAAACTCATCTAAGTATAACTTATACTTAGGTTTATGCCTCACAAAACCCATTGAACTTGCAATTCATTTCTCATTGAATCACTTCAGATTTTTCCAAGACACCCCTTTCGAGTCTACTGTTCATGTACAATCAGAAGGTAAAAATGAAGTAATTTGGTCAAACTCTCTTCTAGAAAAGTATTCCTCTATGTCTTATCTTTCCAATGATATCAAAATCATTCAATTTGGTTCAGTAATGGAAAAGTTATACTCCAAATATTTCTGGACTGCTTTTATTTTGAGACAGTACCCTATACTCAACTTCCATCCAAACATTGAAACTCTTAGAGTCTGATTTAGAATCTTATTTCTTCATACCATTTGTATCCCTATATTTTTAGTTTACTCCAAATCATAAAGCATCTCATTTGGAACTCTACATATCAAGATATCATCAAAATATTGAAGTACGTTCAGTAGAATAACACCAATTTATACCATCTAAGGGTACATCCACTGTACTCGTTCCACTTTTTCACTCAATCTTTCTCAATTTGATTCAGAGGGCTATGTTTTTTTTATAGATATAGAACAATGTCATACGAGTCTAATGGTTCAAGAATCAAGTCATTTGGATGTCTAGAGAGGAAGTTATGATCAAAAGAAGCAACTATGTTTATGATCTCAATCGTCGTACTTTGTACAGTAACTTCGTCTTAGTTTCCATCGTCTTACTTTCTTGCTTCTTACTTTTCCTGCATCTTACTTTATTGCGTCTTACTTTTGCATCTCCATATATATCGATCATAACTTTCGACTTAGATGTTTAAAAATTCTATATTATATACCGTTGGAAAGATAAAAGAAAGATCTACAACTCTATAGATCTAAAAATTCCGTACTATATACCGTTGGAAAGATAAAAGAAAGATTTACAAATCTATAGAAGGCAACTTTGCCAATATCTATCTAGATTAAACCAGATTTTCTCTCGAAGTCAGAACACAAAATTTACATTTAGCTCCCAATGTATTGGACCCAATTCTCACTTCGTGACAAATTTTGAGACTCTTAAAGACAGAATTGGAATTTGATGTCTTCATACAAAATATATCCATATATCTCTAGGTTAATCCAAATCAAGAATCATCTCGTTTGGACAATTAGAGAAGACGTTATGGCTAAGAGACTGAAACATATTTAGTGAACATTTTTTAGATTTCAAACTTTCAATATTTTATATCTAACTCATCTTCTACCTAAATTTTCTCTTCCATTACATTTCCTCATCATTATCTAGCCAATTAACTCAATATATCCATCACAAAAAACTCATGGTATATAATTGATCCTTAACTAAAAAATAGGGTATCAAACATGTACCCATTCATCTTAATTTTCAGCCCTCACCCTCACTCCATAATGCAACATCTAACTTCCAAAACATCTCTATAACACATTATACATCATTAATGATCATTC
>JANIHY010000009.1:18834683-18847733 GCA_027479065.1 Erythroxylum brevipes
ATTCATTCATTATTCAAAACATAATTATAAGCAAACAATAATTGAGAGAAACCATCTAGGTTACTCACTGGTTGCTCCCAAAACTATTGCCTGAAAGTTTCGGCAATGTCTGTGGGTTGATGTTCCAATTGGTCCTCTATAACAAATAACATACATATATATCACAATTTGCACAATCATAGGTTTTTAGTAATGCACATGAATGCAATGAAATATGTACAATGCATGTTCATGACAACCCTAGGTATCAATCCATCAATTTTATCACAAGATCATTCTCATATCGAAACTCACCTTTTTTTTTCAAGTCACCCCTTTCGAGTCCACTATTCACATTAAATCAACAAGTGAAACTGAAGTAATTGGGTCATACTCTCTTCTAGAAAATTATTCCTTTATGTCTTATGGATCTATTAGCATCAAAATCACTCAACTTGGTTTGGTAATTTGGAAGATATACCTCAAACAATTTCAGACTGCTCTTGTACAAAACAATGTACTATGCACAACTTCCATCTAAAATTTAAACATGTTAGAGACTGAATTAGATTCCAAGTTCTTCATACTATTTGTAGCTCATGTCTCTAGTTTACCAAAAATCAGAAATCATCTCATTTGGAGCTCTACAGATTAAGATATCATCAAAATATTGAAGTATATTCAGTAGAATAACATCAGTTCATACTATCTACGAATACACTCACTATACCTGTTTCACTTTTTCACTTAATTTTTCTCAAATTAATTTATAGGGCTATGATTTTTGTTAGAAACGTAGAGCAATGTCTTCCGAGTCCAATTGTTCAAAAATCAAGTCATTTGGGGGTCTAGAAAAGGAGTTATGATCAAAAGAATCCAATCTGTTTGTGTCCTCAATCATACTGAACCCGTTTCGGGGAAACAGCTATAACTTTCTCTAGAAATTTCTAATTAAGGCGTTCTTTAGATGGTTTGAAAGAGGACTTCAAGAGCTACAACTTTCATGAAGACCTCAAAGTCAAATTCTATCTTCTGTAACATCTTATTTTGCTTTGTATTACTTTTGCTTCGTCTTACTTTGCTTCGTCTTATTTTACTTCGTCTTACTTTTGCTTCGTCTTACTTTTATTTCGTCTTACTTTCGCTTCATCTTACTTTCACTTTATCTTACTTTCACTTTGTCTTACTTTTACTTCGTCTTACTTTGCTTTGTCTTACTTTCGCTTCGTCTTACTTTTGTTTCTTCTTACTTTGCTTCGCCTTACTTTCACTTCGTCTTACTTTTGCTTCATCTTACTTTGCTTCATCTTACTTTTGCTTTGTCTTACTTTTGCTTTGTGTTACTTTTGCTTCATCTTATTTTGCTTCGTCTTACTTTTTCTTCTCCACATATAACGATCATAACTTTCGACTCAGATGACTAAAGTTTCCATACTATATACCGTTGGAAACATAAAGGAATGATATACAACTCCCAAGAAGGAAACTTTGCCAAAATCTATCTAGATTAATCCAGATTTTCTCCCGAAGTCAGAATACGAATTTTACATTCAGCTGCCAATGTACTGCACTCAGTTCTTAACTTCATGAAATTTTGAGACTCTTAGAGACAGAATTGAAATTCAATGTCTTCATATGAAATGTATCCATATGTCTCTAGGTTAATCCAAATCAAGAATCATCTCGTTTGGATAACTAGAGAAAACGTTATAGCTAAAAGACTGAAGCATATTCAGTGAGCATTTTCCAGATTTTCAAACTTTCAATATTTGACATCTAACTCATCTTCTACCTAAATTATCTCTTCCATTACACTTGATCATCATTATCTACCCAATTAACTAAATATATCAGTCACACAAAAACTCATGGTCTATAATTAATCCTTAACCCAAAAATAGAGCATCTAACTTCTAAAACATCTCTATAATACATTATACGTCATTAATGATCAATCAGAATGATACAACAAGACATTTACAAAGATATTTCATCATCCACGGCACACGTACACACACACAAAAATCAAGTCATCAATCCTACATTTCTCATCATTCGAGTTTCATTTTAACAATACCCATAACATTTAAAGCATAACTTACTTGATTTCACTTCAAATTCTTCAAAAACAACACTAGCCCTAACTCCCAAGCATCACTTGTTCATCAACTTGAAGGAGGTAAAGATAGGCTTTTTCTTAGGGTAGGAGACACAAATAGCAAAGTGGGCTTGGGGTAGGAAAGGAAAAGCATAGAAATCTCTTAGAAGGTATTTGAGGGAAAACTCTGTGTATGGGAAGAAAATATGAAGAAGATGACGGTGAAGAAGGAACTTAAACATATAACTTAACCCTTCAACTCTCAGAGAACAATAACCTACTTCTAACAAAAGTACAAAAAACATAAGTGACATATATCATTTTGTTAATACCTAAGCTCTAACTTAGTTTCTTTTGAAACTAACTCACTTAACTTTCATCTTTACAATTCAACTGTCTCAAAATCTTCTTTTGATTTCTTTTTCTTATTTTCTATAATTTTCTGAAATTTATTCCTAAATTCACCAAAATTCTCAAATACAGTATTCTTACTAACCTATAAAATTTTCAATAAAAATAAATTCAAAATTCTTAAAACTCCAAGAAATCACAATTCAATCTAATTATACTCAGAATTATTCATGAATGCATGTACATGTTTTTTTGTTCATGTGCAACATCCTCACTATTCATATGTATGTGTAGGACATATTATGCATGAAAATGGAAATGCATTTTTAACTCTCATTAATCACTCACATTTACCATTCTAACCTTCCCATAGGTAATGGGATGTTAAAACTCTCCCCTCCTTAAAAAAATTTTGTCCTCGAAATTCTTACCTATTTGCTCGAACAGTTAGGGATATTGTCTCCTCATATACTCCTCTGTCTCTCAAATTGCTTCTTCAATTTAGTGGTCTCCAAAGGACTTTCACTAATGGAATAACCCTATTTCTCAACTGATTGATCTATGATCCCACAATCTTGATTGACTCCTCAACATAGCTTAAGTTACTAGCAACCTCAATCTCTGGAACCTACATCACATATGTCGGATCCGATCGGTACCTTTGGAATATACTCACATGAAATATGTTATGCAATTGAGACATCTCATTCAGTAAAGCCAACTTATAGGCTAAAGGTCCAATCCTCTCGATGATCTCATAAGGGCCAATATACCTAGAGCTCAACTGGCCCTTTTTACTGAATCTCAAAACTCCCCTCCACGGTGACATTCTCAAGAATACTCTATCTCCCACATTATACTCCATATCACGTCGATGTTGATCCACATAACTCTTCTTTCTATCCTGAGCCGCTTTGATTCGATTTCAGATCAACTTCACCTTGTCCACAGTGTCTTATATCAACTCTGGGCTTCCGCCACTCTCAAACCCTCTTCATCCCAATACAATGGAAATTGAAATTTTCTACCATACAGTGCCTCATATGGTGCCATTCTGATACTACTCAGTAATGGTTGTTGTAGGCAAACTCTATCAATGATATATATTGATCCCAAGCTCCTCTAAACTCCAATACACAAGCTCTAAGCATATCCTCAATAGTGTTGATTGTCCTCTCACTCTATCCATCTATCTGAGGATGAAACGTTGTACTAAAGTCCAACTTAGTCCCCATAGCAGACTGCAAGCTCCTCCAAAATTTCAAAGTAAATCTAGGATCCCTGTCCAATATTGTGGACACTGGAATCCCATGCAGTCTCACCACCTCATTCACATACTATTGGGTCAACTGATCAAGTGAGTTATTCTCTCTCACTTGTAAGAAGTGAGCCGATTTAGTCAACCGGTCTACTACGACCCATATAGCATCATGTTGTCTCTGAGTCATAGGCAATCTCATAATGAAGTCTATAGTGATCCATTCCCATTTCTACTCCGGAATGGGCAACAAACGTAACTTCCCTACTGGAGCCTAGTGCTCAGCCTTAACTTACTGGCAAGTCATATACTTAGACACATACTCCACCACTTGCTTCTTCATTACAGGCTACCAGAAATGTTGCTTCTATGTGTTATATGTCTTGGTAGTACCAGGATACATAGCATAGACGACCATATGAGTTTCCTCAAGAATCTCCTTCCTCAGATCATCCACATTAGACACACACAACCTTTGTCTCAACCATAATGTCTCATCCCTCAATTCAAATTCAGAATCTAGATTCACTTTCACTTTTTCCATAAGCTTCACTATATTAGGATCTTTGCCCTGGCCTTTCCTAATTCGGTCATGTAGCATCGGTCTCAGCTTTAAAATAGAAATCAGTGCCTCATCTTGCTCCAGATTCAGTTTCACATTTAGAGCTCTCAAATGTATCAAATTAGTTAGCCTCGATAACTGAATCTGAGCTGTACTGATATTAGACTTCCTGCTCAAAGTATTTTCCACTACATTAACTTTCCCCGGTTGGTATTCAATAGTGCAATCATAGTCTTTCAGTAGCTCAATCCATCTCCTCTACCTCAAGTTTAACTCCTTCTCACTCAGTAAATACCTCAGACTCTTGTGATCAGTGAATATCTAGAAAATCTCTCCATATAGATAATGTCTCTAAATCTTTATAGCAAAGACAAGTGCAGCTAGCTCTAAATGATGTACTGAATAATTGATCTCGTGAGACCTTAATTGTCTCGATGCATAGGCAATCAGCTTGCCATGCTGCATCAGTACACATCTCAATCCTTGATGTGACGCATCACTGTACACCACATATCTTGCGGTCCCCGATAAAATGGTCAACACTAGTACAGTAGTCAACCGATGTTTTAGCTCCTCAAAGCTCTTCTGACACTCCTCATTCCATATAAACACTACATTCTTCCTCAAAAGTCTTGTCAGAGGGGTCGAGATTAGAGAAAACCCCTCGATAAATCTCCAGTAATATTCGGCCAATCCTAGGAAGCTTCGAATCTCTGACACATTTCTCGAAGCTTCCCAATTTATCACTAACTCTATCTTCTTTGGATCTACTTTATGCCATCTCCAGTCACTACATGTCCTAGAAACACCACCTGATCTAACAAAAATTTACATTTATTGAATTTGGCATACAACTATTTCTCTCACATGTTTGCAAAATGACTCTCAGATGCTCAGCATGCTCCTTCCTGCTCTTAGAATACACCAAGATATCATCAATAAACACAATTACACATTGATCCAGGTAGGGCTGAAACACCTTATTCATCAAGGCCATAAAAACTGTCGGGGCATTAGTTATCCTAAACGGTATCATTAAAAACTCAAAGTTCCCATACCTGCTCCTGAATGCACTCTTGGGTACATCAACCTTAGCTATCTTCAACTGATAATACCCTGAATTCAATTCTAGTTAGTAAATACCTGAGCTCCCTGCAACTGATCAAGTAAATCATCAATTTTAGACAACAGGTACTTGTTATTCACTGTCACCTGATTCAATTGCCTATAATCGATGCATAACCTCAAAGTCCCATCTTTCTTCTTCACAAATAACACTGGAGCTCCCCAATGTAAAACACTAGGTCTAATAAAACCCTTTTCCAGTAACTCCTGAAGCTGAGTCTTCAACTCCTTCAGTTCCACAGGTGCCATCTTATATAGAGGACTAGATATAGGAGCAGCTCCTGGAACTAGATCAATCGTGAACTCCGTTTCCCAATTTGGTGGTAAACTAGGTAACTCTTCGAAAAAAAACATCTAGGAACTCCCTAACAACTAGAATGTCCTATACAAGCTACTTAACTCTAGTATCAATGATGTGGGCCATAAAAACCTCACATCCACCCTACATCAACCTCAATTCACTCATGAATGATATCATCCTAGCTAGCACTGCCTGACTAAATTGACCAGGAGTATTACCTCCTTGGTGTAGTAGTTCATGATGGCCCTATGGGCAGTGAGCCAATCCATGCCTAAGATCACATCTACCTCCTTCAACTATAATATAATAAGGTTTGCCTCCAAAATTATTTGATCAATCTTAATCAAGAATCCTTTACAAACCTCTCATATAACTGTAGTATTGCCTATTGGCGTACTCACCTCTAATCTATACGGTAGTAACTCCCTATCACAATGTAACCTACATGCCAAATGCGGTGCGATAAAGGAGTGTGTGGATCCTGGATCTAGCAGTGCAAAAGCCTCAACGTCATAAACAAGAAACGCACCTACTATCACATCTAGTGAGTCTTGGGCCTCCTGCCTAGTCATGGCATAGACCTTGGGTTGAGACTACGGTCGGTTGCCCCGCCCCTCAGTCCTCATGGAAGAACTCCCAGTTCTCCCTCTGTCTCTACCTCTACCTCTCTGTCCAGATCCACCACCTCTGCTCTACTGGACTGTAGCATTACTCCCAAATCGCCCACTGACAACAGACTGAGCCCCCAAAGTAGCAGGACAATCCCTAATATGGTGGTTCATAGAGCCGCATTTAAGGCAAGCTTCAGTCAATCTCTAACACTCACCACTATGCCTCTTCTCACAGTGCTCACAAACTGGAAATTGATTTAAAGCCATACCCCTTCCACTGCCAGTTTGTGAAAATCTACCCCTTTGCCCAGTTCCTGACTGTCTGGATCCACCTGATGATTTGAATGCTCTATTCTGGCGCTTACTATAGCTCCTGCCAGAACTGCCTTGACTCTTACTAGGCCTCTTTCCTCTAAACCCTTGCCCTCAACTTGTTTCTCCCTCATCAGTTGTTCAATTCTAATTGAAGCAACTCTTAACTCAATGAAAATACCCATTTCTGACCACGTCAACCTTGTTATGATCTCCATATTAAGTCCATTCTCAAATCTCCTACACTTGTCTTCTTCTGTAGGAATCAAACCAGTAGCATAACCCCTCAATTCATTGAATCTGACCTTATACTCAGCCACTAACATCCTGCCTTGTTTTAATTTTAAGAACTCTTGCATCTTCATATCCAGATTAATCTTAGGCATGTAGTTGTCTCTGAAAACCCTCAAAAAGTCTTCCCACTTCAACTGACAAGGCCTGGTGGTACTGTCTGGGATAGTCTTCCACCATTGACATGCTGGGCCCTGTAGTAAAGACACTGCATAATCGAACCTCTCATCAGAGTCGCGGTCCATCTGATGAAATACCCTTTTCATCCTCTCTAACCATCCCTCGGCCTCAGCAGGGTTTGTGCTTCCATAGAAATCCACAGCTCCTTACTTTCGTAGGCTATCATACCTCCTCTTCCTTCTTTCGAGAACTTTAGGAAGCATCTCCTCCGATCGAGGCACCGAGGACTCCCTACTGGCTCCTACCGATCCTTGGTCAGCTGGTTGATCAATTTGATCACCTAAATCGGATGACTTATAACAAACAATAATTTCAATCATTTTCTGTATTTATCAAGATCTTTCATGCTTACCATTCCTATATGTCCCAACAGATGCCAATTATGCTCTGATACCACCTAAATGTAGTGCCTCGTTACTACAGGATACACACTAGGTCATTCCGGTACATATCCTACGATAAGGGCGAGCTATGTTCAATCACTACATTCTGTACATATGGCATCATATCAATCTTCACTTAAAAGCATCATAAGAAATCACAATATTTTTTAACCAACTTTTCCTCATTTTTTTTTTCAAAAATTGAAAGTCTACATTGTGTCTTTCAACCTTTACTGCATGTACATCAACAAAACCTAGTACAAAAGTAATACATGAAAGAGAAAAATATATCAAATCTATCTAAGCCATCCAAAAATCCAAGCTGACAGACCTTTGAGCCATGACTTCTCTAGTCAAATCACAATCTACACAACAGTAGAGCCTCTCAATAGCTAGAGTTAACCCTCGTTCCTGAAAAAAAAAACAACATTGCAATTTTGGTGAGTTTTGCGAACTCAATGAGGTAATAGTCATCTATGGTTCACCCAATTCATGCAACACATCAATTCATATCACAATTATTTCACAATTTTTCATTTCACATTAGTAACACTCTTTTACTTAAGCATAAGCAATTTTGCATTTCACTCTATACTTAACAAGATGCATATGAAATACTCATGAGACATTTTCCAATTGTTACATTGTTGTGACTGGGCGTCTGAACTATCCCGTATATAATGTCCCTTCTTCGATGAGGATACAGGGCTCATTATACATTGAACCTAAGGCTCTGAAATACTTTTGAGCTCGAGGCTCATTTCCATACATTGAGCTTCAAGCTCTGATCATTGGCTACCCTATTCCCAACTTCCATTATCTGATATTACATTCATGAATGGAATGCATACAACACAATCAATCACTCGATAAAACACATAGGTCTCACATTAACATTCATTCATTATTCAAAACATAATTATAAGAAACCGTAACTGAGAGAAATCGTCTAGGTTACTCACTGGTTGCTCCTGAAACTATTGTCTGGAAGTTTCGGCAACGTTTATGGGTTGAAGTTCCAATTGCTCCTCTATAACAAATAACGTACGCATATATCACAATTTGCACAGTCATAGGTGTTTAATAATGCACATGAATGCAATGAAATATGTACAATGCATGTTCATGACAACCCCAGGTATCAATCCATCAATTTTATCACATGATCATTCTCATATAGAAACTCATCTTTTTTTTTCCAAGTCATCCCTTTTGGGTCCACTATTCACATTAAATCAGAAAGTGAAGCTGAACTAATTGGGTCATGCTCTCTTCTAAAAAAAGTATTCCTTTATGTCTTATGGATCCATTGGCACCAAAATAACTCAACTTGGTTTGGTAATTAGGAAGATTTACCTCAAACAGTTTTGGACTGCTCTTGTCCAAAACAATGTACTATGCACAACTTCCATCTGAAATTTAAACATCTTAGAGACTGAATTAGATTCCAAGTTTTATACCATTTGTAGATCCATGTCTCTAGTTTACCACAAATTAGAAATCATCTCATTTAGATCTCTACATATCAAGATATTATCAAAATATTGAAGTATGTTCAGTAGAATAACATCAGTTCATACTATCTAAGAATACATTCACTGTACCCGTTCCACTTTTTCACTCAATTTTCTTAATTTAATTCATAGGGATATGATTTTTGGAAGATATGGATAGAAATATCTTACGAGTCCAATGGTTTAAAAATCAAGTCATTTGGGTGTCTAAAGAAGAAGTTATGATCAAAAGAATCCAATATGTTTGTGTCCTCAATCATACTGAACCCATTTCGGGGAAACAACTATAAGTTTCTCTATAAATTTTTGATTAAGATGTTCTTTAAATGGTTCGAAAGAGGACTGCAAGAGATACAACTTTTATGAAAACCTTAAAGTCAAATTCTATCTTTTGCATCTTCTTACTTTGTTTCGTCTTACTTTTGCTTCGTCTTACTTTGCTTCGTCTTACTTTGCTTCATCTTACTTTCGTTTCGTCTTACTTTTGCTTTTTCTTACTTTTGCTTTGTCTTACTTTGCTTCATCTTACTTTCTCTTCGTCTTACTTTTGCTTCGTCTTGATTTTGCTTCGTCTTACTTTTCTTCGTTTTAATTTCACTTCGTCTTACTTTTGCTTTGTCTTACTTTTGCTTCGTCTTACTTTGCTTCATCTTACTTTCACTTCGTCTTACTTTTGCTTCATCTTACTTTTGCTTCGTCTTACTTTTGTTTCGTCTTACTTTGATTCGTCTACTTTTACTTCTCCACATATAATAATCATAACTTTTGACTCAGTTATCCAAAACTTTCATACTATATACCGTTGGAAAGATAAAGAAAAGATATACAACTCCCAAGAAGGAAACTTTGCCAATATCTATCTAGATTAATCCATATTTTCTCCCGAAATCAGAACATGAATTTTACATTCAGCTCCCAGTGTACTGCACCCAGTTCTCAACTTCATGAAATTTTGGGACTCTTAGAGACAGAATT
Organism: Erythroxylum brevipes; assembly: GCA_027479065.1. Classification (NCBI taxonomy): domain Eukaryota; kingdom Viridiplantae; phylum Streptophyta; class Magnoliopsida; order Malpighiales; family Erythroxylaceae; genus Erythroxylum; species Erythroxylum brevipes. The sequence continues at coordinate 18,844,624 of JANIHY010000009.1, forward strand.
GAAATTTGATGTCTTCATATGAAATGTAGCCATATGTCTCTAAGTTAATCCAAATTAAGAATCATCTCATTTGAAAAACTAGAGAAAACGTTATGGTTAAAAGACTGAAGCATATTCAGTGAGCATTTTCCAAATTTTCAAACTTTCAATATTTTTCATCTAACTCATCTTCTACCTAAATTATCTCTTCCATTACATTTCCTCATCATTATCTACCCAATTAACTCAATATATCATTCACACAAAAAATTAATGACCTATAATTGATTCTTAACCCAAAAATAAAGCATCAACTATGTACCCATTTATCTTAATTTTCTGTACTCACTCTCACTCCATTATATGCGACATCTAACTTCTAAAACATCTATATAACAAATTATACGTCATTAATGATCAATCACAATGATACAACATGACATTTACAAAGGTATTTCATCATCCACGGCACACGTACACACACACAAAAATCAAGTCATCAATCCTACATTTCTCATCATTCGAGTTTCATTTTAACAATACCCATAACATTTAAAGCATAACTTACTTGATTTCACTTCAAATTCTTCAAAAACAACACTAGCCCTAACTCCCAAGCATCACTTGTTCATCAACTTGAAGGAGGTAAAGATAGGTTTTTTATTAGGGTAGGAGATACAAATAGCAAAGTGGGCTTGGGGTAGGAAAGGAAAAACATAGAAATCTCTTAGAAGATGTTTGATGGAAAACTCTGTGAATGAGAAGAAAATTTGAAGAAGATGACGATGAAGAAGGAACTTAAACATATAACTTAACCTTTCAACTCTCATAGAACAATAACCTACTTCTAACAAAAGTACAAAAAGTCTAAGTGATATATGTCACTTTCCTAATACCTAAGCTCTAATTTAGTTTCTTTTGAAACCAACTCCCTTAACTTTCATCTTTACAATTCAACTATCTCCAAATCTTCTTTTGATTTCTTTTTCTTATTTTCTATAATTTTCTGAAATTTATTCCTAAATTCACTAAAATTTCCAAATATAGTATTCTTACTAACCAATAGAATTTCCAATAAAAATAAATTCAAAATTCTCAAAATTTTAAGAAATCACAACTCAATCTAATTATACCCGGAATTATTCATGAATACATGTACTTTTTTTTTCATATGCAACATCCTCACTATTCATATGTATGTGTAGGACATATTACACATGAACATGGAAATGCATCTCTAACTCTCATTAATCACTCACATTTACCATTCTAACCTTCCCACGGGTAATGGGGTGTTACATACATACACTATATTTTCTTATAAAAGTAACAGAGTGGTTATCTAACTTAAACCACAAAGAGTATATTGGTATAGGCTCAGGTTTTCTAAATAAAAGATCTTGCAAATGCATCACTGCATTTAAAACATTATGAAATTACAAACTAATTGTCTCATATGACCTTCTAAAATTTTTCCTAATAACTCAATTTTTAACATGATGAGCAATAATATGTAAGAAATTGTTACTTGTTCATCAATAACCATATTTTTTGTTGACTTTAATCATCCTATGCTTTTTAGCATTTCAAGTAGTTTAAAAAATGCTTGCCTATTCATCCTAACCATTAAAATATAGGACTCGTCATTGTCATACACAATTCACCTTACATAATCTCGATTTGAATAAAAATCATGAAAATAACAACTAACCCTTGGCCTATAACTATAAAAAGATGCCTTTGCTGACAATAAATTGAATAACCATCTAACATTATTGCACATATCCAACTATATAGTCATGAAAACCACAAGTCTTTTTCTTCTTTTGGCATTTCTACTCAAACTCAAACAAGTCATAACTGGAAGAAATAAATTTTCTAATGTATTTACATAAATTTGTTAAAAAAATATATGATGTAAGAGAACAACCATGAAATAATTCAAAATAGTTGATGACATAAAGTAGAGTAAGAGAGAAACAAAGAAGAAGCGATACCTTGACAGATAATCCCTAAATATAAAATGATTATGTTGTTGATTAAAAGCACCTAATTTTTGAAGATAATATTTCAGAGTTAAAAAGAGGCAATTATAGACCATAAAAAACAAAACATAAACAAAAAATGTTCGATTTATTCTTTTTATAAATCACTCTAAGCAATTTAAATAAAACTCTAACTCAAATAACCTAACACTAATATTAGAGAGAGATAGACAAAGACAAACTTGAAGATTTGAAGAAGGGTGAAAACAATAATCATTAGAAACTAGAGAGAGTACATTTATTATGATAAGATGTTGTAAAATCTTTTGATTTGAATATAAGAGAAGCAAATGTGGAAGAAGAAAAGAGGAATTGGAATCGTCGAATAGTGAAAAAGTAGGAGAAGTAACAAACGATAAAATAGGCTTTAGTTTTTTGTTTATATAGCTAAATAATTGTGCAGATTCTTTAAGGGTTTTTTTTATCAACACGTCCTCAATTTTATTCCCAACTCATGTGGAATAAATAAAGATAGGGGCCTAATGAATTTAATTTTTCCCCAAACTCAAGGAATAAAGATGCAACTTGGATTATATATTATATATGTTTTCTTCAACCAAACAAGGGAATAATCTATGACCAAGAATATATCAGTAATGGACTAAGAATATATCAATAATGGAATGATCATTCCAGTCAACCAAACACCCTGTTAGGGATTTAACTTGATTTAATAGTTGTTGTTGTTGTTGTTGTTGTTGTTGTTATTGTTGTTGTTGTTGTTGTTGGTATTATCATCATCGTCATCATCATTATTGTTGTTGTTGTTGTTTTTGCTATTACTACTACTGGCAGCCCCACCACCACAACCACCACCATCACCATAACAACAGTAACAATAACCACTACTATTACTACTGTTGCTGCTGCTACTACTACTATTATTACTATAACTAAAACTGCTGCTACTACTACTACCAACACCACCACCACCACCACTACCACCACTACCAGTACTACTACTGCTACTAATATGTGCGTTATTAATATTGTTATTATTAATTTTCTTCTTCATCATCATCTTTTTCTGCTTATTATTATTATTATTATTATTATTATTATTATTATTATTATTATTATTATTAT
>JANIHY010000009.1:18884715-18902582 GCA_027479065.1 Erythroxylum brevipes
TCCGCACAGATAAGAAACAAATACGGCGATAGAGGATCACCCTGACGAAGACCTCTACCCGGAACAATCGGCCCAACATAAGAACCATTCAAATTGATCATATAGCTAACCTCCGAATAACACTTAGACATCCACTGTACCCATTTAGCTGGAAAACCCACAGCCAACAAAATAGCATTAAGATAACCCCAATCTACTCTGTCATATGCTTTACTAATATCGATTTTCAAGGCATAAAAACCCAACTCGCTCGACCTTCTATTCTTTAAATTGTGGATGGTCTCAAAAGCCACACAAACATTACAAAGGCAACTACTAAATTAGCTTAACGTTTTAGAAAACAAAACTTCTTGTGCATCTCTGCGGAGAAGCTCCTAGGTGCCTATTGGTAGCTCCTGAAGGATATCTAAGCCTGGACGAAGTAGGCCGGCGATGGTTGTCAAGCTGTTGGTGTACTGATTTCCTTCCCGGAAGACATGCTAAAAATGAACCTTCTAATCCCGTTGAACTAGCTCCCATATACCTGACACTAAAAAATTAACCCCAGTTAGCATAATATGAGGGTCGGAGAGAGTATTAAGGACCTCGAGGGAGTCCACTTCGACGACCACCTTGCGATACCCCAACTCTAAGGTTAGTGTAAGTCCCAAGAACACTCCCCAGAGTTCCGCCGTTAGGGGCAAACCCCTTTTGAGATTTTGCTGAAAGCCCCCACACCAATTCCCTTGACAATCACGTATTAAACCTCCAGTTGAAGCCTTATTGAAACCGTGCTTAGCTGTGCCATTTGAATTGAAGTCTTTTCAGAGTTTCTAACTTTGTTATGGTATATGAAAAATCCTGGAAGGGTGGTGAATGGAGGGTAGCTTTTCAGGGATTCTCCCTACGGTAGGGAACACCAATGTCGCTGGTTCACTCTCATGGATCCCTCACCCGAGTGGGGTGTTCACCACAATCTCTTGTTATCGCATTTTCAGACAAGACCTATTGGAAGTCCCATGGTATTTGTTAGAAAATGATTCAAAGTTATTTAAAATGAAATCTTTGTTTAAAGATAATGTAAAATAGTAAAGATAACTTATGTTATTTATTAAAAGATAAAATTTTATTTATTAAGATAAAGTTATTTGTTAGTATTTAAACTTTTAAAATTTGGATTTGTTTGCTTAATCTTTACCGATATATTAGCTAAGTTTGTTATTTCATTAGTTATATATTTAGGCCTTTAGTGTTATTGTAAAGTGTAACTTATTAATAAATTGCCTCTTACATTATCTCTTTTTTATTTTATTTGTTTGATTAAATTATGGTTCTAAAATTTAACATGGTATCAGAGCTTTAAATCCTTGAGGAATCTATGAGTGATTAATGTTTTACAAACTCAAGAGCAAAAAAGGGCAATGAGAGGCTAAGAAAGTGAAAAGATGGTGGAGGGAACTTATCTATCAAAGGTTTCGTGCTATGTCGGCCGGTGCTCCGGACTCGTTACTACAGCTAGAGGACTAGCTTAGCAACGAGTTATTACAGGTCCTGTGTGAGGAGGAACTGTATTGACACCAACAGGCCCGATGTGAATGGATTTCTAAAGGGGACCGTAACACCCGGTTCTACCACACGGTCACCCTTTCCAAAAGACGGCAACTTCGTGTCGAGAGCTTGAGGGATTCTGAGGGACATTGTGTCGCTGATCCGGACCACCTGAGAGCGCTTGTTACTGATTATTTCCGCCAGCTCTATAATCTGGATGCAGGGCCACCCGTGCAGTTCCCCATCAGTGGCGCCTTTCCGCCCTTTATTCAGGCTACTGAGGTCTCGAGTGCTCTTTTCGCGATGAATCCGACCAAAGCACCTGGAGAGGATGGTTTTAATGCTTTTTTTTAAAATCAAAATCAATGGGGGACGGTTGGGCCAGCTGTCGTAGCCTTCATTCAACAAATTTTCCGTCAGGAATGTTGGGACCACGCCCTTAATGGCACGCTTTTGGTCCTAATTCCGAAGATCCCTTCTCCGTCTCAGGTCTCCCACTTCTGGCCGATCAGTCTGTGTAATGTGCTGTATAAGATCGTTTCTAAAGTTCTCGTTCACAGACTGAAAGGCCTCATGCCCCACTTAACCGCAGAGACCCAGTGCAGTTTTATTCTGAGCCGGCACATTACAGATAATGTCACTATCGCCCAGGAGGTGATCCACTCTATGAAGAAGAAGTCGGGCAACACCGGCTTCCTAGCCATCAAAGTGGATCTGGAGAAAGCTTCTGATCGCCTTCAGTGGCAGTTTATTCAGGAGACCCTGGAAGAGGTTGGCTTCCCGGATAATGTCATTTGGGTCATTATGCAATGTGTCACCACTACTTCCCTTCGAGTGGTCTGACAAGGTTCTACTTCGGAGCCGTTCCGGCCTTCTCGGGGTCTCCGGTAAGGAGACCCTCTCTCGCCTTATTTGTTTGTGCTCTCTATGGAACGGCTGGGTCATCTCATTTCGGCGGAGGTGGGACGAGGAACTTGGAAACCTATTAAGTTGGGTCGCATGGGCCCTCCGCTTTCCCACCTTTCCTTCGTCGATGATCTGGTGCTCTTCACAGAAGCATCGGATAGTCAGATTCAGCTCATCGCTCGCACTTTGGATACCTTCTGTAGTGCGTCCGACTAGCAAGTGAACAAATCCAAGACCCGGATTTTCTTCTCGAAGAATGTTTCTCAGGCGACCGCGAGGCGTCTTAGCCACGAGCTTCAGGTGGCCAGCACTTCTAATCTAGGCAGGTATTTAGGCGTCCCTTTGCTCCACGAGCGGACATCCAGGCACACTTACCAGTAAATCCTGGATAATGCCCAACGAAAACCTACAGGGTGGCGAGCCCAGTTGCTATCCCTTGCGGGCCGGGTTACCTTAACGCAGGCCGTTTTGTCAGCGTTACCCATGTAAACCATGCAGACGGTTTGGCTTCTGCACCGGTTGTGTGACGATCTGGAGAAACTCATGCGTAACTTTGTCTAGGGATCCTCGCCGGATCAACAGAAAATCCACTTGGTCAATTGGGAGTCGATCTGTCAGTCAAAGTCAGTAGGCGGGTTAGGCCTCAAATGCATTCGGTCTACCAACGATGCGCTTCTCGCCAAATTAGGTTGGGGCGTGGTCACCAACCACACGGCTCTCTGGGTTCGTGTCCTTCGGGCGAAGTATCGGATCGATACAACCCATCTTCCCCTCACGCTCTCTAGGCCCGAGGCATTGTCAGTTTGGAGAGGGATATCGACGTCCTAGCAATGGGTCCAGAAAGGGACAAAATGGGCATTGGGGAATGGGAGACGGGTGTTATTTTGGATGGACAATTGGCTAGAGGGTTGGGGACCTCTTATTCATGTAAGCTCCTCTTCGCTTCCGGTTAACCTTAGGTTGGCTACCGTTGCGGACCTCCTTACTGCCGACGGAGGGTGGCGCTGGCCCGAGTTTCATCAGTACCTACCGGCCGCGGTTTGTTTGGCGATTGCGGTAGTGCGCCCCCTTGTTGGGAGTGGCGGAGAGGATAGCCTGCAGTGGAGCCCTACCCCCCACGACGAGTTCACTGTGGCTTCTGCCTATAAGGTTATCGAGGACTCCTCGCTGGCCAACCCGCACAGGCTGTGGGCGATCATTTGAAAATGGGTAGGCCCTCAACGCATTAGAACATTTCTCTGGCTTGTTGCCAAACGCAGACTCCTGACGAATCACCAAAGAGTGGCTCGACATCTTGCCCATGACGCTAACTGCCCACACTGTGGGCAGATTGAGACCACTGTTCATGTGGTTCGGGACTGCCCTCGAGCGCAGGAGCTCTGAAGCTATTTTCCCCAGGTAGTGGCGGATAGGTGTTTTTTTCAGCAAGAGGTGGACACTTGGTTGATGTGTAACCTCACTAACCAGACTCCGGTCCAGCAGGAGACTTGGGCTACGGTCTTTGGGGTTGCTTGCTGGCTCCTGTGGAAATGGCGGAACAACAGCATCTTCGATCCTTCCTTTGTTTAGCCTGATGCAGGGCATCGAGTTGTTTTGGATTACGTGGGATGGATAGCCTGCGCCAGGATGCTGGAGTAGAGTGTGTTTCCGACCCAGGGCTTACCGTTGGGTTCTTTTGTAGGGTGGACCAAGCCCGAGGCGGGTTGGGTGAAAGTTAATTCAAATGGCGCCATGAACCCCACTTCCAAAATGATGTCTTCCGGCGGTCTTATTCGGGATTCCATTAGGGAGTGGAGGGGTGGTATTCAGTTTAAACGTGGGACGGGGTCTCCGTTGACCGTGGAGTTATGGGGGGTGCTTTTGGGCCTCACAAGGACCTGGGACCTCGGCTATTGTCACGTCGTGATGGAAATAGACTCCCTGGAGGTTATTAATCTTCTTTCTGCTCCTGTTGGGATTCTTACTGAGATTTCTGCTTTGGTGACAGGTATCCACCAACTTTTGCACAGGGAGTGGACGATCCGGCTGCAGCATGTTTTCAGGAAAGGCAACCAATGTGCAGACCACCTTGCTCGCCTAGCTGGGGTGGGCAGCCAGGGTATCTCTTTCCTCCACGAGCCCCCCTTTGGCATTCAGGAGCTTCTCCGTCGTGGTACGTAAGGCGTTATGTACCCCAGAGTGTTACATTAGTGTTGTAGCTTCTTTTGTAATTAAAAAAAGGTTTCGTCATAAACAGAGAAAGGAAATATTTGTCAATATGGCAATTATAAGAAGTTTGATTATAAAAAGAAAGACTGCTGGCATAAAGAGAGGTCTCGATACTTTATAAAAAAAAATTCAAATTCAACAATGAAGAACAAATAAATATAGTGCAAGTGATGGAAGAAGACAACATTTTTTAGTTCGTGAGAAATGCATCAAGACGTATTATAGAGAGAAGTGCTCTATAGAGATAAATGATGAGAGAAGTGCTTTTGAAGAATAGAGAAAATGTTTCAAAGAAAAAAATTATGGAAAGATGTGCTCCAATTATGGAAGGTTGATAAGAAGTACTTTGTCTTACAACTTTAAATCAAGAGAGAATGTTGGAGAATGATTCAAAGTTGTTTAAAATAAAGTCTTTGTTTAAATATAAAATTTGAAAAGTAGTAAATATAAGATATGTTATTTGTTAAAAGATAAATTTGAAAAGTAGTAAAAATAAAATATGTTATTTGTTAAAAGAGAAAATTTTATTTATTAAAATAAAGTTATTATCTGTTAGGATTTAAACTTTTAAATTATTTATTTGTTTGCTTAATCTTTAACAAAGTATTAGCTAAGTTTATTATTTCATTAATTATATGTTTAGGCCTTTAGTGTTACTCTAAAGTACAACTTATCAATAAATTGCCCATTGTATTATCTCTTTTCTATTTTATTTTTAATGGGTTAAATTACGGTTCTAAAATCTAACAGTATCACCTCGTATGGAAAAGTTCATTGAATAGCATGGCTAGGCTCCGTTAAATGTCGCTGGTTTAACACAGCTGATACTTGCTGTGTCTAATGTTAGAATGCTTACTGTTTTTTCAATGTGCTTATTCAAAAGCAATTTGGAGTCGGATCCAATACATGACCGACGCTGTGGCCAATTGTTAAGAGTGGGAACTTACGTTAAGTTGGCTTATTACTCACTCCAACTCAGGGAAAATAAAAGTCGTTCTTCTCAAAGTCGCCTTTATCAGATCTGGAATGTGAGGAATTATCGAATTTATCGAAACGTTGCCATAGACAAGTATTACTTAGCTGACAAGATCCTAAACTGCATCCGTGTGATTCTACTGGCCAAAGGGGTTGAAGCTCAACTCTCCCCCTCTATGCAAACGAGTTGGCACCTCTACAGATAGTGTTTAACGCTCCTCTTGTAAATCTAAGCAAGTCCACTACTTTCAGTCTTTGTATAGTTTAGCGCTTAGATCTCATCTATTATTTATTTTCAAAAACAAAATCCTGATCTTTTGTAGATAATCATAAGTGTCCCATTTTGGTTCTACGCTTTGCATTTTGTGGCGGCAAAAGAGAGCTCCCTTTTGAAGAGGTCTAATAATACGTAGTCTCAACTGTAAATAATATAGAGACTATTTTCAAATCACAAAGATCCTTTTGAAGTGAGTACATGATACATCCATTGTCCTAAGACGAGAGACTGTAGATATCAACATTATGATCTGATTTGAGCTTAAATACATTAAAAGTTGCATATCACCGGAAAATTTTCCTGTTGAATATGGTGGACTCTACATAAAGAATGACCCCGAATTCTTTCCTGAGGACAAACCTCAAGAGTTGGAGCAAATTCAAGCGGTGTTTTTACCATAATTTAATCAATATCCTTGGTGGATTTGACGATGTTCAGGCAGGAATAAGGATGATGAGGGACTTGAGCGTGGTAGATGGGATACAACGTATAAAGAACAGTTCATTCCGGATGATGAAGGATCGTACAAGATTCAGCTCCAAAGAAACACGGAGGAAAGAACAAAAGAGAGTGTTAGAAACTCTTTCTACGTCACCGAAGCTGGGAAGATTGTTATAACTATTGTCAATGCAACATTGAAGAAGAAAAGGGTGTACTACAGATCAAAAACTTTTTGAAGCAATAAAGACATTGCTTTTCACTAATACATCCCAAACCTAGTATGAAAATTTTAATAAAATGAGACAACTGAAAATTGGAATTTATGCTACGAGATAAATTGGAATTTTAATAAAGACTCATGTAAGAATCGAATATATAGATGGATATTTGTTCTTTAATATTAAATCTTAGTAGTGTTCCAGAGACATGGCAGCATGCATGTAAAATTGGTTACCTTGCACGGAAATGTGGCATGAAGTCACCGGCAATTCTGGAGAAAAACAAAGAGAAAAAAACGATATTCAACATTCTAAATGAACACTGATTTCAGCAAAAGAACATTGACAAGCTTGCAAGTACTCTCTATGTGGTATAATGACATTTATTGAAGCGGAAAAATATTATCATAGCTTACACTCATCTTCCTATCATTTGGTTGCTTTCCCATGCCTCCCAAACCTGCCTAGTCCAACTTTAGAGGATGCTGTTGCCTCTCTCATAATTCAGTTTCAACAAATGCAAACAGAACTGAAATCATCCATGCTTATCAAGAGTCTGTAAAGGCCGTTTTTAATGGTATTTTATAAAGGCTTCCTCTAGCTCAGTTACTGTCGTCTCAACCTACACCTCCCACAACGTCAATCGTAATCTACATTAACCCAATTTCGTGGACATCCACTCCTTAGGTCCCATCTCCCATCTCCCTCCGTGTCTGAAAAGCCAAAGTGATTAATAATTTTGTAGACTACAAATTACACAAATGCAAAACAATAAAGACACTGAAATTTGGTAACGTAATTTGGCACACTCTGCTTATTACCCAAATTAATTACTTTCACTGTAGTTCGACAAAAATTGCACAAGATTGATCTAACCCCGTATCATTCAATCTATGTAACTATCCCACAATCTAACTACCCATGAAAGTTTTTCACACTCAATAATACGACCAACTCCTGTTAACCTCGTCAGAAGATTTGCCTAACTATTTTTACTTAAAAACAAAAACAAATAAATCAAGGAATGACAACTTTCCAGATCTGAAATTGTTCACCGATAAAATCAAGTTGCTACATCAATAAGTCATGCATCCATCAACAATAATACTCCTTTGTGCCGTAACCAACAACCAATCTCAAGAACCCAAAGAATCAGCAACTTCACATTACGGATGAACTCCTTGTCAAAAAAATAATTGAGAGTGGGAAAAAGAACTGTTCAAAAATGCCTACGCAATCAACCCAACAGAATAGAAAAAACAGAACAGAAACCACTCTCCAACAAAAATACGTTGTACAGCTGAAAACCAAAAAAAATCTTGTGCGCAACCAACAAAACCAAAAACTCCTCTTTTTTAATGTCGTGACCCACACAACCTTTAATCATCAAAATCCATGCATATGTAAAAACCAAAAAGAAAACTTCCTGCAGATTTTTTTCCAACATCGTGTGTAGCTAGACTCCTTCCATAATAAAGAGATATTCCATATATGGATAATGTTTAAATCTCATGATACCACCGAAAATAGAATGTATATTAAAGAAAAACTTTTGCAGTGATAGGGACATGTGACAATGCAATCTTCAAGACATATAACAAATCCTACATGTGGCAGTGCAATCTCCAAGGCATATAAAAATTCGTATGTCCAATTTAAAATGTCAAAATCAAATAAAGAATATATAAAATATATTTTAACAATCTTTCCCTTTTTGACATTTTTGTCACAACTTTAGAACTCCACATAAATAATCGTATTTGGACATATGAAGATGAGATTCACAATGCTCCCCCTTCATCAAACATTAAGTTTCAAAGAACACTAATCATCCAAACTTCTCCTCCTTAGGACAAAAAGATGCCAAAAAGTAAGACGAATAGTCAAACATATACCTGAAATCTCCCCCTGAATGAAACATTCACCATAAACAATTTGATGTCGACCTCTTAAGACAAAACATTATCAAAATACATAATCATAATAATCAACCATAGATGCAGCGGAAGAAACATAAGTATGCCAATATGTCAATTTACCACCATTCAAAACACTGAGAGATATGCCCGAAGGAGAGAGAGATACTCGAGAGAGATCCATACCGATGAGAGAGCTGAAGAGTCTTCGGTAGAGCCAAATGGAAGTCACAATACAAACTACTAAAAAGATTAGACAACAATAGCAATATAAAATTAAAGAACAAAAGAAAATATTTTCTTTCCTTTTTTGTTTTTTTTTGTTTTTAACAACACAAAAAAATACTTCAAAAATATAAAGCACACTGTCCCTGTTCCCTTCGAAGAATCTCAAACCTGGTGTTTTTCTTTGACTTGAATGAAGATGTATAACACAATTTTCCTGTAAGTTCTTGATAATCAACCTTTTTTCTTTCTCTTGTTTTTCTTCTTTCGCTCACATCCCCAATAACATTTTTTGCTAGATGGTTTCTTCGGGTTTGAGATGAAGAGTCTCGATTCAAATCAACTTTCATTGTTTTAGTTAGTTCATCATCCGAAATAACTACAGAAAAGTAACTGAAAGTTCTTCAATTTCTGCAGTTACTTCCTCAGTAGTAACTAGCTGTAAACCACTTTCTGTAGCTGCTCCATCTATATTAACTAGCTGTGAGTCACTTTCTACAGTTACTTCATCTGCAGTAACTAACTGCAAATCTGGGCATTTTCTTGCTTTCCTTTTACTACATTTTTGTGCTTATACTTGACCCTTTCTAATCCAAGCTTGCTTTGATACCATGGGATGCTGCTGAAAATTTAATGAAGAGTATCTATATTTTTGGTTATGACCCCTTTGAAACATCATTTGTAGTAACTTCTAACATCTTAGCCTTATATGTCCAATATCTCCACAAAAGTGACACGTGGTTATAAATCTTCGATCCTTTCTCGATGTTTCTTCTTCTCAGATAGATTTGGATATGTCATCTTTCTTCTCATTTATTTTAGAGCACTCACCCTTATAACCAATGCCTTCAAAATTCCCTTTAGCCTTATTGGTTTCAATTAGTTTATCAAGTTTTTCGGTGCCTCCATTCAACATCCTCAATCCCTTTTTAGTATTTACCAATTTCATCCTAGCTTCACCAAGCTCATCCGAAGTCAGCATCAACTTCTTTTCTAATTCTTGTATGGTATTTTTCAGGAAAAGATTCTCTTCTTTCAATCTTTCATTTTTTAATACATTTTCACCCATTTTTCATACAAAGCCTTGTAATCCTTATAAATATCCTCATTTTTATCATCAAGACCACTTCTATCACTGTCATAGTTTGATATAGAATCCCGAGCTAAATTGATTTCGAAATCTTCAAATTTTCTCCCTGTTCTACTATCAGTTACTTCCTTCTCAGTTACTGTTAAACAAGTAATTGGACTTTTACTGTCTAATGCAACTAATGCAGCATTGTTTGCTATTTCTTCTTCACTTCCAGATTCATTATCACTCCAAGTGCTTATATAGGATTTTCCTTTTCTCTTCTTCATGGTATTTGCACACTCTGCTTGAACATGTCCGAAGCCTTGACACTCATGACATTAAATTCTCTTTACCTTTCTTTCTTCTTTGTGAGTTTTGGCTTGTCTGAAGTTGTTGTTCGATGAGTTTCCACCATTTTGCCTAAACTCGGATTTGTCCTTTTTCATTCTCTTCAGCCACTTACTAAACTCTTGTGTTAATAACTCCATATCCTCATTCTCGTTGGATTCATCTTCCAAGTCATTCATACTCTTACTAGTTTCCACCTATAATGCCAATCCTTTGCTTGTTTTTTGCTTACCTCTTAAAAGAATCATCTCGAAGTTTGTAAGGATTCCAATAACTTTTTCCAATGACAGATTATCAATGTTGAGGGCCTCCTCTATTGCTGCAATTTTCGAAATAAACCTTGGGGTAGTTATCTTAGCATTTTCTTGACTAATTTCATGTTGGAGTGTTTCTTCCCTAATTGATGAGCTTGATTGGCTATATCTCTCAATCTTTCATGAAAATCTCTAATATTCTCATTCTCATCCATCTTCAGCTCTTCAAACTGCATAACTAGCATTTGTAGTTTTGACGATATCACAGATTTAGACCCTTCATGAATAGTCTGCAATATGTCCCATGCTTCTTTTGTCGTTTCATATGCTGAAATCATTGAGAAGTGTCCTTCGTCAACAGTACTGAATATCGCATGTATTGCTTGTGAATTTTCCAGTGCACTTTCTTCTTCCACTCTTGTCCATTTAGACAGATCTTTTTGAACTGCCTCTCCTTTATCATCAATGATCATTGGATATGTCCAACCATGTACTACTGGATGCTAGGCTCTCGTGCTCTGAGCTTGAATAAAGAATTTCATCCAGGCTTTCCATGATGGATAATTTGATCCATTCAATAGTGGTGGTCTGGTGATTGATGCTCCCTCTCTCGTAGCCATGTCTGCGAATCTAGTACCTCCACCAACTTGCTACCAAGTTCTCAATCGGTGACCTTACTCTGATACCAATTAAAAAATCAAAGTGATTAATAATTTCGTAGACTATAAATCACACAAACGCAAAATAGTAAAGACACCAAAATTTGGTAACGCAGTTCGACACACTCTGCCTACATCTGCGAGACCCTCACCCAAATTAATTACTTTCACTGTAGTTTGACAAAAATTACACAAGATTGATCTAACCCCGTACCATTCAATCTATGTAACTATCCTACAACCTAACCACCTTTGAAAGTTTTCTACACCCAATAACATGACCAACTCGTGTTAACCTCGTCAGAGGATTTGCCTAACTATTTTTACTCAAAAACAAAAACCAATAAATCAAGGAATGACAACTTTCCAAATCTGAAATTGTTCACCGATAAAATTAAGTTACTACACCAATAAGTCACGCATCCATCAACAATAATACTCCTCTGTGTCGTAACCAACAGCAAACCTCAAGAACCCAAAGAATCAGCAACTTCACATTACGGGTGAACTCCTTGTCAAAAAAATAATTGAGAGTGGGAAAAAGAACTGTTCAAAAACGCCTACGCAATCAACCCAACAAAATAGCAAAAACAGAGCAGCAATCACTCTCCCACAAAAATACGTTGTACAACTGAAAACCAAAAAGAAACTTGTGCGCAACCAACAAAACCAAAAACCCCTCTTTTTTAATGCTGTGACCCACACAACCTTTAATCACCAAAATCCATGCATATGTAAACACCAAAAAGAAAACTTCTTGCAGATTTTTTTCCAACGTCGTGTGTAGCTAGACTCCTTCCATAATAAGGAGATATTCCATATATGGATAATCTTTAAATATCAAGATACCTCCGAAAATAGAATGTATATTAAAGAAAAACTTTTGCAGTGATAGGGACATGTGGCAATGCAATCTTCAAGGCATATAACAAATCCTACATGTGGCAGTGCAATCTCCAAGGCATATAAAAATTCGTATGTCCAATTTAAAATGCCAAATCCAAACAAAGAATATATAAAATATATTCTAACAGTACCTTCTATTTTTCGTATTGTTCCTCAACCACAAATCTCTACTTCTCCTCCTTCTATAAACTTACCTTCTCAACCCTTCATACTCCCTTTTTCATTAACCTCTCTTCATTGTTCTATGCCACCTCACATTACTATAGATCCAGGACCTACATCCTCTTCGTTACCTCACCATAGACACAATCCACCCTGATATCGAATAACATAACACACTTAAGCACACGAGAGAAAGGGAGAGAAGAGAAGAGGAGAATTAATTCAATCCCAAAATACAATGCAACAAATAAGGCTTAGGTTACACTCCTTTTATAGAAAAAAAAGTAATAGAATAATAGAGTTTCAATCACACAAGCAAACTTTCTATTGGACCAAAAATTTGGTCAAATTAAATGGAATGCTTGAGGAGGAAAAAAGTACCTCTCTCTCCGATTGTTTCATCGTGATCTCAGCTACAATTTAATGAAGAAGCATATTATTGTCGCTCTCCACTTGTTTTATCATGATTTTGCCTTCAATTTAATGGCAATGCATGTTGGCTTGATTTATTTATTTTATGACATTGCCTCCCTTAAATTGACCTAATAGAAATTTATCATCCCTAACAATTTCTTCACTTTATAAAATAACTTCTTTAGTAGTTTAGTAAAAATATTTGCAACTTATTCTTCAGTATGACAATAATCAATTACTACTTTCTTTTCAATTACTAGCTCACAAATTTTGTGAAACTAAATGTCTATGTGTTTGGATCACCCATAAAAATTGAATTTTTGCACAGTGTTATTGCAAACTTATTATCACAGAATAATTATATTGGAGCATCTTGTTTTTCCTGTAGTACTTCAAGTATTCTTTTTAGCCATACTGTCACAATCTGGAATTACATCGGACACATGACAACCACCACATATCTAGGCTAAGGATACTCACAGTGCCCAGAGCTAACTGAATATCCTTTGAAAATATTTGGATAACACAACAACTATATTTTGAAAATCCCAAAACTTAATTAAAACACCTACAAACAGTTTTAAATGCACTTCTATATTCACATTAAAATTCTACCACAACTTCTGGACTTTTAAGTTCACTAAAAAAACAAGCTCAACAATAATACCAAAAGTTTATATATAAGGTCTTTTTCAAACTACAAGACAGTTAAGAGTTAATTTATAAAATCATAAAGTATATCAACATAACTAACCTAATAAAAATAGTTCATGAGCTACTATATAACAAAAGTACAAACAGAGACTACCTAAGTATGGTAATGCCCCGAAAATGTCAAAAAATTGCACGATACACTCAGAACCTCAAACTCGCCAAATTAACCTGCATAGTTGAAAAGCGAAAGGGTGAATACACTATGTACTCAGTGAGCAGGAAAAATATATATCGCAAATAGAACTTGATACATACCAACACATTGTAGGTAACCTATGAAGTGAACATACTTAACATAGAAATACATAGGTCTAGCCTATGACTCAATGTATACTGGTTAGAAACCACATAGGCCTAGCCTATTAATCATTAATCCAATGAACATAGGTTCCAATTCTAGTATACAAAAGCAGAAAAATATCACATTTATAAATCAAATCTCGTTAAAAAAAATCTCATAATAAGCCAAAACAATCATGTGTGTCACCATTAGTCGGCCAAACTAGTGTGCACACCTACCGATTTTCAATGTTGGCTCGATTTTCATTCATAGTGAGTCCGGAATACAGTCGTCAAGAGTGTCATGATCCTAAGTGATGATCTCATCGGTGTCCAGATCCTGGGTGTGGAATCACACGCAAGTCCCGTAGAAGATGTCGATATAGAGACTCGACTTTTATGTATTAGCGACAAGGGTAAGGGAGTCGTTTAATCTGTTGTGCCTAGCACAAAATTGGCCCATCGTTACCTCACCAATCACAAAAATTATATAAAAATATTAAGTACAAAAATTGAGTAAGGCATCATGTTTTTATTTATCGATCCAACCGATAAAATGAAATGTTGCCATAGCTTACACATACATACAACATATATGACTCGATTATGCATATATAAGTTTCAAAACATTATTTCATGCAGTAAAAGTCATCTTTTGCACTTCAAATGCAAAGTTGTTTAAAAATATAGTTTCAGAAAATAAAAAATTGTCCTTAAGCCACGATCGTACAGAAGCTTGTGGTCTACCACGATCATGACAGAGAGCAAAAATTGAATGCCACGATCGTGGCTTGTGTGACAGATAGAGCAAACAGCCTCCCGAACATGACTTATCGAGGAACCCTATTACCTAAAATAGAAAAGAATACATAAAGAAAGAAAAAGAATCCTAGAGGGAGCTCTAACTTTTGCCACTTTGAGAAAGATCCAAGGAGAGAGGAAGGAAGAGAGAGAAGGAGGAGAAAGGAAGAAGTAGAAAAATTGTTGCAGTGCTGCTAGCTTCCCTATCTATTTTGACCCATCCACCTAGCATTTCATTTCATCTTTATTGTTCTTTCTTGTAAATGTATAAGATGGATTTGATAGTGATGGATTTGGGTCTGATGATGATGTTCTAAACTTCTTTACGGATTTGTTCTTGAATCAATATTAATGTGATTCCTTTTGATGTTAATACATTGGGTATTGTGATTATTTTTTGTATTTGTATGCTTCAGTAACAAATCGAGAGAGTGAAATAATAGAAAAACTATTATATTGGGTAATTAAAGTTAAACAATCTAATAGATCATGTAAATAATCAAATCGGGAATTTAGACGAAGAGAGATTTCATGTGAGGACCCAGTAATCTATTAGAGGGCTTAAGATCTAATTAGATGCATGGGCTTTTTGTTAATTGAGAGATTACAAATTCCATAATTAAATTATGGTTTATGATTTAGGGTTTAATGATTATAATTTGAGAGAGAGTAATCCACCCTTCAAAAGTCTAGGATCGATACCATATGAACTCAAAAGTATACCATATTAACTCAAAAGTAATCATGTTAGCATTTGATGATAGGTTAAATCCCCCTTCTCATAATCGACTATCCTTCTTTGTGTGATTTCTATTGTTAATTTGGTGGTGCTCAACTTGATTTTGTGTGTGTTAATTTTACATTTTAATTCTAATCAATCATCTTCATGTGTTTATTTTTTGTGTAATTTTTATTTTCATTTTAATAATTCTTTAGGCTTTAGATAACTTAGAATTAGATTAGTTTGACAATTCCTCGAGGGATCGATACCTCATATACTACACCTACGGCCTATGCGCTTGCAGTATATTGAGGGTTTTAAATTGATTAAAACTTGCCTCAACATGTGTGGCACGTGCGCTTTACCTGATGCACGTGCTAGACATATGTCCTCACTAGCGCGAGCCACGGGTCAGGACAGGTGACTGGCGTGTGTGATACACGCACATGTCCTAGTGTTGCCAGTTGGTTATCAAGAAGTGATGCGTTTATCACACGTCCTCCAATGGTTGGGCCATTTGTCTCCCATCTGTCTAGCACACGCTAGCTTAACCGCCCTCCTGACACTAAGGATGATTTTTGGCAAGTTTTAGGTTGTTTTTTGTACACTCTAAAGCTCTTTTTTAACCCATTTTTCAAGACTAACCTTATGTAACACACTTTCAAACAATCATACGCGAGAAAAAGACAAAAAATGAATTGTTATTTTCCGTATAGAGAAAAAAAACTTCATTTTTAATTACCCGATCATGTACTGCTCTAATACGACGTGTATCACATAACAGAAGCCTTAGTTAAGTATCCTATATAACACCCCACTATCATAGAGCATATACTTGAACATTCAGAAGACATTTAATAACATACCCTATAAGAATGACATGTTAGAGCAAACACATCAGCTTATCATGACATCATAAAGAACATAAATATTTTAAGTTCAACTCATCCCATTTCATTAACAAAATATAATTTACATTGTCATTTCATTACACACCAACCATATATTTATATTATAAAACCATCTGTGAGTTCACAATTTGATACAACAAGTTCTACATGATATGAGTTACTAAACAAAAACATTCTATCTAAACACCTCATATGTTAGCTGAATAGACCTTTGAGCCATTTTTTGTTCCCAAAAGTGGACAATTCTAGACTTTAACTCGATTTCCTTTCCGTAGAAGCTAAGTTTCATCTCAGTGCCTGCAAAATCAACATTGCAATTTTGATAAGTTTTGCGAACTTATTAAGGGAACCATCATCGTTGTGCTCACTCAATCAGAACATAAACATCTCCTGTATAAAATACAGTTCATTCAGTATAACACCTCATCCAAAATCAAATCCCATATATATATCTATATATATACACCTTACTCATCATATTTCAATAAGCATATTATGAATATAAAATCTTCATATAGTCATTTTAGAACAATCCAATCATTTATCTCAATTCTTCATATCATCAACATATACATAAGCATTACACATCATTATAACAATATAATTCAACATTTATTTGCAATCAATCTCATGAACTCATGTAAAGATATAAATGCAAATGCACATAAGACTCACTTCTATTTTTATTTTGTTGTGATCGAGCGCCTATTTAACTGTCCCGTATATGTTATAAATACCTGACTCATTTCAGATACGGTCTTATACCCATTGTGAATATTGAGCTCATTAATCGTTGAGCATGTGGCTCTTTGGGCACATTCTGAGCTTTAAGCTCTTTTCACGTTGGTCACTTCGATCATAACTCCTTTATTTGATCATGCACATTCATATGATGGAGTACAACATTCTACATAATATGTTGTCAATCACTTTCTTTCAATGTACACAGTCAGTTATCACAATCATGGGATCTAAGTATGGCATTCAATATATAGTTGAGTACACATTTCCCCATTCACATACAATTAGTAAGCACTTTCAATACATTCCCGAATATCAAACTCCTTGGACCAACAATGTCTAGAATATCAAAATTATATAAATAGCAATTCAGTAACTAAAATTTAAACAAAACAATTCAATTATAGTGAGGATCATCTAGTTCAACTCACAGTATGCTCCAGATAGTTATTGCCTTGACGAGCGAACAACGTTTGAAAGTTGTCGATCCATTTGTGATTCTAAATCATACAATGCACACATATGTGCATATTAATAACTTGTTTAATCAAATAAGTAATCAATCATACATATGTATATTTTTTATGTTCAATGCATGCTCAATTGATCTTTTCAAGTATATAAATATTCATAAATTTTGACCATTCAAACATCATACTTTGTATACTGATAAGTCAAAATTTGTATAGATAATTAAGGAATAATTTGGATTCATTTTGACTAATTTCTTTAGGGATTTGAAGTTTTATTCAGTTAATTCGCTCACATTCTGAGTGTATTTCTTGATAGGTACAATTTGTAACATCCCGTTACTGTCAGCAAGAGTATTTTGGTAATTGGGACTGACTGATAGATTTTACTGTATTTACTGACTGAGTATGTTACTGGCCTCTAATTATAGAGGAACAGGTCTACTACATATGTAGATATTCATAGGTTCATGCATTCATGATTTTCCGGTATTTTAAACTGAAAATCTGGAATAGATTAAATTGATTGGATTGTGAACTAGAAACTGACTGAACTGACTGAAATTGACTGGATTGAAATCGACTGAGAAATTGGGAGTAATTGGGTTCGAATGACTGATTCAGAATAGTCTAAGTGTAATTGGCAATTGATAGTGGCTTATAGGAAATTTTCGGGAAATTCGGGAGAAAATGCCCGGACCGGATATTTTGAGTGACAGACT
>JANIHY010000009.1:18902682-18929319 GCA_027479065.1 Erythroxylum brevipes
AATTAAATCCAACATTTTCCATGAATATTTTCAATAAAATCAAACTAGACCATAAAGCATAAATCAAATTAATTCATGCTTAATAACTTCAAGAAAATAAAAATTTGGGGCCAACATTATCACAATTACTATTGTATTAGTGAAAAAATAAATCATTATAGTTAATTCAAACGATAGTGTCAATCAGTTGTCTTGTCACAAAAAAATCTCGTATTTGTGACGAAACAATAGTTAGTCATAAAAAAGTTGCCACTAAATGTCTTAACTCTTATAGTGTCTACAAGAAAGTTAAAAGTGAAGATTCTAATTTTTAAATGTAAGAAGAGTAAGAAGAAGCTATTGTTGAGAAATCAAGAGGAGATTCGATCCTAATTGTAATAGAATAATTACGAAACTTTTTCTTATTTTTATTTTCCTTAAAACCAATATCACTTTAATTCTATAAAATCATTAATAGTTAAATTATAATAAAGAATGAATCTTAATTAGTACCTTCATTTTTGACATCGATCTATTTCAACTACCATAGTTGCACAAGTATCCGATCTCTAACAGTATCCACATAATAAGTTGAGAGACTAAATGTATACTGTAACATCCCATCACCGATGGGAAGGGTAAAATAGTAATTGGGAACGGGTTAGGAGTGTATAAACTTGTTTTGCTATGTCCACGGTGGTTTTAAAATTAGAAGCCTACTTAGTGTTTTCTTCCTATTTTCCCTCCTTCTTCATTGGTTTCTTCTTCAATCTTCATAATTCTTTTTACTCCTTATGTCTTCTTGATTGGTGACCATCTTTCCCACTCTCTTTCTTTTTGCTTGCTCTTCTTTGTTCATTAAAAACACTAACCTAAGGCTTGAAGGTTGATGATTGTTTATGGTGGGAGGAAGGTAGAGAATTGGTGAAAAGTTTGGAGAATTGAAGGAGTGAAAGTTAAATAGGTAAGGCCTATGTTTTATGTTCTTAAATTGGTTGTTAGATGCATGTATTGTGATGTCTTGTGCATTAATTGCATGAACTTGTATTTGGTGTAAATGGGTAGGTTATTTTCTTGGTTGATTTAAGAGTGACTGAAGATGAATGATATAGCATGTGTAGTATATGAATTAAGTGTTTTGGATTAAGTTTGATGATGTTAGATGAGTGTTTATTAAAGACAGAAAGTTGTGTGTGTGTGCTGCCATCTTGTGGCTACTTGTTCAAGTGAAGGTCTTGATGAGATTATGGCTGATTTCTTGACTAAATTGGATGCTTATTGGTGTAGAAATGGTATTGGAATGATAGGAGTAGAGTTAGGTGTAAAAGCTGGAAAATGGAATGTGAGTATGTTTCAATGTTTGGGTCATAAATTTTGATATGGTTATGCTATTGAGATTAGGTTTGGCTTGAATTAAACTTGAGAAGTTTGGCTAGAATTCTTATGAAGGATGTTCTGTCCAATTGTGGCTTTTAGGGTTTTGAATTTTGCTTGAAAGTGAGATATATGTGCAGGGTAAATAGTGGTAATTCTAGCATTTAGAGATTTGTGACCTAAAACTTTGGAAAATTTTTCTAGGCTAAAGTAGACAGATTTTGTGAAATTGGTCTTCATGAAAGTTAAATATTTTCTTGTTAGTTTTCTATCGCCACTAAGTATGTTAGTTTTCGAGTTTGAGATTGAAACTTATGACTTGTGAACTTTCAGATGTTTTTTTTTTCAAAGAATGAATGTGCTTTGTGTGTGAAATGTCTCTAAGTATAAGTTTTGTGATTTCTGTGCTTCGAAGCCACTTCAGGATTGTTATTGTTTAAATTAGCTCAAGTGGTCTTAGGGAAAGTTGTGGAGGAATGTCTTAGCTTTATAATGATGCATAATATGCTAATTTTGGATGTAGGGATTGTAAGTTATGAATTGTTAAAGTATGGATATGGTTTAGGTGATATATTGATTTAACAGTCTTTAACAGGGCAACCACAATCATGGGCGAATTTGACCTAGTTAGAGGTGGAATTTGCTTTTAAGTCCTTCATGAGAATTGTAGCTTGTTTTTGTCTCTTTTCATTGAGATAAGGTATGGAATTTTTGCACAATATGTTAGGAAGTTATGATTTTTGGAAGATAGTGTTACTGTTAGGATGACACTTATATGGGCAAAAGCTTTGGTTGAGAAATTGATCTATTTATAGGTTGAATTTGCTTCCAAGTTATTCATGAAAGTTGTATAATATGTTTTTCTCTTTATTTTGATATAAAGCTTGAAATTTTTGGCAAAGGGAATGAGAAGATATGATTTTTGGAAAAATGTTGCATTGTTTTGGATTATAATGGGTAACTTTGATTACATTTTTGATACCCTTAGGGGTGAAATTAGTTTGTGAGTACTTCATGGAACTTTTAGAGTTTTCCATGATCTTTCCAATGAGACCTTATTTGTGATTTTTGGATACTTGTGTGAAAATTTAGATCTTGTGAAAGAGGAGAATGAAATTAGAGAAAAAAAAAAGAAAAAATTTGGAATTTGGCGGACGAGGGACTGATCCTCGCCCTCGCGATGGCAAGAGTTAGACCCACCCTCGCGAGGGCAAGCATTAAGCTTGTCGAGGCCGAGCCGTGCAACCCCCAGCGCTGGTCGACCCGGTCGTAACGTGCGACCCCCAGCGCCCGATCTGGCCCAACTCAAACCCTTTTTCATTATTTTGTGTATAGGTTTTCCATCCGACCTCCGATTGACCTGATTCTCAAGGCATCGGATTAGTGAGTCCTTTAATTTCATTTCTAGATAAAATTGGAAATTTTTATAGATGAAATTAATGTAGATTTATTAGGTCAAAGTGAGGGGACCGAAAAATTATTTTTTCTAGTCCGTGTTTTTTTTAATAATTGGACTTATAGAGGTCCGAATTGAGTCATTTTGGTGTCATTGGTCTTCTAAAATTTAGAGGAAATTTATTTGATGAATATTTATGGAATAATACCGGGAATGTCAAGAGCATGCATTGTACACATTTTAATTGCTACATGTGCATTTTTAAATATTTCTGATTGTACATTTGGTAATGTTTGTATTTTTTGACTGTTATAGAGGCACTTTTGGAACGTCAACCTACCAACGTTGCTGAGACTTTCAGACATTAGCTCGGAAGCTATTGGTGAGTGACCTAGACAGTTCTCTCAATTATTATTTGCTTAGAAAATTGTGGTGAATAATGGTGGGTTAGTAAATTGTGTTTTTAATTGTAGATTTCGGACAGAAAGTCTGATGAATTGGGGAGCTATGACATAGAAATGCTACTTGTATGGGAATTTGTGAACTACTTCTTTATGATGTGGTAAATTTGTGACATATGCGTTGATTGTGACATATATACTGTTTCATTGTGACATGTGCATTCCATGTATGAATGCATGATCAGATAATGACAGTTGTGACCGGAGCAGCCACTGAGAGCTAAAAGCTCAATGTATTTGGGCCTTGAGCCCACAGTGATTCAAAGCCTCAGGCTCAATGATTAATGCACCTATATTGGGACAGTTTAGGCACTTGGTCACAACATCGTAATAAATTAGAAAAGTGTCACATACGCATTTCATATGTATTTGATTTAATCTCTTTGATTGAGTGAAAGGCAAAATGCCTTATACTTGTGTGTTAACAATCATGTGGTACTTCTGAATGTGGGTTTATTGAAATAACTGTGTTATGCTTGAGTGTTGCATGAATTGAGTGAACCATTGATAATGGTTACCTCACTGAGTTCGCAAAATCACCCAACATTGCAACATATTTTTCAGGACCGAGAGTAGACTCCTAGCTCTAGAGGGACTTTTCCTGCCGTGTAGATCGTGTTGGCAAGAGAAGCATGGCTCACAAGTCGGTCAACTGGGACTTTTGGGATGACCTAGTTAGGGCTGATATATTTTCCTTGTTATAAAGTATTTTGTACTAGGTTTTTGGAGTGATGTGCAGACAGTACAGAATGACAGATGTATAAACTTCTTGATTTTGATGAATGAAATGAGGAAAAAAGTTGGTTTAAAAAAATTAGTGATTTTTATACTGATGTTTTATTTTTATGATGCCATGTGAAGTACAGTAGTGATCGTTTGTAGCTCACCCTTATCGTAGAATATGTATTGGAATGACCTACGGACGTCTCGGTGTGTACCCTGCGGCAAGAGGGCGTTACATGTGTAATGTGGATCGTTGAATGTTAATGAGAATTTCTGGGTTATGTTCATCTTCTTTAATTCATTATTATCTCTACGCTTGATCTCCATAGATGCAATTTTAGAAAGCATAGGGGTGCTGAAGAGTGAACCATGATTTATACTCTAGGAAGGTGAACACTTTGGATTTAGATTTAGAGATAACCTAAGCTAAGGTGAGGACAAAAAGTTGCTTGTGCTTAACGAGTTTGGTTAGGGAGTCATTCCATTGAGAAATGGGTATCTCTAGCTAAATGTTCCTGTATTCTTTGAGAAAAGATATAGGTATAATAGGGCCACTGTTTTCATAACCTACATTCAACCCATTTCATATTATGCATTTTAACCTCTTAAATAGGTGAACCTCTACCCCTATTTCTAAATCATTTATTAAAATTTTTTTGACTGTTTTGTTATCACTTGCAATTTATTAATCACCCAACTCAAATCAATTTTATAATTTCTGTCGATAGCATGGAATTAAGTAGAGTTAAGTTGATTGGTAAATGAATTGGTCCTTAAGGGAGACGACTTTAGAATATTTGCTGTGTGGATACTAGAACGAATCTGTGCACTTGCAGAAATAGTCAATCATATACTACCATTTTACAATCAGATTTGTATCTTTAAGTTAGCTTGATTTACTCCAAACTCATCAACCATACTTAATACTTATCCTTGAACATTTCCATGATCAAAAGCCTCTTATAATGCACACACAATTGTTATTTTAAATATGAAATTTTAACAAACTAAATCTATACATTCACCAAACTTTTTTCCAGCAAATTTATCCAATTCTCATTGATAATTACCCTATGTTCTTCAATGCTCATTCATCCATACCTTATACACATTTCTAATGTCCTTTAAGATCATGTTTGCATTAAAAGAACTCATTTATTCCTTTAACAAATCAGAATTTCCATATTTGAACTCAACCCATCAAAACAGCCCATTCTTTAGATAATAACATCAATTAACTACATAAACTTATCAAGATCTTAACCAATTAATCAAGCAACAATCTAGGTTCATTACTATCCTTAATCGAGTCCAAATATACCAATTTAGAGTGAAATTTCTAAGCTGGTTCAACATATACAAAAGGCTGAAACTAAAATTCTAGAATTTGTTAACAACATTACTAATGTGTGTAACTTTTCTACCTTCAATACTTCACGAATTTAACAAGCTTAAAGACATCACTAACACCTGAAATTTTCCAGATTTCATGTTCCTTAAGGTTAATTTAACTTCCATATTGGTTATACTAAGGCTTACAAAATTCTGTTCACAACTTTAATTGTTTTACAAACACACTTATAGATCAAAATTTCCAGGTTTGAAAACATCTTAATGACACCTATCTTTAGCATGAATTCCCCATCAATTATACTTCAATTCCCAACTTACATCATCCATAAAGCAGTCCACAAACTACCATTTTCGTATATGTAAAAATAGACTAGAAAAGTACTCATTCATTCTCCATTTTTCAGCTTTTCTTAGGACAGGTTTTTAGGTCAATTTTGTATGGCCATTATGACATAGAAAATGAGGTATTTAGGCAATATATTCTTCTAAACAAATGTTCCTATATGTATTAAGTTCTAATTACATAAATTTAATGTAGTTTGGTTCATTATTCCTAGAGCTATACCCAAAATACTATAGACTATTCTCAAATAAGGACAACAACTGATACTCAACTTCAAGCCAAAATTTCAAAACTCTTAGAGACGGAACTTAAATTCAATTCCTTTATGAAAATTGTAGGCTTATGTATCTAGTTTAATCTAAAATTAAAATCATACCATTTGGACATCTACAGATTAATATATAGCTAAATTATGGATGCCTATTTAGTGGAACCACTCCATCTAACTAGGTACACACTCCAATTAACTCACTTCAGTTATATTATGAAAAAGTAATGCCAAAGACACATGCAAATGAACCAACAACATCCCATTTTCATCTAGGATATTTCTCTTAACAAAATCTTTCATGTTACACTTAGAAAACACAGCAAGATATCAAAGTTTCCATATAAAAGAATCCACTTTCATCTAACTTACTCCAAACGACTTCATCATCAACATCTTATACAATCTTTCCTAATTCAATCATCATAATCACATGCCTTAAAGATCAGATTTCTACTTACATGGGAAGCTCAAATTCTACCTCAAATCCTCAAGCTAATCGAGCCCTCCAAGCTTGCAAGATTATCACAAAGTAAAGGTGAAAACAAGTTGATTTTCGGCTAGGACAAAGAACAACAAAAGTCTGGTTCTTTGGCTATCTTATGAAGGTTAAAAATATGAAGTTGATGTGGTCATTTAGCAAGGTTGAAACCAAATTACAGAGATGTGTGTTAGCGGCAACTTTTGGTGGAGAAAGGAGAAGAAGATGGTGGATTTTTCCAGTAGCAACTTAGCTTAATTCAACTAGGTGCAAGGTGTCTCCAAACTACCTTAACATGTGTCATTTGGCATGTAAGCCATTTATCTCCTCCTTAAGCTGCCACGTGTCTCCTAATTACTAGTCCGGTTGTCATTCCCTCATGTTGTCATTTGTTAACTAATTACCTATGCCAAATGTCACCTAATTATTTGTCCATTTGTTAGTCAATCAAGCTGCCATTTGTCAATTATTTCATAGGCTTAATCATCCTAATTTTCCATATGTCAATTTGTCTCGCCACTTGGTATTTTCCTAGTCCAAATATATATATTAATTCATCACTTTTGTAATGGTAACAATTAATTCCAAATTTACTACTTGTAGCCAATCAAACCAAAATTCAAGACATAAACAATGCACAATTTACTTCATAATCATTTTAAATTTTTTATACCCCAGAATATGCCAATTGAGTGCATATACTATATTTGCATTGTGTACGAAATCATCATTCATGTGTGTATGCTAATGATATGCATGTGAGTGAAATGCATTTCTTTAATTCTCAATGATATTAATAATCTAAGGTTCTAACCCTTAATATGAAAAATAGGTTGTTACATCCCAAATCAAACGTGAAAGGGAAATAATAAAGAAATATGAAAATATCTTATTTCGGTTATATAACTTTCCAACGAGCTTTCTGAAGTTGTAATGAGCACGAATCTACTGAGACTTTCACAAGAGTTGCTCACTGTAGCACGCTAAAGCGTTTATGTAGCTTTCTGTATACGTAAACCTCTAAATGGGCCACAGTATTCGTGCATTCAAGATTTACTACAAAAGTTACAGGAGACCTTAAGCTTCTATATATAGTATTCATATCGGACCTCCCATCACTGGCTCAATATAGGTCTAGTATACACTAATCGTGGGTCCATTTTCCTCCTGAAGTTTGGCCCATTAATTTAGATAATTTATTAGACCACTTTATTATCTTTATTTAGATCACATTTACGTAACTTAATTGATGAGTTATTGAAAAATCAAAAAATACAATTAATTATTGTCCACCAAATGGGAAAATATCTAACAGGACATACATCAATGATTTTCATATTTCATTCATAACAACAAGCAAAACATGCAATGGTTTTTCAATTTCTAAATCCATAAAATATGTTGGAGGCATCTAGTTTTCTAAACGACAAGTTTTCAAGACAAAAGAGGTAGCATGCTATGGTTTTTTTCTTAAAATGATAAACTAATTTTCATAAGTTACAACATGTATAGGAGGCTAAAATTTTAATTTTTAGAAATTACAAAACAAAGGGTGATTAGTTTTAATTTTCAGAAAATTTAAACAAACTTAATACATTAAATTGAAATTTAATTCTTAGTTTTATCAAATCAATAACAATTAGGCAATTTAATCAAGTCAAACAATTAAAGGTGACTTTAATACCATTATTGGGAAATCGGGTAGGATTCAATCACCTTTATAGCAAAAAAAATGCAAAAAAAATTTCGTTTGATTTTCCAAAGCCAAGATCACTTAAATTTTATAACATGATTAACGCATAAAATATAATAAAGTATAAATCTTAGTTTTTATCTTACTTTAAAGCTTAATTATTTTCTTGTCGATTTCTTCGAATTGTTTTTAAATTAACCCATTTCAATCACTATAGTCATATAAGTGTCCGATCTCTAGTGGTATCCATAAAATATATTGAGAAAACTTTACAACTATTTTAGAGAGGATTAGACAATAAGTGGTAGCACCCTGAACCCTAAACCTATTTATAATAAATCTTATATATTTTAGTAATTAATTAAAATTAAATACTAATTTCAATTAAATTTTAATTTTAATTAGAATTAATTCTAATTAAATATCTATTACACTGAAATAAGATACAATATCTCGTATTAATCTTTATTTATTAAATATCTCATACTTATAAACTTTCTTAAACTTTACAATCAAGTCTAACTTAAATAAATGACATTTTATCTCTTCAACTTGTTCTTTGTGTGTGACTGATTAGGTCCTTAAATATGTTTGTAATAGATAAATTATAATCATAAATCATACTTAGGATTAGATAATTAAATTCCTTTAATTTATTTTAAATTTTCTAATTAAATAATTTATATCCATAAATCAATATTAGTGTCTAGCAACACATCATAATATTTAAATATTTAAAAATGTTAAGGTAGTTTTAAGTAATCTTTTCATCCATAAGTTTTTTGTATAATTAAATATTTTCATTATATAATGTTCCAATTAGATATAGAGTATGAAATTAATGTTTACTCTATTTGAGTTTAATCATATTAGATCTCCATCATTAGTAATTGATCATAGAATGACATTTGCAAACTATTACAAAATATTATTCCACATTGACTAATAATTTCTCAAATCAATATTAATCGAGAACAACTAAATATTCTCCCTAATTATTTTAGGGTTATAAATCTTATATAGATCACTTAACTATCTCCATATAGTTTATGATATATCCAATAACTACTAACTAAACTACCCTTAATTAGAATATGTCATAGATAGTATCAAAATATAAGAATTCTTATATGGGATACTTTAAAACTCTCAAGTCAAAGGATCCCTCGTATAATTATCATAATAAAATTTTCATGACACAAGTAATGCTCTAAACTAAATTCTCATGTGAGGACAGTTTTATGAACTTGTTCTCTAAGAAGTATTTACACATTTGTTTAAATATCTTTATACTTTATTTTATAAGATCGACTATTTTCGTTATAAAAAAAACATAATAAGTGCTAGTCTTTTTATGTTTTATTAATGTCTAATATTAACAGAATAATAAATATAAACAATTTATGGATAATACATAATTGCAATATGAATATCATCGTAATTTTATTTTTATCTCACGGATTTTATCATATATATTTAAATATGTATAAAATAGAGAATAATTATAAACAATTATATCATCAAATAACAATCAACCCATTGATTGTAAGACATAAATCATCACTTTATTTAATAACTACATTTTTTCCTCCTCCCTTATAGAAAGTTCACATATTTTTCTGGGTAAGCAAAAATAGCATATATAATTCTTGTATGCAAGATTAATATAACGATATATCACATACAATATTTAGGTCTAAATGTTGAAAATGCCCTCAGACAACTTATTAACTTCATTCACCTTAGTAACTTTCCCGTACAGCAAATACTACAATGTTTTATTCAATACAATCTATTTCGAAACCTGATGAGTGTAAAATAGATAATTAATACCTAGACAAATTTAGCCCATTACATCAGCCTAATGAATATAAAAAAATTATGGCGGTAAGAAGAGGCTTTTGTTTACTCGTGACTGTATATTAGAAAGCTATTATTAATAAAAGTTAACCCTTGCTTGGGTCATCGATTATCCTATTGAATTTGAAATGGACTCGATCGCGGTGATCACCCTACTCTTTTTTGAGGCGAGTTGGTCCACCATTCTCAATCTGATTGTTCAGGGAATCCGGAAATTATTTACTCAGAATTAGACCATTACACATCGCCATATTTATTGGGAGAGTAATCGTTGCGCAGATTGCCTTGCAAATTATGCAGTGCGGCTCGCCCTTGGATTTATTTATTTAGATATCACACCTAATGAGTACCATTTTATCTTCCTTAAGGATCAGTCGGACATTAGTTTCTCTCTTGTAAATTGTATCTTTTTTTTCCTTTAATAAATAATAAAAAAAAGTTAACATTTGGACTAGCCCTTTGTTTCCCTTAATAGAGCTGTAATCGAAAAGTATTTTTACTACTTGAGCTTGGAAAGCTAAACGTTTAATGTCTGACCTGGAGAGGTAAGTATAAGCAACTTACAGAGAGAGACCAATACCGTCTAGGGGTTTAAGAAGAAGGTGATGCATGCCAATTGCGACCTACAACTCTCACTAGCCCCACTGTCGTGAATTCATCGACCAAATGGTTTCTCTTTCCACTTGGTTTCGATACGTTGCCCACAAGCTCGAGTACTCTCTTTCCCTCAGTTGGAAGGTAAGGTTTATATCTTTCTGTGCCTGCCCTTCTATCTCGTGTTTTTATTGCTTGCTTTCCCATGTGTGTTCCTCGTATAGTTAACGCCTTTTGATATTTCGTTTTGGATTTCTTGTTTCAATCGAGGACACAAGATAATGAATGAGTTGATGTCTTGTGAGCGCTTATGCCGGTTGCGGTGGCTCTAAGTCTGCAATTGTGTATTTTGTTGGTTCTTTTTTACTTTTTACATTTCTTGGTCCTGATTGTTGATCTAATCTGATGAGGTGAGCACTGCAGAAAATTGTCGCAAAGATTGATTCTTTAATGGGTTATTATGGGTATTAATGCGGTGTTGAGATGATTTGCTAGGCTACAATAATTGGGGTTGTTTTAATCTTTTTTATATTTCCGTTTATCTGTAAACAATTTGCTTGTTCTGTTGGGACTATACTTTGCACTTCTCATTTGATCTGTACTTCTATTCGAGGAACAGTCAGATAATCAAAATTTTCTTGGCTTTTACTCTACCACTAGTTGGTATTTGTGTCTGATCAAGTGTGGAACATTGGGAATAATGCCTTAATTTAGGTTGCTTTGATGGATCAACTAGTACTTCATTGTAGACTTTGGAATTTTACCCTTGAGCTTTTAGTTTGGATATTTGCATGTGATAGCTGTTAGATACATCAAAAACTATCATATTAAAGGATTCATGATCATTCACTTATGATTATAATATAGTAGTTTTTTA
Organism: Erythroxylum brevipes; assembly: GCA_027479065.1. Classification (NCBI taxonomy): domain Eukaryota; kingdom Viridiplantae; phylum Streptophyta; class Magnoliopsida; order Malpighiales; family Erythroxylaceae; genus Erythroxylum; species Erythroxylum brevipes. The sequence goes on from JANIHY010000009.1 coordinate 18,914,085, forward strand.
CTGCTAGAAATTTAGATTATGCAAGGATGTCTTAAAGTTCCAAATTATTGAGACCAAATTGCAATTCTGTTTCTTGTTCCTCAAAGTTGTCAGTAGATGTTCAATGGTTGTTGTTTTGCTGGTCAATTTGTGCTTCTTGGGTTCTCTTCGAAAAAAAATCTTATACTTGTGGTTATTGTGAAGTCCCTGACTCAATGTTCACATGGTGCAGAGTTATAAGAGAGGTCAAATAAGTGATAGAGAAGTCTCAGATGCTGTCTGGAAAAATCTATTCCAGGGAAAATTGACATATTTGCACTGGAATAAAGGACATGAAATGGCTCCCACAATAGGAGAGCAAGGGGGAACTCTTCTGGTTCGAAAATTACCTGCTGCAGATCCAACGTAAGGAAACTCATCCTCTATGAAAGGGAATCCTGCCAGTGTTTAGAAAAATTTAAATCCATATTTACTTATGCATACTAGATATGCATGCTATTAACCAATAATCCACCTCACAGTCGAAATCTTATATCTTGCACCCCAATAGATTCGTCTAAGTCCTGCGTGACTGTCTAATCCAGGGCCAGCAGTTATGAGATTTTGTTGCTTTTGTTTGTTGGCTGTCTATGGCCTTTGAGCTTGTAGCCTTATTTTAGTTATAACCATATTACAGGGGTTATTAGGCAGCAGAAATTATACTCTTCCTCTTTAGTTTACATAAGCAGGTTCATGCCTAGCTTTTACCATAAAGCTGGATAAGCTGTTATTGTATCACATAACTAGGAAGCAGCTTTTAGACTAATTCAAGTTTTGCAGTTGCCAGTTTCGTAGTTAATGTGTATCACTATGATATTAAGTTCTCTATTTATTGTTTAACTGCCTTGGTGAATGCAATAGCTGTTGACACCTGAATGAAGGGATAAATGCAAAAAGGAAAGTGATATGCGCTGTTTGAATCTTAGAAGATTGTGTTAAAATTATGAGCTTATTATTTTATTCTTCATTGGCAGTCGTGTTTTTGTTGGAGATGTTGTAGTTCTGAAGGATCCTTCAAAATCAGATAACTATCTTGTAAGAAGATTAGCTGCTGTTGAAGGGTATGAAATGGCATCTACTGATGAGAAGGATGAGCCTTTTATTCTAGAAGAAGATCAGTGCTGGGTGTTGGCTGATAATGAGAAGTTAAAGGCCAAGGTATAAGCTCTTTTGCAATTATGAAATTTATCAATGAATGTAGACGTGTTTCTGTTGTATTCATTTCATTGCTCACTTTTTTCCATCTGGAAAAAAGAGTTTCAGTACTATAGTGGAACTAGATTTATATTCATTTTTTTGATGTAGGACCATAGAAAAGAAATCAACTAGTTCCTAAAACTCTCAGAAATTAGAAAATCTGGGCTGTTGGGGTTTTGTTAGCTGCTTGAAATTCAGATTTCAGTTCTGAAATTTCAGTAAAAGTTGTTTAAACTTCAGATTTGAATTGCTAGAAACTTAGGTTGGGATTGTTTGAATTTTTTTGTAGGAAACAAACAATGCATAGTTCTAGGAATCACTCATAGGGTAGGGAGCTAGGAATCATTGTTAAGTTTTAAGAATCACTTTTAGAAGAAAGCATCATGTTGGAGTATTGGTGTTAACGATAGGATTCTATGGAATAGAAGTCAAACTTTCCTTATTCCTTCATGATTGGATTCCATGATTTTAGGCATTTAGTTACAGATCTGTAGTTGATTATTTTCATATGCATCCCGTAGGATTTTTTAGGAAAACTTTATTTTCTCTCATATATATCTATGATAGAATACATTGAATTTATAGGGTACTTTGTACCCTTTGAAAAGACTAATAAAAACAGAAATAATCTAAATATAGTAACTAAAATATACACTACCTTATTTCTAACCCCAATTTTATTGATTCGGGTCCTTTGTTCAAAAAATAGAAACAACTAGAAATTAGGAAAGGAAATCAAACTGTTATCTTCTAACAGTCCCCTCAAGTTGGTGTATAGGTATCATGCAAACCTAACATGCTAATAAGGAAGTCAAATGATGGCTTGCTCAGTCCCTTTGTGAGGATATTTGCTGTTTGTTGTTTTGTTGGAACAAATGTTATACATATTAATCCTCCTTCTAGCTTGTCTTTGATAAAATGTCGATTAACCTCAACGTGTTTAGTTTGATCATGTTGCACTGGGTTATTTGCTACATTGATTGTGGCTTTGTTATCGCAGTATAACTTCATAGGAGTCTCTAAAGGCAACTTTAACTCTTTTAATATCCGCTACAGCCATATTAGTTCGCAAACACCATTGGCCATTGCTCTATATTCAGCCTCAACACTACTACTTGCTACTACACTCTGTTTTTTTACTTCTCCAAGTTACCAAATTACCCCACACGTAGGAATAGTGTCCCATTGTTGATCTCCAATCAATGGAGAACCTAGCCCAATTTGCATCAGTGTAGATTCCGACCCTGAATTGTTATTTTTTCTAAAACACAAGCCTTTTCTTGGAGATTTCTTCAGATACCGTAGAATACGGTAAGTAGCCTCAAGGTGTTCCTTTGAGTGCATAAATTGACTCAGAAGGTTGACTGCGAAGGCTATGTCTGGCCGAGTGTGAGATAAATAAATTAACTTACCAACCAGCTTGTGATATCTTGTTGTACCCACTGGGCATCCTCCTTTGCTATTTCCCAGTTTCACATTTGGATCCACTGGTGTATCTACTGGTTGACATCCACTCATCCTTGTCTCTTTCAACAAATCTAGTACATGCTTTCTTTGGTTAACAACAATCCCCCATTTTGATCTGGCTACTTCCATTCCTAGGAAATATTTGAGAGAACGTAAATCTTTTTTTTTTTTTGAGAGAACCTAAATCTTTGATTTCAAATTCAATAGCCAAATTCTTCTTTAAGCGATACATCTCTTTTAAGTCATTGCCTGTCAAGATAATGTCATCTGCATAGACTATTAAGGCTATGATTCTTCCACTTGATGAAGCATTTATACCTAAAGTTATTTATTAATAAGAATGTCTCTTCTGTTCATTGTGAATCATTCATTCTTGCACAGCAATCAATTCATCATTATCTAATTTATCCTTACAAATCTTAAAGAGGTTAAAATCTATAGTAGTGATGGTTCTTGTATAGTCTAAAGTAGTGATGCAAAAGATCTTAAAATCTATAGAAGAACTAAAAGAAGGAAAATTAGCCAATGGTGGGATGAAGGATGAAAATTGGGTTGACAACAAAGGCTGAAATTTAGATTATGTTGAGATTCCTTATTAGATAGGAAGAAGTAGTAGGATAACTATATTATTCTAGTTTTAGATATGTTATCCTAGTTGTTTAGGACTTGTTTATAGAATTTTTACTGGAATAGGATTTAAATTTGTTAGAAAAATTTTCCTACTAGAATAAGAGTTGTAAGAACTTCTCTATAAATGTGTGTATACTCAGCCCTTCAATGATAAGAGAACCTGAATTTTTCATATAAACTTGATTTTTCAACTAGAAGGTATGATGCTTTCTTCTAAGAGTTATTCTTAGACCCTATGAGTGATTCCTAGTTTTCTACCCTCCTTTGTTTGTATTTCTCGTTAAATTCCAGCAAACCTAACCTAAAATTCCAGCCATATTAAACCCTAAAATCCTAGCCTAAAATTTCTAGCAACAAGCCCTAAAATCCCATCTATACCTAATAAAAAATTTAGCATTTCAAGCTAAAATTCAGACCTGAAATTTGATATTTCAACAGCCTAATATCAACCATATTTCCTAATTTTGTGATTTTTAGCTACCAGTTAATACTTCTTCTATTTGTCCTACGTCAAGTAGTCTCCCAAGGCTTGGTTTTACTCAATTCAGCATAAATATGACAATTTGGCTACAAGCAAGGCCAAGCATATCATATCGTGTTTATTAAATTGTTTGAAGATGGGAAGAGATCAATTTTGATTGTATACGTTGATGAAATGGTTCTCAAAGGAAATATACTCTAGATCTTTTGAAGGAAACTAGTAAACTTGGTTGTTGACCTGCTAGCATGCCTTTAGAAAGAAATTGGAAGCATAATATCTCTGCAGATGATCCTAAAACTAACAAGGAAAGTTATCAATGTCTAATTGGGAGGCTAATCTACCTATCACTTACCACACCTAACATTATTTATAGTGTAAGTTTAGTTAGTTCATGCATGCTCCCACAAAAAGACATTGTGCTCAAATATCTTAAAGGAGTTATTAATAATTAAGTTTTAGGTTTCAAGCATTTTTCTACCTTAACTAGGAACATATGACACAACTAACAACATTTACTATAAAAAAGTTTCTTTATTGCTTTTGCACTATCTTTTAGGTTACAATTTGAATCCCTTTTCTTATTTGTGATCTTTTGGTCGTTCGAGCTAAAATTCTCTCTTTTTGGATCTATCTCCTTATGTTTTTAACTTTACTAATGGTTCATCGTCATGAGATTCTTTATATTTTATTGTTTTTGTCAACTTGTAATAGTGTGAAGAACTCACTCTCTTTCTTCCCCTTCTCTTTGTGAATTTCTATCAAAGAGCTATCATAGTCATTATGGTAAACGGTAAAATTTTCCTAGCCAAAGAAAAGTGTAAAGTTGCTTGTGTTTTTCATTTTTCTTTTCACCATGATAAAATTTATTTCTACAAATACTGTGTTTGGAAGATCCTGTAATTGAATGCCTGAAATTGTATAGATATGCATCTTATGTCTACAGTGATTTATGCCTACTTGATTACATTCATGTTCATCTTGGATGTTGTTTTTATTTTCTGCATCCCTTTTTTTAGTTCCATTTAACATTATTGCTTGGGGAGGAAAAGCTGGGAGAAAAGGCTTATCTATTATGAACAATGTCATTTAAGTCTTGGGTGAGTTGGTCATGTAGTTTGCGGCGCCTGAATCTATAACCCATAAATGACAAGGATTTCTGCAAGACATTAAATCCAATTGAACAGGAAGGATTACCTGACAAAGCTAATGAACTCGCATGTGATGTTTTACTTAGCTGACCCATCAACCATCTAAGCTTATCAATACCTTCACTGCTGAATTCCCCCAGTTCTTGTAGCTTTTGTTGATTATGTTGAGTGATGACAGGGCTAATGAACTCGCATGTGATGTTTTATTTAGCTGATGCAGTAGCCTTCTAAGCTTGTCAATGTCTTCACTGCTGAATTCCCCCAGTTCCTATAGCTTTTCTTGATTATTTTGAGTGATGTTGGCCAAATTAGAAGACTAGTTTCCTTTGTTGCCGCACTCTCAGCTTGGTGGTCTACCATCCAATTTCAAGCAACTTTCTTTGGCGTGTCTTGATTTCTTACAGTTTGTACTTCAAAGGCCGTCTTTGAGGTCTCTAATAATCCGATTCCGGCAACTTACTCTATAATAGATTGGCATATTATGTGACTGATTTCCCTCCTTGTCTTCTTGTTCTGGCTTTTACCTTTATTTCATATACTTGAGCAACATCCTTAACCGTAGAGTAAATTTATTGAATTGTCTCCGAATCTCTTTTGTGGTTGGGAGAAACGTGCAGGTATCACTAATTTCGGGTGTCTCAGAACTCTGTAGCCATGACATAATAAGAGAGTCCTCTTCATCCCAAACTTTGAAACCTGTTCGGGATGCGTTCCCAATAGGTTACTCAGTTTTTTTTAACCTTTTGAGGATGGCTTGCACTAGTTGAGGCCACTTTAGATAATTCTTACCATCAATCAGTTTGTAAATGATATGTTTGGAAGCTCACCTTTTGATTGAACTTCTTTAGAATTTTGGGTGGCTTTTTGGATAGAATTAATTTCTGTGATTTCAGACATGACTTTTGTGATTGGATTTTGAATCGGGTGAGGTTTGTGATTAGAGTTGAAAGAAAAAGAAATCGCAGTGATGGAATTGGGAAAGTGCACCATTGAAGGTTGCACTATGATTGGAGGTTGCAGCAATGAAGGCTGCTAGAAATTGCAATGAAGGCAGCGGCACAAATTTCCTCAAAACCCTAAGGTTCTAATACCATGAGGAAAAGTTGGCAGAAAAGGCTCATATTATACGAACAATTTATAGATAATTTATACGTATTCATTTTGCACGCCTTATTACCACCTAAAACATAGGAATCCCACTAATTAGCGAATCCTACTATTGGGGAAAATACAATTAATTCCACAATTGAGGATTATACACTCTCCACACTAATTAGGCACAACTAAAGTGTCTGAACAACAAAACTCTTTTCTTTTTTGCCCTGTTCTAACATTTAGTGATCTCAGGTTCGTTAGTTCAAGATGTAGGCTGCTTTTATATACTGTTGGTGATATATCTCAAAGAGCATGTGTTTTTATGGATTTTTTTGGCAAAATCTGATTATCTTCACCATATATTTTCTGGAGGGAACTCAGGAAGCTAATGATAGTCGAACATTTGGGCCAGTTGCCATGTCAGACATAGTTGGTCGAGTTATATATAGCCTCCGAACTGCTGTAGATCATGGTCCTGTGCTGAATAGGTAAGTTGCTAGTCTCCACTGTTAAAACTACGTTAAGCTTGATAACGCCTATTATGGGTACTTTAAGCTTGATAATGCCTATTATGGGTTTGAAGTACTTATATTCCATGTACCAGTCATTTTAGCATGCAAAAGGATGCACCAGTATTAGAAGTGGAGCTAGATGTGGAGGAGATGGCAAAAAATCACAAGGGATAGATTCTGCCCACAAAAGGTTCAAGAAATGGTTTGTGTAAGAGCTAACTTATTTTCCCAATTGATGCTTTTCTAGTTTCTAGTCCATATATATATATATAATTCATTTGTCTTTAAACTTATTCGTAGTGGGGGGATAAATTATTTTTTCCAGGGTGCTGCAATCAAGCTATACGGTCTTCCTTTGCACTGAAAAGAACAAACTGGCTCTTGTGCAAACCTGGAATTTTTAACTTACGATTGCATTAGAACAATTTTGTAATTTGTGATTCCAGACCAGGAAAAGAGGTAACGGGAATTGAATGATGGCTATATCTGCCACTGCAGTTGCTGTTGCTGTAGCTCTTTACTTACCTGGACCGCCACGTATGAAGACTTGATCGACCCTACCTTTGTGGTTTTAAGATTGATAATATGTCCGTTGGTTTTCGAAATAAAGTTTTGGCTATGCATAGCTTGCCGTACAATGCCCCATTCTATGTGATGAGGACGGAGTTATAACTGTGAATGCTTTCTTTTTACACAAGGTAATGTGTGAATATTTCTGGTTACATTTTTCTTGGACCTCTCTGATGTGAAATCTTACGTTGCAAACCTGGAAATACTCAATATGACTGCCAGTTTTAATGCTGCATTAAGCAAATTTATCCGCTTTCTTTCGTCGGAATTTATCCCATCATATGAAGCACCGCAAGTCAAAGCATCACATGCAAAGACTTTTGAAACACAACTAATTTCCGGAAAACTGCTTAAGTAAAGTCTTAAAAGCATTAAAAACTCTTTTTGCACTTTAAGGTTTGTGCTAAAACATATATTAATTTATAATATTTTACAAACAACCTGAATTTTCAACTACTAAGCAAGCTATATCTAAATAAGAAGTGTTTCCCCCGTTTTAAACACTTTGATTTTGATTCTTATTTTTTTGATAATCCAAGATTTTGAGAACCAACAACCTTTAACTTCACAATTTTTGTAAAGACTACCATGTTCTATTCTTTACAAAATATGAACAAGTACCTTTTTTTTTTTTATAAGTCAGAAGAATTTATAACTTCAAAAAATATGTACAAAGAAGTTCACTCAACTAGTACTTGTAAGGGCACAATAGCTCAAGCATAAGAAGCTATCCCACATTCCTATCTGAAGCAATGATTGCGAAACTCAAAGGAATCAACAGCTATAACTTATGGAAACTACACCTCCACAATAATAATCAGATCTCTTATAAACTAACCAATCACACAGAAGAACTTAATTAACTAGAAAAATGCTTCCCTCAATTATCCAATTTCTTAAGCCCATTTGGTGCAGCATACAAATATAATGCTTAATACCAATCTAAACATCAACTTCCCTAGCCAAGATAGAAGACAGTTGAAGCAGAGATGAACATAAGCAATGGCAGAAGAGCTTCTTGTGATGCCTCGTAGGTAATGACTTCAGTGTGAGTGTGACAATAATGTCCAGCCTCGGTCATCTTAGTTGCTTTAGAGCTTGAAAGAAGTTGGATCGCCAACTAACTCCTGTCCGATCTTCAAATGGGGACATACGTGCTATTGACCACAGGACATTCTCAACTGACAACCTACAGAAAAGTTATTGAAGAACAGAAATTAAATAATTACCTCCTCTCGATGTTTAAGTTAAGAAGTACCCTAATGTGGGAGATTACTCCGAGTGACACACTCTCCACATCCTTAGCTTCATCCTTGAAGGTTCGTGCCTTACGTTCGCTCCATATAAAGTAAATAGTAGTAGATAGCACGAGAGGGAGAAGATTAAGGCTTGGAATCCTGTTATTGGAGGCAATAGTAAACCAAGAAAGGATAGCTGAAAGGGTTGGCTGAATGAGGATGGGCACATTAAAATGTGAGAGGTAACGGTCCCAAATGATTTTAGAGAAGGAACATTCAAAAAATAAGTGCTCAATGGTTTTATTTGCTAATATGCACAAAGAACAATGGTTAGGAGTTTAAAGAAAGGACAGTTTGTCTCAGGTTGGCAACTTGTGAAGGAAAGCAATTCATAGGATAAAGGAGCACTTAGGTCTATTATGTTTAGACCATATTGGCTTATGCCAAGGAACTTTCTATAAGGAGGGTCGGAAGACTTCATAGGCTGATCCATTAGTATACTTTTTGGTGGGGCTAGTGATCCATTCCAAAAAATTAGGTTGGGAGCTATTTGGGAGATACCGAGGTGTTTCAAGGGTCCTGATGAAGTCCATGGATACCTCATGCCATCTCCATTCATCATTAAGGATTACTTGAAAAACTCTGGTTGTCATCGGAAGCTTTGAGTCATTAATCTCTCGCGCTGTAGAAAAGGTCATCAGGATTCCTCTCGGGTGCCAGAGATCCTGTTAGAACAAAGTAGATATACCATTTCCAATCCTAAATCTGAATTGATGCTACAGTTTATCCCTAACATATAAGACCTTTCTCCAACTCCAAAAGCTATTATAATTAGGTTGGGCACTCTAGAAGTTTTTTCTTTTCAGAATGATAGTATGCACCCATTGAACCCACAGAGCTTCCCTATCTTCAAACAAATACCAGATCCGTTTTCCTAATAGGACTTGATTCCATGTAGGCAAATATTTTACTCCTAAGCCCCCCTTCTTTTTTGATATGCAAATATCACTCCATTTAACCTTAGTATGAGAGTGTGACTCTACCGTCCCAGCCCACAGGAAATTCCTAAGCTTGGTCTCTATGTCCTTAAGGATGGAAGAGGGAAGTATGAAATGTGTGGACCAGTAGACTTGGAAAGAAGAGAGTACAGAAATTACCAAGTGGATTCTCCCACCATAAGCAAGGCTCTTATGAGTTTACCTATTGATCCTATTGTCTATCCTATCTAAAAGTGAGAGGCAATCCCTCCTGAATAGATGACCTGTAATGAGAGGAACTCCTAAATACCGAATAAGGAGATTACCTTGTTGAAGGCTTAAAAAAAGTTTCATTCTATGATGTAGATAGCTAACTTTCGGGGAAAGAAAAAACTCACTCTTGGAAGCATTTATATCCAAGTCAGAAAACATGGAGAAGGTGCACAAGGAATCAAGCAAGGTCTGAGCAGATAACAAATCCACCTGACAAAACATTAAGAGATCGTCAGCAAATAGAAGGTGGTTAAGCTTGAGACCTTGACATCCCTAATGGTATTTGAACAAGGGAGTATTTTCAGTGTTGACTCTCAAATTTCTGGAGAAGACTTCCATACAAATAATGAAGAGGAAAGGCGATAAGGGATCTCACTGTATTAATCCAGAGTTGCCTCTAAAAAATCTAGTTGGGGAACCATTAACCAAAATAGAATAAGAGGAAGTGGTTATGCATTCTCTGACCCACCCAATGAACCTTAGAGGAAGACCTACAACTTTTAGGGTGTTGAGATAGAAATCGCAGTGAATAGAGTCATATGCTTTTTGTAGATCTACTTTAAGAGCACAACGCTTCTGATTATTAGAAATGTGATAGTTTTTAAAGATCTCTTGTGCCAACAGGATATTATTCCCTATTCTGCGATTTTTTAGAAAGGCGCTTTGATTGAGACTAACTATGAGATGGACGATTCCTCTAAGCTTATTTGCTAAAATTTTAGCAATCGCCTTATAGAGCATATTGCAGCAAGAGATTGATCTATAGTCTAAAATTGTGGAGGGTGAGCTTGTTTGGGAATGAGAGATATGAATGTGGAGTTGAGCTTTTTGAGGAGCTTGAAGAAATACCCATTAAAGCCATTTGGACCAGGAGCCTTATTGGGATTTATAGAGTGAAATGCCGCTCTAATTTCTTAAGGTGATACGTCTGCAATAACAACATTTGCTTGAATTTCAGATAAGGGATTGGGAAAAAGATGTGCCACAAACTTTTCGGAAGAGTGAAGAGTCTTTTTAGCCCCTATAGAGCCTTTGATATATTTTTACAAACACCTTCCGTATATTAATTTTAGGACAAAATATAAATGGACACAAAATATACACAAGTGAGGGACTTTTATTATTACGTCATTAATGATAGTACACGAAATGGGGGATTGAAACCGGGCTAACCAACCCTTTATATCCATATTATATAGATTATTGAAGACAAAAGTTAGGAGAGATTTCTAACAATTATATACTAGCTGTAAAGACTACCATGTTCTAATCTTTACACAAGTTAGTCAAGTTATAACTACTAAGCTCCCTCCAATCAAAATAACTATTAAAGGAAAAGATTAGGACAACTAACTACTAGCTAAAATAACTAAACAATTGAAATAACCAATATAACCTACAATATTGTCATAACATAACTACTACCGCTAATAGCGAAGGTGAACTTTGATCTATCAAAAATCTATGTCTTGGGTTGCCAATATTGTTACAATAATACAGAACATCACCTAATAACTTTAATGAAATATGTCATTTACACATTTGTAATTTGTAGGACAGCTTTGGTTGCACTATCTTCTTGTGAAAATATACCATATTCATTTTGTTCGACTTCTGCAAATTATGTGATATTCATCTATGGAAAAGGGGTCTCACAGTCCGCCACTAGCAAAAGAAAGCTGACTTAACTCATCATCGACTGCAATTTTTTCAAATCTGCCTACTATGTTCAACGTCGGTCATTAGCTTTCAAGGTTGCCCAAGGAATACCTTTTTACCCTGAAAAGACTCTCTCAACATGTTGAATTAATGAGCAAAGATGTGAGCAGTTTGTTGCATATAAAGGAAGTAATCTTATATTGAACAAAACTTTAAAAAGTTTGGCTGCGCTTAGTTTCTCATTTGGTGTAGCAACATGTTCTCCTATTGATTTATGATATCTATCATTGGAGAGCTTTTCTTATCTTTGTAAGTCCACAAACTTATTCACTGTAGTACTAGCACTTAAGAGATTTTGAACACCCTACCTCTATAACTCAATTTGTACTCAAGATTGAAGTCCCAAAAGAAAGCTGAAGAGTTTGTTTTAATTTTAACACGTTAAAAATGTTTAGCACTAGATAATTGAACACCTTAACATAGCTCCAGACTGTTTTGACATATTTTAACTTTTCTTTTGTTATCTATGAGGTATTGTAAAGCAAGAACTACTCCCTGAATTCCTTTAACAATTTCACCAATTATCGATTTATCGACGACCAGTATATAGATCATCATTGACCTTTACACGCTAACTTAATTTGGTATTATTAACCAAATATGTTTTAACTAGGTAGCATCACCTTATCCATTTTAGGAACTCCTGTAATATGGAAATATTGTTGCATATTCCCTAAAAAAAATTCAATCTTAGCATCTCGGATATATTAAGATGCTTCGATTTCGAATTTTTCAACTTTGTCAAATTTGCTCTGATGTTTTAGACAAAGTTTGTTTGAAGAAGTGTGAAAGCATCATCCATCATAACCACCCATTTGTTTTTGGATAGATTCTAGAGCCTTATTCATTCCATCCGATAAAGCATTTATAGAAGTTTATCTTCTTCCTGGATTAATGGTCTAAGAAACTACAGATCCATCTATTACCTTAACTATTCCATGTTTCCTCTGAACATTTGTCATAAAAACTTTCCTTGTTTTTGTTGCATGTGAATGTGATGACTTGGCCCCTCCATATTTCAACCTTGACTAGCGGTGGGTGGTTGCCTACCCTTAAATGTCAAAGAAAGAAGGCTAAAATTGGTTGCATGGATTCAATAAAAGTTGCCACCGTTTTTTGCTTTGGCCTCTTCATATTTTGTCAACAATTTATGGCTATAGGTTAGAAGAATTTGGACGAAAGCTTGGGATTCATCAGCTATAAATAAAGGCTTCAACACAAGCACAAGACATCATTCATTCTTTCCTTTATGAAATCCTTTATCCTCTCTGTATACTTCTAAGCCTTTTGCTCAGCCTTTGTACTTGTATAGATTCTCCACATATTAGTAAAATTGCTCACCTTTCGGCCATGGACGTAGGTCACATTGATCGAACTACGTAAATCTTTGTGTTCTGTCCCATTTATTTTGTCTATCTTTATTTTCGTTATTATTTATCGGGCTATTAAATTCTACCGGTATCCGATCCGAGGGCATTTTATCTTAACAGTTTTTGTATGGGAATACTAGTTGTCATAAGGGTTAATTTTGTGGCTCAATATTGGCCTTCAATTCCATTATGTCACAACTTAGTTCCTTAACTAAGTTCTTAGCATGTGTCAATTATGTTATGTGCACTTCACTTAGGAATTATGTCAAACACTTCTTTATTAATCTTCTAAATTTGAGAAAATGAATCTGGTCAAAGAGAAGTGTATAGGATTCTTTTTATAAGCCTACAACCAAATTTCAACCAAATTTGGACAACTAGACAACCTACAGTTTTAAGTATGCCTTTGATACTTTTTCACAAACCCCTTTATACATTCACTTTAGGAACATTCTAGAATAGAAATCAAGTGGACATATGATATACTTAAGAGAGAAACTTTTATTAGTATATCATTAGTGATCATAAATGAAATAAGTTCTTGAAAATTGAAAAACAACTCATTTCTACCCATATTACATAGATATATAAAAGGCAATAGTTTGAAGAGGTTTCCAACAATTATACCCTAATTATTTATTTTTTTACATACGTTACCAAGTTATAACTTTTATGATATGTCCAAGCAACATGGCTATAGGAGGAGAAAGTTAGAACAACTAACTACTTAGTAACATAACTGGATAATCAACATAATTGATAATAACATAACTACCGTTATTAGTATATAAACTGAACTTCAATCTATTTAGAATCTATGTCTTAGGCAGTTAATTGTCATAATAGTGCAAAATATCACCCAACAGCCTTGAGTGAAATTTCTCACTGAAATATATATGTTATTTACACACTTGCAATTTTATGGAAAGCTTTGGTTACACCAACCAAAAACATACTATTGGAGTACAAATTTTACGTCAATCGTCTACTAAAAAGAGTCTCATATCTACTATCTAATTCTTTTGAGGCTCATTTTAAATGTATCTTAGTTGACCCATCTCTATCATTAAATGTTTCTTTATTAAAATTGTTGATGATAATCTATAGTAATATTGAAAAAAGAAGAGAAGAAAAACAAAAGAAAAAATAATAGATATAGTTGGTGATGGTACAATCCATGATTAAAAATTGACCTAGTTTGGTCTGTTCGATCGTAAAAACCTTGAATCTACTAAATTTCTGATTTGATTTATCTAAATAACATTTGTTAATAAAAATTGTCTGGTTTTTAACTAGCTTCCATACATCGGATTAAACCAATAGCTTTTTATTTGATAATGTCCTTTTTCAATCCTATTTTAAAATCTTTAATTTTATTTAATATTTATTATATTCCGATGGGATAATGTCCTTTTTCAATCCTATTTTAAAATATTCAAATTTTAATATATAACGAGTTCTAATACTAGTTGAAATTTTAAATCTTAAACCTCTTATATTTATTTTTTGGTTTAATTTTTAAAATATTGGGTACGATCTATCACTATCTGTCAAATTATAAGCTACTAATGGTTAAAAAGAGAGATGATGTAGTAAAAAAAAGTTTAACATATTTGAAAATATTATGGTTATAAAATTATAAGTTACACCTGTTAAATTCTAAGCTAATAGTGGTTAAAAAGAGAGATTATGTAGACAAAAAATAATAATAAACATATTTGAAAATATTAGGGTTTATAAAATTATAAGTTACACCCATAGAAAAGTCTTAAATAATTAGAACGCATGAGAAATCATTTGGAGCTTAGACTTTTCAAGCCCTATAGAAAGAGAAATTAAAACTCAAAACTAAGGAAAATTACACCCTTTGTTGCAATTTTATCTAAATGTCACATATTCCTATTTTACCCTAAAGAAAGATACAAAATTCCAATGAAAGTCCCCTATTAAACGATACATAACTTTCCTTAAGAAGAAAATGATAGCTCATAACAAGAAGTAGACGAGTCCATAAAATGCCAAATCTTAACTGAGCTTTAACTCTAAAGTTACGATGTATAAAGCGGTTGATTTAACTCCTAAAAACTTTTCAGGTGTTAATCTTCATACCTTTTTTTAATCTAGTTCAATCTTTTCCTAGTTAGAACCTTCCTTCCTTGTCCTATATATGTTTTTTTCTTGGGAAACTATTTGGAGATATATATTAGGAAATATATTGTCCATATTTTGTGCATATTAGGAATTATATATGTTAGCCATCATGACGATAACAAAGACCTCTATTGAAAAGTTTGACCAGAGCATTAACTTCGGTATGTGGCAGCTCAAGATGCAAGCCATTTTAATACAAGATGGATGTGAGATTGCACTTGATGGAGTGGAGAAAAAGCCAGCAGAAATGGCGTCAGATATATTCACGGATCTAGATAAAAAGGCTAGATCAGCCATCATATTGAATCTCTCTGATGAGGTTTTGCAGGAGGTTGCAGGTGAAATCACAGCTAAAGGTATGTGGGACAAATTGAAAGCTATGTACATGA
>JANIHY010000009.1:19002300-19017073 GCA_027479065.1 Erythroxylum brevipes
TGGCCTATGGAAAATTCCGTATATATAATAGTCCAAAGCGAGTTACTCTTTTTCCGGGTGTGGATTTCGTTTTTTTTTTTCCCTAATGTGTCCATCTCATGTAGGTAGAACCCTCAAACAGGCTTCATTTCAAGTCATTTGATACATAGCTAGCCACGTAGAAGTAGCAGTAACCAGTGTATTCTATTTATTCGTTGCTTAAATATGATATTGTTGGTCACTTTCAGATCCTAATGTCCCCACTTGGAGTTGGCGTCCTCCACGTCTTTCAGGACTTTGGGATAGTCACACATTCTAGTGTTGCATATAATTTAAAACTAATAACTGGGATGAAATTGGTTTACAGCTTTTCCTTGATCATCATAATTAGCAGTCCTCTGGGGAATCATCAATTACTGGCTGCCTTGGAGCAAAGATTCTGACACGAATCAGGGCCCCTGGCTTGACTGAGGATCAAGAGTCCTCCGATCCACGAATGTTTGCTGAAATGTGATGAGCAGCTGGCACTGGCATTGTTTCATTTTTTGACAGATGGTTTGCTGATGCCAGACTGGAGAGGAATGGATGAGTTGGGTATATAATACGAACCTCCTAAGAGTCTGGGGGCGTCAGTGTCTGCTTCCACGAGACATTCAAACTACCTCAATAAAATTAGTGATCATCAAGATTTACAAACTGATAAGGACTTCATGAACTGTCTATAAATATAGAAAATCTTGAGTTTATCGTTAAGGTATCTCTGAACGTATCAGACAGTATAGATTTTCTTATTTGAATCAGCTTGTCATTATTATATATCTGAACCCTTGAAAGAGTCTGTCTTGCTTTCTGTTACAAATGGAGTTAATGATAAATTTATGGATGAAGTTGAGAGCTAACAGAAAAGCAATGATTTGGACCATTCTCCCACTCTCTTTTCTGCTTCCTTGAGGCGAAGGAATTGGTTTTCTCTCGTTGGTTCATGCGCACTTTACATTTTGCTCTCGGATCATTTTCCAGGAATATAAAGCATTTTGGAAATGATGACAGCTTCCACATTTTGGACAATGACCAGAAGACCCAAGCATTCTTAAAAATTTGGAAAACAATCGTCTGGCTGATGTTTCTTCAAGTTCATAAATGAATTTGCAATCTAATACAAGGACATTGGACATGATATTGAAAATGAAATGAGCTAATAAGAGAGTGTTATAAGATAAGAATTGGGAAGGAAAGGAGAGATGTATGGTCTAATTGTTTACCAAAAGAGGCGTTGGTACATATTCTGTCCACTTTTAACCATACGAATATGACATGAACACGTGAGTGCTCTGATTTTAAGATTAAAGTTGGCATATCCTACGAGCCTTCTATGATCACCACGGATTAGCAAAAACAGAAAGCTTTGGATTAAGGTGTTAAAAATGCCTAACTCATCTTCAAAAGCTAGCTCAAGAGGAAGAGGTTTGCATACTATTATATATTGTTTAATGCTCTTATAATTATCTGATGTAAAATTCCTAACACACCCTCCTAAGTTCAGAATAGGACTGGACATCTGATGGACATATTAGGCAAAGGGATATAACCGGACACCGCCTCAAACTATCGAGACAAACTAATTTTACTCTGATACCATGTTAAAAATGTCTAACTCATCTCCAAAAGCTAACTCTAAAGGAGAAGATTTGCATATTATTATAAATTCTTGAATGTCTTTATAATTGTTCGATGTAGAATTCCTGACATTAGGCACTTCTATCATCACCAAGGCTGAACAAAAACATAAAGCTTCGGTGAGGCAATAATAAGGTGTTCAGGGGTAGATTAGTCATTTGGTGGACAGGGATATTGCAGAGGAATCATGGTACTTGTCTGTCGTCTGTCTGTCTTCGGACATCATGAATAACCAATTTTTATACAAAAAGTAAAACTAATTATAATATAACCACAATGGAAAATGGAATGAATAGCTTACCATTTGCTTTAATTAACAACCTCATCATCCTCCTCCTCAGCGGGACTCCTCCTCCTCCTCCTCCTTCTCCTCCTCCTCTCCTCAACAGTTCATTATATGATTCTTAAATCAGTCTCTCTTTCCCCACCAAAGCCAACAAATCTGCAACCAACTATGAAGGGACCCGCCATTTTTACCCCCTTATTTTTATTTTTCTTTTAATATGTTATTATTTGTTGCCTAGTTCTTGTAAGCTGTTCTGTTCTACTCTGTCTCTCTCTCTCTCTTGCAACTTTGTAATGAAAGCGGGGGGCTATAGTGTGATGGTTTCAAGGTTCAATCTTTAAACATTTCTGTAGGAGTTGCATGCCAATGTTCACCAAGATCTATTCTTTCCTCAATTCACTGACTTTCATCGTCCTATTCTTCTCGAGGTATTGCCTTTTTTTTCTCTCTTTGAAAGGCTGCAACTTTTATTTTCTTCAATGTTGTCCTTCTCTACTAATTCCTTGGTTTGGATCAGGTATTGAAGAGTAGAGATGGCGTTTTCAAGACTTGCTTGCTTTTACAGATTTATAACTCTGGAACGTTTTCTGGGATACCATGTGAATTTGTTTTGAGGGTGCGTGGCCATTTTTTGAAGTTTATGATTCCGTGAGATCAAAATCTCTTGAAGGATATATATATATTTTTTATTGACTCAAAGTTATAGAGCTGCTTTCACTTGGTGAATTCATGTGTCATCTTGGTTGCCGCCGTAAACTAAAAAGAGACAACTCAGTTTTTGTTTTTCCTTTTGTTTAGACAACCTGGTTTAGATCTCTTGTTCTTTTGGTTTCCCAGGAAACGGGTGAAGTTATTCTGATTGGTCATGCAGTGTTCTTGGATTCTATGGAACTTACTTCATATTCTTGTCTAGAAGTTGAAGTCTGTGTTGTCGTTTTTCTTCACTAGTCAGTTTCTATTAGCAACGAAATAAGCACTGGAATGGACTTTATCAAGTGCCCTCATTTTGCACATGGAATTCATAGTTACATGTTCTTTCTTTGTTTTCCACAAACGAGGATGATAATAGCAGAATAACTTAAATGGATTGTATAGCAGATAAGTGATAACGTACAGTTATTGGACATATTAGAGGAGTACTTTTTGGTGAGAAAAGTTGCTAAAATAGAGAAAATTAACATGGGATAGCCATATATCAGTCGCATAAAATTTAAGGATGCTCTTAGTTTTGCCAACGTTGTTCTATTCTATTTGAATTGAATATACGCTGATTTATGTCCAAAATTCGTTGGAACTGCTCTGGGTCTCATCATAAGATGCTTGCCAATTAATTTCCCTACTTCAAAAAATATCAATTTACTGTTATCACTGAGTTTCCTGCAAGCTCTCTACAGAGTATTGCACATTGTTACATTCATCTAATTGTAGATGATACATAAAATGGAATGCCATACTAAAAAAATAGTTTTGTTTAGGAAACAGCTTTCCTTTGTGTCTTGAAGCCATTTATTGACGTTGTTGGGTAGATTGAGTGTATCCATGTGCTATGAGGTTCAACATCTAAAAGAAAAGTGGTATAAAACCAATTGGGTCTTCCATAGTTTTTATTGGTCTTATTAGGAGGGCTGAAATATTTTGTTGTGTGGTTTATCATCACAGATGTACTCATTGGGGAGACCTTAATGACTTTGTTGCTATGATTGTTGTTTTCTTTGATTAATCAGATTACACTCCCTAGCTCATGGGAGATAGTACTCAAATAGGGGTGTGGCCTTGTGGTGCAGCTTTAACCTTTACCAGATTTTCTATTTGATGGAAACAGTTTTTATCTTCCCCTCTAAATTCTCTCTTGTTGCTTTATGATGATAGGCAAGAACTTGTCCTTTAGGGCTACAAGCATATCAACGTTGTGAGATTGTGGTCAAGTGGAAAGTTCATTCTGCAGTTGCAAATTCTGATTTCTAAGATGCTGCACGTGACACCAATATAACTTTTTCACGGATTCTATGCACTTATTCCTGTTATGTGTTTTAGCAGAACCTGGTCAAATGGACACGTCTACAAGATGTCTTATAAACAGCATATGCCGCTTCATTCATCTAGTTTCCTGCCAGTCAAGGAAACCTATGGCAGTTCAAAAGTATTATATGAGCATGGTATTGGTTTTAAAGCATCTGAAACCACTGCTTGATGAGGTTGCTGATCGCAATGAATCATCCAAGGAAGTCATATGGAAAGAGTGTGAAAATTTTGATGCAACTGTTAACGAGGCACGAGAATTTTTGGAGAACTGGTGTCCTAGAATGAGCAAAATTTCCAGTGTGAGTACTTCTTGTGCTAATAGAGTTAAAAGATATATCATTTGGTCTCCTTAAATAATGCCGTTTACAGTTTCTTACCCGAAAAGGTTTTCTAATCTATGTGAAATGTTTAATATATTTGATATTTTGATCGTCTAAATTTCTTTTAGGCTTAAAGCAACAAAACTCAACTTGTGACTGTAAAGAAAGCAGCAGTCTTTATTGGTGGATTAGATAGTCAGTGTGTCAGACTAGTAATTTGCAAAATTATGCTTGCAGGTTCGCCGGTGTGAAGCCTTGTTTATGAAAATGAAAAGTTCTTCGTTAGAGCTCTGCCACATATTGGCTAGATGCTTGCGGCCTTCTACATCTACTTCATCTTTAACTGCTGTCGAGGTCTGTATAGCAGCACGGTTTCTCATTCTCATTGGTTTCTTTAGTACAAAACAGTTGCTATAAAGAGTCTTCTTAAGCAGTTGTAGTTTATATTTGTTTTCATGTCTTTTCCTGATTCTTTTGGAACATGCGACTTGTAGTCACAATGATAAGGATGCTTTTGCGGGTAGAACTTATCAAAGGAGAGGGAAGATGTTGGGTAATGGTTGATAAGCTGGAGAATGCTGGAGAATTTAGTTAGACAGGGGAAATAATAGAAGATTAGATTAGGATAGTATTTGGATAAGGATAGTTAGCTTTTGAAAGATCCTTTCTGGTTTTTTGTTTCTTAATAGAGTTCTACTATAATAGGAGTTCTAGTTAGATGGATTGTTATTTTCCTTTTCTGCCTATATAATAGCAGAATTATCAATGAATAAAGGTATCCAAATCATTAAAAAAAAACATTAGTTACTTTAGCTGTAATTTATTTAGCTAGCTCTGAGAAGAGCTAGCTAATATTCATTCAACGACGGTTCTTCCTCCAAAGGGAAGAACACCATTAAGAGAAGGAAGGTGAATTTTTCTCATAATCGTCCAGTGACGTGATCATACAGTAGGCCCCTTACCACACAATCACAAACTGCAATCACCTCTACTTATCAAATGAGCATGACAGGCTAACTTTTGTTAAAATTCTTTCAGCAATGCATGGAGGAAATTAGTTGTATACAACAGGAGAAAGTAACTGAACATATAGAAGAGGCTGTTCGAAGTCAAAGAGATGATATCGTTCCTTGTACTGATCATCTTAGAACGATTATTGAATCACTTAGTTTAACATCAAACCAGGAACTGTTGAGAGAAAGTATAGCAGTGGAAAAGGAAAGAACTAAGATTCAAGTCAATAAGGGGAAGAGAGACTTGGACCAAATAGATCAAATTGTGGATCTCGTTGCTCATATACGTAATTGCTTGCTTAAAGAGGAGCACTTTGAACCAAGGACTGGTGTTGTAATACCTTCATACTTCCGCTGTCCTCTATCACTGGAGCTCATGCTGGATCCGGTGATTGTAGCTTCAGGACAAACTTTTGATAGGGCTGCTATCCAGACTTGGCTTGACAACGGATTGACCATTTGCCCAAAAACCCGTCAAACACTTAGTCATACAAATCTCATATCCAATTACACTGTCAAGGCAATGATAGCTAATTGGTGTGATGAAAACAAAATACGGATTCCCAGTAAGTCTCAGTGCAATTATTTCTCAAACCAATCAGATCACGATTTCATTGCTTCAGATAGTTTCCATGGTTCCTTTCACAGTAGCAATTTAACATCAAGATCATCTCTTGAAGTTAGAAATGGTTTTGAGAAGCAGAAGTCTAATGTCTCATCCAAATTAAGTGAAGGAGAATCAAATGGGTTTGAAATCAGGGAGGCTGGAGATTTGGATCGCCCATCCCATGAATTGTCATATACTCACAGCAGGAGTGAATCAACCTCAAGTGCCGCTTCCAGTATTGAGTATCTGCCACCAGCATCAAATGAGGTCTTGGAGATATCGGCCAAGCTTGAATATTTGAATGGCCTTCCGGAAGATATTGCTTCTGCATGTCCTGCTGTGCCTCCATTAAATAAGGAAGCTAAAGTTTCTCCCTGGTTATCAGGAAAGCAAATGACAGAAGCAAATGTAGCGTGCTCCCTTCCATCTGGTGATTTAGGTTCTGATGATAAAACTACAAATTCTCATGTCCAGAAGCTGATTGAAGATCTTAAAAGTCAATCAAATGATGTTCACACTAGAGCTGCTGCAGAATTACGGCTTCTTGCAAAGCATAAAATGGAGAACCGTGTAATTATAGGCCATGGTGGTGCTATCAAACCATTAGTTTCACTTCTATACTCAGAAGTGAAGCTAACTCAGGAGCATGCTGTCACAGCGCTGTTGAACTTATCAATCAATGAAGAGATTAAGGCCATGATTGCAGAAGCTGGAGCGATTGAGCCACTCGTTCATGTTTTGAAGTCCGGAAATGATGGAGCAAAAGAGAATTCTGCTGCAACACTGTTTAGCCTTTCTGTTTTAGAAGAATACAAGGTGAAAATTGGTCGTTCCGGTGCAGTAAAAGCCTTGGTGGATCTTCTAGGCTCTGGGACTCTCAGAGGAAAAAAGGATGCTGCAACTGCTTTGTTTAACCTTTCAATATTCCACGAAAACAGAGCTCGTATAGTTCAAGCTGGAGCTGTTAAGCATCTTGTTCAGTTATTGGAACCCGTCAGTCAGATGGTTGACAAGGCAGTTGCTCTTCTTGCAAACCTGTCCACAATTGGGGAAGGATGTCTGGCAATTGCAAGGGCAGGAGGCATCCCATTACTGGTTGAAGTTGTTGAATCGGGCTCACAGAGAGGAAAGGAAAATGCTGCATCCATATTGTTGCAAATGTGCCTTAATAGCCCCAAGTTTTGTACCCTTGTGTTGCAAGAAGGGGCTGTTCCGCCCCTTGTTGCATTGTCGCAGTCGGGCTCGCCAAGAGCAAAGGAAAAGGTACGCTGCTAAGCTCTTTACTTCATTTCTGTATCATGCCTTATTTCTGATAATCAGATACCAACAACGTAAAATGGAAGCTGCTTGTGGTCTGTGCCAGTGACGAGGTAAAAAACATGGGAAGTTAATGAAGATGGTTTTTTCAATTGGGTGGTAATAAGTCCTTGTCCTCAATGTACACTAAAAAAATCCTTTCCCCTTTTTTTTTTTTTTAATATCTGGATTGACCGAATAAATCATATCCTTGGACATTATTCATTTGAAACTTAACGCCAATGTATTGCTGAGCAAATTTTTGGTAGAAAGAAAGATAGAAACAGCTTCACAGGCCTAAGAAATTTGATGTATTTTTTCCACTTGGGAAAATGGCAAGAATGTTCATGCTTTTATATATACAAGATTGATACTGCCATTTCATTCTTTTCGATCTTTTGAATGAGCAAGATGTATGGTTTTGCAACTTTAATTCAGGCACAGCAGCTTCTTAGCCACTTCCGGAATCAGAGAGAAGGATCCAGGGGGAAGAGGAAACCATAAAATCAAGTTCAGTTAGATTCTCTGCGTTTCAGCTCCCTGTGAAGTTCTTTTCGGGAGCACTTTTTTCGCCATATTAGTTTGGTTGTGAGTCTTATTTATTTATTTTGGATTGTAGACCTCCTTATATGAGTCTGCGGTAGGTAAGGAAGGAATGTCAGTGTGTTGGCTACGATCTAGTATCCTCAGGAATAATAGAGTATTCGGATACAGTCACTGGAGTCTTGTTATTGATTGACCTTCCCATATGTATATATCTTGTGTATATTGTTACTAACTGTGGCTCTCTGCTATAGAATAAAACATATTTCATTGATGACGTTCAGTTAGCAATACAAGTGTCTACCAGAGATTCACTCATGGCAAGTTCAAGACAAGACAACGAGATGAAAGCATATGATCATGTTTCCTAAGTTTATGCACATTTTCTGTCGTGGCTCCTACTTTTCAGTTCTGTTGCTATTTTTGTAATTGAAGTTTCTTTCCATGTCGTTAGGAGGTTAGCCTCCACTTTCCCATGATTTCCTATTCTTATGGTGGGTGATTCCACTGCTGTGTATTTAAAGGGGCCAAGTTAATAAGAAGGTATGCATAATTCCATCACAGTTTATTATGGACTTCGAAAAATTCAGGTTCTCTTAGAGGAACCTAAGCCTATAACTATAGGTTGCCAAAGGAAATACCGTTTCCATTCATCAATCACTACCCAAATCCTATCTAACCACAGCTCTCGCAGACCCATAGCCAGATCTATCACCAGGAAACATAATACATTCCTTGTGTTCCGTGTTTGGAGGTCTCCTCATTGCATTTTATGTTTAAAACTGGTCTACAAGGACTTGGAGATGGTTTGTTGAACATGCAAATGTGCTGGCCCATGCGGTGTTTGCTGGTGCATTTTCGTCGGAGTAAACAGTACTAGATCGCCAGTGATCTCGGAGCAAAGTAAAAGTTTTTATTAATTGGGCTCTTCGTCCCAACCCAAGCCTACTGTCCTGATGTTTGACTTCAAAATAGAAACAGCGTATTCTGGGAAAAAGATAACTTTTTTGGTTCCCGATTGTGCCAGCTCTTTTCCTTTTCAGGAAAGTGAACATTGTCATTTTTTGCATCACTAAAAGTGATCCGCCAACCATGTTCTTCTTTACCGTATCCAGGCAATCGTGATTAACCACAAAGGATTTCCATTTTGATCATAAGCAGGTAATCTTGTTGTAAAGCTGTTTAAAGCAGCATCAGGCTATCATGCAAGATGGTCAATCAAATTAAGAAGGCTACGCGTATGAACTATACATGTTGTGTCCTTCTTGGGCCGATGAGAAGAAATCCTATAATCGTCTAATCAAACATACATCGACACCAGCGCATGCCCTAATGCATACAGCGAACGTAAAATGGTTGCTGCGTCAATACTGCTCATTAATGGCAAAAGGAGACAAGTCACATCGCATAAAAAGTTCATATGTACGTGTGAGTTCTGAACATTACTTACTCACCTGGAACGATTATGGAGGCATAGTCACTGTTGGTTTTCAGTAATGAAATCCATGTCACAAAATGAGCTACTAGAAATTCGAAAAAAAAAAAAAAAGAACAGAGGACTAGCACTCTTTGCACTCAAAAGCAATGCTTGATAGGTCCACTCATGTCATAAAATGGTACCAAGCTCCTTCTTAAAGGCTCTTACTTTATGTGTACGGAAAAACTTCTAACCAAACCAGACAGTCAAGCTTTTTACTGTTCTAATGGATGACCTCTCACCTTATTCTACGTATTTAACTTTCTCCATTATCAATATTCCTGGTGCTATATATAGTTTTGGAATAGTCAAGCTTTGAGGTGATAGTCTGGTGGGGTGGACAGGAGAGCACTTAATGAAATTCGTTGTCAACAATTTATGTACAATTACCTAAAACGCCAAAACTCGTCATATACCAGACAAGAACTTGCTTAAAAACCCATATTTCATCTCGTCTTGTACAATTTTAGTAACACCTTTTCAGTCACTTCACCAATACAAAGTAGTTGCCATTATTGGAGTGCAGCAGAAGATGCAAATTTTAAGACGTCGGCCCCTACCAATTCCCATTTAGTCAGGGCATCCAATTTTGGGTCCCTCCTCCATCCCTTCTCTTTTATTTTTATTTAAAATGTTGAAAACTATATATGAAGAAAGAAGTAATATGTACATGATTATGGTCAGAGCGATTGATTTGCCATTTCTGGTATGCTCAGGTTTGCTTCGAAGAGAGACATAAACTGGTTGAAATAAAGAAGGGTGAAAAATTTTCAGGATCAGTTATGTTGGAGGAATGGTCTCTCTCGCGTAGACGGATTAATTCGTTACAAACTGTTAAATTCCATAACTAAGAAGAAGAAGAAGAAGAAGAAGAAGAAGAAGAAACATGTAGCCTGAATAAGGTGAGGCTGCTAACTTATATATGGGCTTTGGGACAGGAATGGTGGCAGGCACTGGGCCTGGATAACAAACTGATTCCATCAAGGCATCGGTTCTGCAACTATTAAGTTTTTCTTTTCTTTTCAGGCAAACATATAAGAGAAATAGAAAGCGATTGCAGATATTTGAACGGAATTTCTCCAACCAGTGCTGAGTGACCCTGTCAAGTTAATAATTCATGCAACTTTGTGGTCTATTTTGCCTCATCTGTCATGTCATAACTGATTTTTGCTTTTATTTTCAGTAAAAACAATTATTCAAAGTCCTTTTCTTTTGCATTGGAATCCTAAGTCGAAGAAATGCCTGGAGTTATGTTGTCAAATAATATCCTTGTGGCCCAAGGAACAAAACTAATTTTTGCTGGTAAAAAATCAATTAAAAGTTTTAAATCCTTTCCTACCTTAAAATGATTCTTTTAGTAAAATTAAAATATGTCCTTGTACTAAGAAGATTCCATTCGAAAAATTAGGTAAAAGTGATTGAATTAGGAAGAGGATGGGTGATTCTATAATTTGCAGGCAAAATGTAGGCAACTGCATTAGTTCATGCTGAAAATATTTAAGGTTACAATTCATTACAAATTCTAACAAACAAAACTTGTCCCACATTGCTAGTTTATACTTGCTCACTTGGTTTTATATACTACTATGTTTAGTGGAATGTGTGGGCTAGTGTCCTCACTAGTTTCATGGTAAGAGAAATAAGAGTATCTTTATAAGTGACTCGTGCCCATGATGTGTATATTTGGGCCTCTTTCAATTCTTTCCTCATTTTGCTACTTCAGTTACGAATTATGTGTTTGAGTGGAGGGGTTTATCTTCTCAACAATATGGTTCTCTCTATTTACTTATCAGATATTCAAAAACATTTCAACTTCTTTTTCTCTCAATTATTTTGGCTCTGAGTAAAACAATCGTGAGTTCCAACTCTCTTCTCTCGAGTGCACAAGAGAGAAGTGTCACTCTGTAAACCTTGGGGAGTGACGTCCAAATAGTCTATTGCACCATAGTTGGGGACGAAATCGCTTCTAAGTCAATGGTACTTGTCCGCAACAGAGTTTTCTTCCTACGCTCATTCATTCATCTCAATTTCGACCCTATATTTGATTACTTTGCAATGATCCTTTCATAACAATTTAGAAGCAATTTCCTACTACTGTAACAATACAAATGGCTACTACCAATCAACTGAAACTCCTTCCCGATATCAACAACCGCAAACCCCTTGATAGTACAAACTATAAAAGGTGGTCCAACTAGATGCTGATCTATTTCGAGCAACTTGAAATTGACTATGTTCTATTCAATGATCTGCCTAAGATCGTTGACGTCGAGTTCACCCCTGTAACTCCAGTGATTGAAGTTTCGATCGTTGATATCACCCCTGCCTTGAGTACAAAAGACAAGGGTAAGAAGGGTGATCAGGAGGCCTTCTAGAAATATGATAAGGACAATAAGATGGAGAAGGGCATGCTGCTGAGTCGAATGACTGATTCGATATTTGATTTATTCTATACCCAAAAGTCTGCCAAGATTATTTGGGAAGCGTTGGAGAGGAAATACAGGGTTGATGATGCAGGATAGAATAAGTACGTGGTGGGAGAGTGGCTGAATTTCAAGATGGACGAGAAAGGCTCATCATAGATCAAGTCCATGAGCACGAGAATCCAGTTACTGACATCCTGGCTGAGGTGATGAAGAGTGAGAGATTTTGTAAGAAAACGTGCTCATCGAGAAGCTGCCTAAAAAAAGGAGTGATTATCGAAACCATCCCAAACATAAGAAGCGTGACTTAACACTACAGGAGCGACCCTCGTACATGAAGATCAAAGAGCTAATCACCTCAAAGATAAGGGTTCTTCATCTATTAATGAACTTTTTGTTAAGGCTAACATTGTTGAATGTTCTGGTGGTTCCAAAGATGACATGCCTAAAGCTGTTGGGAAGAACAACAAAGACAAGAAACCAAATAACAAAGGAAAGTTCCAAAAACACAGGAAAATCCAAAAGAAGAGGAACTTGAATACTGTCACCTATTATAATTGTGGCAAGCTTGGACATAAGTCTTTTTAGTATGACCAAAGGGCTGACAAGAAGCTCAAGACACAAGAAAACATTGTTGAAACCCAAGATGTAATTGTTGCTATAGTGACTAAGTGCAACATGGTTGACCACCTGAACATATGCATTGTGGATTGCGGTTGTTACTAAGCATTTTTGTGCTACCCGTGATCTGTTTACTAACTTTGAAAGTGCTACAGGTCAAGAGAAGGTCTACATGGGAAATGATAGTGCCTTGGAAGTTCTTGGTAAAGGGATGGTAAAGCTTAAACTAACTTCTTGAAAAGTTTTACAGCTTTATAATGTTTAGTATGTCCCCTCCCTTCGTATGAACTCGATTTCTGCTTTATGTCTCAATAAAGTTGGCATAGAAACTCACATTAAAAACCTAAGGGTTATTCTTAGTCATAATGACGAGTTTGTAGGGAAGGGTTATGAACAATGTAACTTGTATGCATTAGAGACTGAAGCCATTGTTGATTCTGGGGCTTATAAAACTCCTACTTCTGCTTATATTGTTGAGTCTTACGATATTTGGCATGGTAGATTAGGACATGTGAATTCTGGTTCTTTGAAACGCATGCAAGCTATGACCCTTATTCCTAATCTATCTATGAATGGTGACAAGAAGTGCAAAATCTATTTTAAGGTGAAATTTGCTAGGAAACCATTTAAATATGTGACTGAGAGACAAACCGAAGTGCTTGAGCTTATGAACACAGACTTAGCAAACTTTAAAAACATAGAAAGTAGGGGTGTTAAGCACTATTACATCACATTTATTGATTATCATTCAATGTATTGCAAGTTATATTTACTAAGAACAAAATATGAGGCTAAAAAGATGTTCTTATGTAAGAATTTGGGTAAAAGTGTGTCTCAAACCGAATATGCTAAGATTATTGGGAGTTTGATGTTCTTGATGAATTACACTCGACTTGATATTACTTATGTTGTTGGTAGACTTAGTCGGTACATGATATGTGTTTAATTGTTGATATTTTTAATCATTTATTCTTAGCAATTATTGACATAAAAATGCTTAAGATACTCACTTTAATTCATATATTATTTTAGGTACAATTCGGAAGCAAAGAAATTAAAGTGAGTCGAAAGCGTGATATATGGATCATTTTTTGAATTTTAATATCTACTTGCTTTCATGGAGGAAGAAGAAAAAACATAATAACAAAAAGCTAAGCGAAATGGAAAATACATAAGCATAAGCACCGAGGATACAAGCAGGGATTTAAGAAGAGTTGCAGTTTAGTTGTCAAATCATCAAGAAGAACGACGTCGCACAAAGGAGAGCAGCTACGGAAATGACGCAACATCAATAGCTACAAGAACGACATCACACAAGGAAGAGAGGCGCGTTAGGTTTTAAGAAGCACAGTGAAGCGACGTCGCACAAGGAAGAAGCAACAGAGAGGAGTAGTGCAAGGTTTATTTTGATGTAGACCCTTAATCGTCTTGTCATTGAACAGTGGAGGAAATACACAGTGTGCAGCACATAATAAAACAAGAGAACAAGTGGCAATGAGGGTAGCGTTGCGTTAAACGCAGACAAGGGTTGAGTTAAGGAGACTGAAAGGTTTTTGGTTAGGGATGATGATGAGGGCTGAAGTTATTTTTCAGAAAAGACCAATGAAGAGTTAGATATCCTGACACCGGTTCGGAGGTGACATCGATGCCGATGACCTTATTTAAATAATTTTATTATTATTTTGTTGTTTCTTTCTCTCATTAGGAATTGATTGTGTTATCCTATTTTAATTGATTTTGGTTTTGTGTATGGATAATCGAATTTTCGTTATCGTTCGATTATTTGTATATGAACCCATTGGGTATTATGATTTGATAATTTTAATGCATTCATTGAATTACTAATTGCAAACCCATTGCTAGAATTTTGATATAATTCGTAATTGCTATGTTGAAATTCATGTGTAGTGACTAATGATTCGTAATCATTAGGGATAACATGACCTAGGTGAAAAGACGCATCGCATATGGTTGTTGCCTTGATTAATCGGTTTTTCTAATTCGTAATGTTACTGCTTAATTAAATCTAGATATCGTATCCTAAGTTGTTCGGTGGTTAGGTATAATTAACGATCGTATCTTGATTAAACAAAACCTAAGGGAAAACTCAGGTTAATTTTTAACTCACAATTAATAGTTTCTATGAGAGGTTAAAGATCAGGGTGCAGGCCGAAATCGAACCGAAGAATCAGGTCTCTACTGAATTCTCCACATTTATCATTTTGCATGTTTTCTTTAATTTGTTTTTATTAGTTAGTTTCATTTTATTTTTGTTCTTTTTAAAAATCCAAAACCCCCCATTAAGTGTAAACACCGATTAATTTTATTTCATAAACTTTACACACACTCTCTGTGGGATCGACCTAGACTTGCCACTGCTACAGTAGTAGTCTAGTTATATTAATTTTGACTAGAGAAGCGACACGCAGTCACCTTTATTGTGCGGATGGCTATAATAAGGTTCTAAATAGGGTTTGCAATTGGACATATTCTCATAATATTTAATAAT
>JANIHY010000009.1:19022197-19051018 GCA_027479065.1 Erythroxylum brevipes
TGAACCACCTATATAAATATAATGAGAAAGACCCAAAATATCATACTAGATTAGTTAAAAGGAATAGGAAAAACAAAAGTACTATTAAAAAATTAGGTGTGATATTTCAAAAACTAATATAAAACACATTCAACATTATTTACTTAAAAATATTCTGAACAAAAATAAAATTAAGATTTTCAATTTGGAAATAGAAATATAAGAAGTAACAAATGTAACAATGTTATTGGAAGGAAGAAGAAGAGAGGTAAGCTCGACTAGGAGACTAACTTGACATCTAGTCCCAGTAATCTCCCTAATCCATAAATCCTAAATGAAATAACTATGTCCTTTTAGAAAGATTTAAGAAAAATTTTGGTTCATGAAAGGTTTCATAAGCAAATAAATACTAGATGTGACATGAAGAAACATGAAGAAGAAATAAGGCTTATAACATGGATTTGTTAAAATTTTATTTTAAGCTTTAAAGAAGATCTTGAATGTGTTCCATAAAAAATTTAAGAAAAATTTTGTTAAAAGACTCTTTAGTAGTACCATTATCAACTAAGGTATAGGAAGGTCGAGATCTAATATGTTAACCAAAAATTTTCTTATGTTCTAATCCTTAACAATTAGAAATAACATGATCATAATTTTTATACTAATTGCAATAATTATTTTGAGATGATTGAGATAAATTCTGAGTAAAACCAAATAATTTATTATTAAAAGATACATGAGTGACAAAACTAAATCAATCAAAGATGATGCTCATTTAGTTTGAATAGTATTTTAAGTAAAACTCTTAAAATTCAACTATTTGATTATAGTATTAGGATAGAGGACTCTAATAAAATAAAGAAAATTAAATAAACTTAAACTAATTTTAAATGCAAGCATGTTATCAATCTTTGTCAAACCTTGATACCACTTATTGGGACTTCGAAAGAATGCTCACATGAACCCTGAGCATCCATCAATGCTCTTATAGACAACTTCTACTTTCCATTCTTAAACATGTTATGATATCTCTTTTGGTCAAGCACATTCTCTAGTTTCCCATCTTCATACTTCCAAAATCACCTCTCCTATAGTTGATGAAATACTCTCCCTTTGGAACATAATGATAAGATGTCTCCGTATCAATAAATCACATAAAGCAGAGGGACTAATATGTAGACACTCACTATTCATATAAATCAACAACACTTCATCATATATACTTGATGTTGCTACTGCAGTGTTGTTGTCATTTCCATCCTTTTGGTTGTCTTACTTCTTCTGGTATCTCTTTTTACTTATAGTAGAACTTCTTTATGTCACTAGGTTTGGTGCGGTAGTGACACATTTTAGTTTCTTTACCATCTTTTTACTTTGACTTGCCTTTTAGACCTCTACTCTTGCTTCTTCCTCTTTTTTTTTTTTTTACCAAAAAGAGCCTATATATTATTGACATTGATCTCTTTCCTCCTAATCACTTTAATGAACATTCTCTCTTTAATCACATCTATAGAAAGCACGCTATCCAGAGTGGGCTTACTGATAGTCACAACCAAAGTTTCCTAACTATCCAACAAAGAAATTAATAAGAACAATGTTTGTAATTTACCATCAAGAATAATCTTTATAGTGGTCAACTTATTGACGATGTCCTAAAAATAGTTAAGAAGCATCGACATTGATTTCTTAGTCTTCATATTTAGGTTTACAAGTCTTTAATTAAGGAGGCCTTGTTGTGAACAATCTTCCTCTTATAAAGACCCTCTAATTTCTTTCATAGCTATAAAGGATCCGTGTCCTAAGATACATGGTTGAATATTTTGATATCAATCCATTATCAAATAGTTCCAGAGGTCTTTAACTTCATCTTCTCTCACTCTTTCTGTTATCTTTTCTGATTTAGATGAGATATTATCTTTTGTACTTTTATCCTAATCAATTTGGATCATATAGATTATTGTAATACAGGAGATTTTCCATTATAAGTCTCTATTGAGTAGTTAGTCAATGTCAAATTTATCGTAGAACTATTGTCACTCTCCATACATAAAGCTCTAATACTACTTATTAGGGCTTTATGCAATAACACTCTCATGATCTTTGAGATCATTCAACTAATAACAAACTATTCAAATGATATAGATGATAATAAGAAAATTGGACAAATGATTTCTCCAACAAAAAATCTACTAAATCCAACGATATCAAGTTACAAGTCTTAAGGTTTCAAGCAAAGAATACTTGACAAAACAACACAGCTAAAGCTTTTCTAACTCTCCCTTCAAAAACTCCTCTCTAACCTTATAATTGGGTACAAATATATATATATATATATATATACTAATCCAAAACAAATTCTAGAGATGGTTGATAAGAGCAATATGGACTCTAAAACTCTTTCATCATCATGTGTTTTTGTCACATGCAACTTCTGTCTCTCAAATTTGTCTTTAAATCTCAAAAGTATAATATTTTATACCACATATGATCACCCACTACTTCTTTCCTGTTGACCTATGAAGATAGTTAACACTTATGGAGTTCAAATTTAGTGGAATTAGATAAATAAAATGGGATATAACCCACAACAATCTCAAAGTCCAACATATACTTTATCAATTTCAATATTAAGTCAAGTTGAATTATAGATAATTAATTAATCCAATAAATTTTGCAATTTAGAGATATAGAAATAAATAATTTTTCCTGATCACTACAAGAAATATGAACTTTACCGACGGACAAAACTGTTAGTAAATCGAAGAATTCCGTCAGTAAAAGTAATTACCGACATAATTTAACGATGAATAAGGATATCGTTAAAACGATCGTAGGTAAATTTAACGACGTAAATTTTATATGTGCTTCGAACGGTATATTTTATCGACAGAAAACATAATGAATGAAACTGTTGGCAAAGTTTATTGATGGAAGTTTTCTGATAGTAAACCGAAGTTAATATAATCATGAAGTTTTCATATTTACTGACAGAATATAAAAACCGTAAAAAAATCTAATTTACCGATGGTTTTAGTGTTTCCATTGGTAAATTAGATTGCTTTTTTCGATGTTATTATATATGCCATCGATAATTAGAAGTAAGATTTTTTTTAACAAATCATGCATTAAATTTGATTTGATTATCTTATGATAAATGCATAATTTCAAGAGTTAAGAATTATCTAAGCATTATAAATTAATTTGTATAAATATATAATTTGTTTAATCAAAAAGTTAATGATGATATAAAGTTAAAATTATCTTAATTGATCATAAAATCATTACAGTGTACATAACTTATGTTTGTTATAAAAACATTACAGCTATCATAACCTAATGTTGTGGTGATTGTGTGTACTCTGAGTTGCTAAGCCTCCCCTCCAGCTGCTCCATCTCCTGTCTTAGCTGAGCTATCTACTCCAGCTCCTGTCTCATTTGAGCCATCTGAGCTATCTACTGATTCACGTGATCCATCTGGTATATCTGCTCTTTCATGTGAGCTATCTGGTCCATCAATGTATGCACTGTGGCCTAAAGCTTGGTGACTTCATTGGCTTGAGTTGGTCTAGTAAACGTTGCTGTATTGGATGTGAAGGATTGCGAATAACATGTGTTCATAGGTGAACCTAGCCCGAATATCCTTCTACGATGATCCCTACTACCCACAACATCAATATACGTCTGAGTCTCATCAACAGGTTGCTCCTCCTGTGACTGTCGCTGAATGGTTTGTTGTATTTGGTCCTATTAGGAAGCAATGTTTACATTAGTAGGGGATTATTATTAAGAAATAATAATAATGCGTTTAATTTCACATATATTCAGTTCTCTACATCATCTGTTGATAAATGTCACATCGTCATGCTTCTTCGTGTGAGTGTGCAAAAACAACTAAGTTAGTATAGGCCTGATGCCTAATGACTTTTCCTACGTGTATAACCTATTAGATGTGAACTACAATTTAGAAAAATTTCTGCATAGTTTCCTCTATTTTTATGATATTTTTCCTGTTGAACAAAGAAAATAACTTAACACAGCCATATATGATACTAGACATTATACCATTATCATTATCTATAATACAACAAAGCAAAACATTTACAAAATAAGTGTGAAGTTTAGATACTTACAAGTCTATGTGCATGCTCGTGGTGGGTTATTAATCGTCCCATATGTACAGGAAGACTCTCTCCCCCCGGGTCTCCTCGTCTATTGGTGGAGTTATGCCCTGAGATAGACATTGCCTCAGGTGATGTCTAATACTCATGCTAACAACTCCATGCTTCCTCCGCAATATAATGCAGCCGTGCATCAGCCTTATGTATTGCACCAATAAAGTCGCGATAACGTATACGAGCTTGCTTCTCCCATACTTTATGGATGATGGCGTCTAAAACAGAATCCTAGAAAATTTCTTTTTGAAATAAGAAGAAAAACATTAAACTACTATATATAATGTAATAATATTTATCTAATTAGTGTATATAAATCAATATAAAAAGAAAATAAATCTTTATTGTACCTCAAATTCCTAAAAGTAAAATCTCTTTGTGGCCTTAAAAATATTCTTTCACACATAACCCTCAAGATCAATCCTTTCTTTAAATGTAGAAGTCATATTTTTGGAACACTGTCTAGATGGAACCAACCTAATATAAAAAAGTAATTTTATACAATGAAACAACTGATAAACATGTAATTTAATTATAAACAAATAGTTTTTAATGTGATTTTACTTACAGCTGATTGAAAATTGTTATGTACTTTCTTCTATCACGTCCCTCAACTACAGCTAGCGCACGTCTCCTTCATCTAATAAAGCAGTATTGGATGATATATGAGTTGGGGATGGAGATGGTGTAGCATGAGGAGTAGTAGGTGATGCCTCATTTGCAACTATAGGTACTCGAGGGGGAGAAGGTCAGTCAGTGCGAGCTGCAGATTGTGACGATCCACCTACATAGTAAGTACCTCCAAATGGAACTCTAAACCTGGGCCACTGTACCTCATGTTGTCTCTTTGGTCCTATATTTTTACCTGAAATTCATTGTTTATCGAATTTTCTACAAATATAATACTTTGAATTCAATATTTTACATAATATATGGAAAAGGAAATAAGGTAATTTTTTGCATATCATATTCAAGTACAAACAACAAAAATGAAGGTTAAAAATTGTTAAAGTCGTTGAACAAGAACAATAACATCCCACATTCAATAGGACGCAAGTTGATGTCTAACTATTAGGGAAGTTGTTTAACAAATTCTTACAGATACAACCATAAATCAACTTGAAAGCCTAGTTTAATGTATTGCATCGATAAATCACAATGATATAATTATTTTGTTTGATTCCATATGATTTGGGAATCGATAAAGGTAAATGATTCCCTGATGTCTGGATTTTCGAAAAGGGTCCCGACATGTTCAAACGCACCAATTGAAACAGTGATACTTCTTCCACCAGGTGTAGGCTTTTGAACACCTTTTTGTAATAGCATTTCCTCTATAGCTATACTTGTAGAGGAAACAGTGAATGAGTCGCTGCTCTTAATATAGAAGACTAACTTTCCAGATGAACTACTAGCGGGAACAGATTTACCTAAAACACAATCAGTATAGAACTTTCATAATGTCATATTAGAAAATCGTTAACTGAACTAGAACTGGATATTAATGCATCCATGAATGTCCAGACGAGGTTTGTGGAATTGATGAATTATTGACAAGAATCGATCTCCATAATCCTTTATAGGCCATTGTGACATCGCTCTCGCCTCTATCGACATACATGTCATCTTCGAGATTAAAGAAAGCTTAAAACAACATGGAATATAAATGTCCAAATGTGAATATATATAATAACTTCATCAAAGGAAATGAGATGTACATAATAAGGAAAAAGACGTTGCCCAAATCATACTAAATGCCTTGAAGTAGAAGATCGGCCATGGAAAGCAAATGATCCTTAATGTAAATATTTCCTGCAGTGTTTATTCTTTGGATTGAAACAATTTTGCCACATTCCTCCCAATGGAAGGAACTACTACCATCTAGAACCAATCGTCATGTCGACATTCCTTAAATAAGATTTTGAATAAAATACTTTAAATAGTATACTAAAATGCAAATAATGTATTTGTTGATTAAAATATTCAATTACAAATACAAATTAATCGCTATCATAACTTAATTGTAAATTACAATCATCATCTTCTTCAGAAGAATAAGAATCAAACTTCGGTTCCTTTTTAGATCTCTGACCCTCGTCATCCTCTCCAGATGAAATTTTGATATATTCGTTAGATGGTTCATTCAAAGGTTCATTATCTTCATATGTGACAGATGCATTTATAAAAGTGACATCTTCCTGAAACGCTTCACTTTCAATTCTCTGCTCTCCTTTTCCATGTGATTCAAAAACACCTTTAGGTTTAACTTTGCAAATTGCCAACCAATCTGTCTTCTCTCATCGTAAGCTTAGAAAAGGGATATAACATACATGTGTCAATTGAATTGCTAACACAAAAGGTTCAAATTGTCTCAATCTTCTTTGGTAGTTGATTTCAACTAGATTGTATCAGTTATGCACTTTTGTTCCAACATTTAAAGTTGGGCCATAACAGTCATATTTAAATATCACACATCGTTTAATTGGAAAAGTAGGATACTCAACTTCAAGTATTTAAATAATTTTACCATAGTAATTCATCAATTCTCCTTGTATCAAAACTCCACTATTTATTGTTGTCATGCTATATCCATGATATTCTGTATGGTATTTGTGTCCATTTCCAAAATATACCAGATATGATTTAATAGTTCACAGAGGTCTCTTCACAAGATCACAAATGAACTTATTCTCTATTGGATTTTCTAAGGCCTACATAAAAGAAATTATCACATTAAAGAGTATAATGTCATGAGAACACCTAAAAATGGTTTTGAACTATAAGAATACTTATAAGTGAAAACTTACATATCTCTCGAAACATCGAGGAAAGTGTTTTCCAAATTCTTTATTTATATCATCCTATGTGATGCTCGACATTATCTCGCTTAACAATGCCTCATATAATTTAAATACATTATGATGTTTTTCAATAATGAACAACAGAAAATTTGAAATGAAGAAATAATCATGTTCAACTTACTGCACGAAAGGAAAAACCTCTTGGTAGTTCAATAAAATGTAACCATGTGCAGCCTCAATTTCTTCCTCTATTAACATTCTTCTTATTGCACGTCCATATGTTCATCCAAGATATGTGAAAATGGACAAATTACCATCAACCCCACTCGTTCCTCCCCCATCATCATTACAAGGAACTTTTCTTTCTCTTCTGTGAACATACGACTCAAAATAATGTCCACAAAATGTACTAGCTTCCTCTACTAAATAAACACTACATATGGAACCTTCAACTCTGGCCTTATTTTATACATTTTTTTTCAAGTGATGCAAATACCTATATTAGAGAAAATGGTTATGACAATTTTGTAGTTAAAGCATGTAAATATGGTTATTGTAATAATTTTTGTCAAGTTACCTCTCAAATGGATACATCCATCAATATTGAATTCGATTGACTAGTTTTGCCTCGTATGCTAAATGCACAGGTAGATGCTCCATACATTCAAAGAAGCTTGGAGGAAAAATCTCTTCTAACTTGCCCAAAATAACTGGAATTTCCTTTTCTAATTTTTTCATTTCATCCAAATTGATTTAAGATGATGTTAAGATTTTGAAAAACAAACTTAATTTTATTATAGCTTCCCAAATCTTATTCGGTAGCAACTCTCGAAATGTAATTGGAATTAGCTTTTGCATGAATACATGACAATCATGACTTTTCATCCCATATAATTTCTACTTCCCGAGATCCACACACCTAGCCAAGTTTGAAACAAAACCATTAGGAAACTTTAAACTTTTCAACCATTCACACAAAAGCTCCTTTTGTTTCTTGTCCAATTGTAACCTGCTTTCAGATATTTACCAGAGTGAAGATCTTTATATAACTCATTTCTTTTACAAAAAATTTGCAAATCAGCTCTAGATTTTGCATTGTCTTTTATCCTCCCTTCAATGTTCATAATGGTATTTAACAAATTGTCAAAAATATTCTTCTCAATATACATCACATCTAGATTATGACATATCATATTAGTTTTCCAATATAGAAAATCCCAAAAGATACTTTGTTTTCTCCAACTAAAGTTTTGACTAATGTTT
This sequence comes from Erythroxylum brevipes, assembly GCA_027479065.1. NCBI lineage: Eukaryota > Viridiplantae > Streptophyta > Magnoliopsida > Malpighiales > Erythroxylaceae > Erythroxylum > Erythroxylum brevipes. Next base: position 19,030,413 of record JANIHY010000009.1, read on the forward strand.
CTATTTACATCATCAACTTCAAATTCTGTTACTTTTAGCAAGTCTAATTCCAAAATCTCTTGCAAAATCTCTTCACTAGCTTTGATAGGAGGAGGAGGTGTTTTTACCATCCTACTCTTAAGGAACTTAGGTTCATTGCGTCTAAATGGATGATTTGGAGGAAGAATTTTTTGTGATTTTCAAACTAACATATTTTGCCCCCATTTGGAAGATAAAATGCATTAGAATCATTGTCACAATAAGGACAAGCCAATTTTCCAGCTGTACTTTATCTAGATAACATGGCAAATGTAGGAAAATCACTAATAGTCCACATCAAAGCTATTCTCAACACAAAATTCTGTTTCAAAGAGACATCATAAGTTTGAACACCATATTCCCAAAGATGTTGCAATTCAGATATCAATGGTTGTAAGAAAACATCAATTTTCTTTACTTCGGATTTGTTAGCCCTAGCACAATCACTGTCAAGAACATATATGCCTCTTTTATACACATCCAAGGAGGCAAATTATAAGGAGTAATTATGATTGGCCATGAAGAATATTGCTGGCTAGATTGACCAAAAGGTTGGAATCCATCAATTGACAATCTCAACCTAACATTTCGACATTAAAATGCAAACTTAAGATGGGTGTCATTACAATGTTTCGATGCCAGTGCATCTAATGGATGACTCATTACTCCATCTTCTTGTTCGTGTTCAGCATGTCATCTCATGTGAGATGCAGTAACCTTAAAAGCATAAAGTCTTTGAAGTCTCAGAGTTAGCGGGAAATAATACATCCACTTCTATAGTACTAATTTCTGTTTCTTTGAATGCTTTCTAGGCTTAAACCTAGATTGACCACAAAATTTGCATTCTTGTAATTCCACATCATGTCCCCAATATAACATATATCCCAATTTGCAACAATCAATCTTTTCAACGGGCAAATCAAGATCCCTTATAAGTTTCTTCATGTTGTAAAAACTATCAACCATTGTATGATTAGGAGGTAAGGATTCATTATACCATTCCAGAATTTTATTAAAACTACGGACCGAAATATGCCCTTCAGACTTTATATTCAATATTCAAGCAATTGAAGACAATTAGGTCATTATCTCACAATTTCGTCACAAAGGTATAACCGACCCCTTCATAAACCATTTGCATGTACAAATTTTCAGTTCCATCCACGTAATTTCTTCTAAATCCAATATCCCCTTCATACTCATTTAAGTTGAAAGATGATTGTGCTTCATTACCCCTTGAGATGTTAGAAATAAATGGTTCTCCATGTTGTGTCCACTCAAAATAATGGGGGACAAACTCTTTTCTCACCAAATGCATATTAACTTCATCAATAGTAAGGAAACATTTGTGTTTGCACTTTTTATATGGACATCTGATCTTTAACCCATCCATATATGTAGGCTGACAACATGTATAATGAATAAAAGCTTTAAATCCTACACCAAATTCAGGATTAATGAAACCATTAGGGGTTAATCGTCTATACATCTAAGATCTATCCCGGAAACTCATTTCTCGAAAACTGTTAATTTAAAACAGTGAATCCATAGTTAGTGTCATTCATGCTAGCCAAAGATAACAAAACATCTAAGATAAGACTTGTGATTCAACATAAGAAGTTCTCGTTCTGACTCCTAGACTCCTGATATTTTTCACCGATAAGCCTAACGGCAATGATGAAAAAGTGGGTTATGGGTTCACATCTAAAATATATTTAAACTGAATATTCAACATATATGTTTTCAATCATATATGTTAGAAGAAAATTATTGTTAAAAGTTATATATTGAATGGATATTAAGTATATACTAGTGCGTAATCAAATAATTATTCATAAAAATATGAATACTTATTTGAATAAATTAGTTTAACATATACAATTTAATTAAAAACAACCATGTAAAAATGCGCACATAAAAAGTAAACAGAACCTCATCATTTAAGAGAGATCAATGAAATAACAGATTCATATAATTAAGGTAATTGGAACAATAATATAAGTCAATTCTTCCTTTTTATTTACTCTGAATATGTTCTTCAATCAAAATTCTCGATAAAGTGATCCTTATTCCTACTCATATTATTATGGAATCCCACTCATCATAATGACGATGGTCATATCATTATAAGTCTTTATATTAGTCTTGATTTTAGGAATAATTAATTTGATATAAATGGACTCACTCATGAGAGATATGTTGAAAATTTAGAAGTAAAAGTAGAGCTACTTCAAATAAGAGAATGTAGACTATGATTTTATGGTTTTGTATTGATATGGATTTCCTTTGTTAAACTAAGTTGGTTAAAACACAAAGATTTGATGATAACAAAACACTAAAGTGTCAATAAAGTTGTTTAAGTGATGATAGGTAAACTTAAAGAGCAATGTTGGAAGATAACTTATAAAAAGCTTTATAATTAATGTTTAAAGCTTTTAGTAGATGAACAAGCTTTTACTAGAGTTAGAATATTTTTTAGAGATGTTTAAGAGGCGATTTAAGGCTTGGAAACACTGTTTATCCAATGTTTATGAGAAGGGGATATGGAAACACTGTTTATCCAATCATGATATATTACCCAACATGCTTTTTCATTCCTTACTCTTTCCTTTCTTCTCATACCAACTAACCAAGTACTCCTTTAGTTATTTTTTCAATCCTCTAAGAATATCAAATTATAGATGGTTAGTTGCAAATGATTAACTTTGTTTATCTTCATTAGACTAAATACTTGTTATTCAACTTTAGTTTTAGCTTATTGAAATTGACTTATTCTTTTATGTTCATAAGTTTAGATGTCCTCAATTTCATATTTAGTCTGACTAGAAATATATTAGATTTGGCTTATCTTCTCACAATTTATGTGAGGAGAATATTTTTTTTAAATATCATCATTGTTTTGTTTTCTTCTTTCTACTAGTCTATCTCTTTTCTCTTCCAAAACTATACTTTGATTGGCGCTAATTGCACTTAATCTGAAACACTTCTTTCACTAAACCTTTTTATCTTAGTTTCCTTCTTATGAAATATGTTCAAAATACTTATAATAAATATGTAAACTCTTTCAAAACAAGTATTTTTACTCAGATATCTTTATAACACTTAAAGAACCTTATGAATTTGTTTCTTATTTTATAGACCTTCCTTAGGAATTGATAAATGCAATGCCACTTATTTTATATACTTCAAACTGTTGAATGCAAAATACTAATTTTTTATAATATTACTTGCCTAAAAAATCTTATTTGATATATATTTTCCTATATTAGTGATGATTACAAAAATGAGATGTTAAAGGCAATAATTATGAATAAAATCTTAAAATTTTATTGTCATGATGATGATGATGATGTGTGAGTTTGAACTTGGAACATTTCAAATAAGATTAGAGCATGATTCCACTAAATGATGTTAGGATAATAAGGGTGAAGAGTGGCACTAATAGAAAGTTCACAAGCAATAACGCCTTCAGATAAGCTTCTTATTCATTTCCATATTAGAAAACGAGAAGAGATTATATATTGTAGATTGACCTTTGATAATGACATCAAAAGACTAGGGAAATATTTTGATATCTCACATGAGAGTTGAGTGTCAAATTCATATAAAAAGGAATGAAGAGATGAAACCCTTTAATGAGCTTATATAAAAGATCACTAATCAATTCTTATATACTTATTGTTAGGCATGTGGTTTTCTTAATTCTAAATAAGAAGTCCTTGTTACATAAATTTATACTTAGGGCTTACACCTCTAATCAGACTCAATTGAGAAAATTGTATCAAACTTCAAAATGGTAAGAAATAAGTTAAATCAACTTAAAGTAATTAAAGATGTTTAAGGTTAATTTATTAAATACTTACTGCTCTTTTAGAAAGTAAATACTATCATAGCTTAACTCAAAAAGGAATATAATCTATCCTACATATAAAAAATCTTCAAAAGATGTTACTACCAACCAAACTTTAAAGAATCATCAAGAATCATAGTTATAAATGACAATTACAATCCAATCTTACAATATCTAGCAATTATTTTAAATTAAATCACTTCCCAATCGCGAGTCATTTGCTATGGACAATCTTTAAGTCATTGGGAAGCATTTCAAGTGCTTAGTAGTCTCCAATTTCCTTTGATCCATAAGCATAAGGTATGGATTTTATGAGTTATTAAATGCAACATGATTTTTCCAAAAAAAATACCTCTATTGAGTGTTCCTTTCGAGTGTTCTAGTTTTGAATAATCCTATGATTGAGCTCCAATCAAATGCTATACACTAGATAGCTTAAAGAAATTTTGAATACTAACTAGTCACTTGAATTTTAACTGAGTTTATATAATACCAATCTTGAATTACATTCTAGTTTTCTTTAGGAGTAGTGAGGTTTACATAGTTGAAGAATATGGTTCCATATATTTTTTATGTATTGGTACTAAAAAAAAGGCGATCCCAGCTTTAAACTCCTTATCTACATATGATACATTAAGATGATATGTTAAAGAATCTACACATCTTATCCACCATATTTATTTTTCCCTTTGAATGCTAAGCAAATTATGAAAGTAGCTTGAGGGTGAGCTTGCTTGAACCATAGCATCTTAAACTAAGTTACCTTAAAGTGTTAAGTTTTTAGTAAATTCCTACAATAATTATTGCTAAAGTTTGCCAAAGTTTTTTTATTCCACTTAATGAAATTTAACCAAACACTTGGTATGCATAAACAAATAAACCTTAATTCAAGACAAATTCTCAATCTTTATCCATTAACAATCACTAATTAACAATCAAAACCAAACACAAACTCCATATGAACCAAAAGTATCAACCGCTGATTGTTAATTATCGAAGAAAGGAGAGGAAGGAGAAGAGGACAATACCTTCGGTTAAGCCCGTCGGAAAAGATGACACCGGAGACGCAAGAGGTCGACGGCCACAACACAGCTCCAGACAGCGACGATGGAAGCAGACGGAGGAGGCAGATTGAAGGAGGAGGAAGACAATGTAGGCGTGGGGAGGGCAGGAGAGTTGCGGGTTGTTTATTAAACCAAACGACGTCGTTTTGGTTATGTTTTAAAGTTTACAAATTAACTGTTGCAACAACATTGTTTGGTTTTATATTAAACGACGTCGTTTTGATTAAGGTTTAAATATTTAAACCTTCATTGCAAAACGACGTCGTTTTGTTTTATCCCAAACAACATTGTTTTGCTTAAGACGCGAAGAGGTTTTTAAGTTAACCAAAACGATGTCGTTTCGGAAAAACCAAACGATGTCGCTTTCATAGAGTTAAAAGACGACGATTGACAACGATATTTACTGACGGAAGCTAGTGATGGAAATTTATACCACAGCTAAAGTAAAATTACCAAACAACATTACTGACGCATATAGTATTTCCATCGGTAATTACCGAAGATTTATTTTCGGTCCGTAAAATTCCGTCGCCATTTTGTTATTTTCTTGTAGTGTGACTGACTTGGCTCATGCAAGTGACGCCTGTGGTATATTTGGGCCTCGTGCATTTGTTTTTTCAGTCAATGAAATTGTCAAATCCACGTTCTGATTCTTGATCTTATCCGTAATGTCTCGTTTAATTCTCTCCTAATTTGCTGCTTCGGTTACGGATTATGTGTTGAGTGGAGGGGTTTTTCTCCACGATATGATCTTCTCTTCTTATTTATCAAATATGCAAAAACACATCAACTCCTTTTTTCTCTCAATTATTCTGGTTTTGAGCAAAACAATCGTGAGTTCCAACTCTCTTCTCTTGATACTTGTTGAAATTGATTTTTCTTGAGGTATTAAGGAGGACCAATACGTACTCATGAGCAATACAAGGATTTATAAATAATATCGAGATTTGTACTAAGAAATTACTGAGATAGGGTCAGAAAGTCCGGTAATTTCCACAACACGGTTTTTTTTCCTACACTCATTCATTCATCTCAACTTCGGCCCTATATTTGATTACTTTGCTGTGATTCTTTCATAACACACTTTAGATTCATGATTAAAATGGATTAACCCTACTACCTACTCACCTTTTATTGATGACCAACCTATTATATAAAGATAAACTCACTGGCTGCCTCTTCAAGACAGGAGATTCCTAGTTCAATTTTCAGGTTCTGGGATATAAAAGAGAGAGAAAGACAAGGCCATCACTGATCACCAATCCTATTTGACTTATTATAATTACTTTTGCGTTTTTCTAGGCAGTAGTAGTATACATGTTTTGCCGTTTATTTATGTAGGCCATCTAATAACCAATTACCTTTTTCCCATACTAAAAACTAAGATGGGACAGCCTCTACACATATATACATGACTCAAGCAGAACATGTTAATACTTATGGACCATTTTGCTGTTGATTTGATTTATATCTATAAGTTAACTCACATTACTGTCATGCACAAGAAAGTAAGTTTGGGTTATAGTTTAATCTGAATTGAATTAAGGTAGCTATGCGTAAAATTCGACCAATAAAGATAAGTAAGTTGGAATGGTATGGGCCATGGTTGGGGTATGGAGACAAAATTCGAGTGTCAGAAAGTAATTTGTAATAGAAAATTTGTTTACAGTCTACTCTGGTGACTGAAGGGAAGGAAGGAACTGTCATTCAAGACTACTGGTTAAGGAAAAGAAAAAAGAAAAAAAAGAAAAATTTTACCCTCTTACAAGACTCTTTTCACTGTCTGTCTCCAACTCAGCCTACTTGTCCAAAGCCCTAAAAGCTGAAACTGTTCACTTCTTTCTTACTCCATCTATCTATCTATCTCTGCTCCCAAAAATATCATCAACAACATGATTATTAACCGGTGAGACCTGAGTTGCTTGACCTTTTTAAGGAAAATAACCAATCACTAACCATTTTTCAGAAAACTAAAAAAGATAGAGCGAAATGATATACGTTTCTAATAGTAGCGATCACAGGCTTTGAAGCTTTTCTAGTATTTGCTCAATCAAACAAACTCCGAGACACCAAACAAAGAGGAGTCCTTTCAGCTATCTCCCATCAATCTCATCATCATCTCCGTCTCTCTATATTAAAGAAATCTTCCTTTGCTTCTCCACTTCAAGTTTCTACCTTCGTTTCTCTCTCTTCAAATATGGAAATTTGTATGTGATATCAGCCAATTGTAAGTTCCTCCTTTGTTTCCTTTTCTTACTCCTCGCCTCGGTCTTGGTCTCTTTTGTTTGTTAGAGTCTGGTTTGTTTCCATTAACAGGAACAATCTGATAATTTTTCAGAAACATCCCACCTTTCCGCGATCATCAAGAAACCTGAAGATTCACTGCTTTCCCTTCTCCAAGTCTCAATCTTTGTCCGTCTTGAGAACTTGTGCATATCCTCTTTCTCTTCCTTTGTTTATAAGGTTTCCACTTTCAAGTGTTTGAAGCAGAGAAGTAACCCTAGAAGAAGTGAGTAGCGTATACAACAACACCACCATTGTCTCCGGTTAAAGACAGACCAGTCTCCTTCATAGAATCAAAACAAGAAGCCAGAAAAAAGAAGTGGTTTTTAATGGATTCACTTCCAGAAATGGGCGGTTCCAACTCAGAAAATACAAGCTTTAGCACCATACACAATACTGCTTCAACCACCATATCAGTGGCAAACTCATCATCTTCTCCACCGCCATCATCCACCTCGAGCCGCTACGAGAACCAAAAGCGTCGTGATTGGAACACCTTTGGACAATATCTCAAGAACCACAGGCCTCCACTATCTCTCTCAAGGTGCAGTGGTGCTCATGTTCTTGAATTCCTTCGCTACCTCGACCAATTTGGCAAGACCAAAGTTCACACACTAATTTGCCCTTTTTATGGCTACCCGAACCCTCCAGCACCGTGTCCTTGCCCTCTACGTCAAGCCTGGGGTAGCCTCGACGCTCTCATCGGACGGCTCCGAGCAGCTTTTGAAGAAAATGGAGGCAAGCCTGAAGCTAATCCATTTGGAGCAAGAGCTGTTAGGCTTTACCTTCGTGAGGTCCGCGATTTGCAATCCAAAGCAAGAGGGATTAGCTACGAGAAGAAGAAGCGTAAGCGACCACCACAGCAACAAATCCAAGCTCTACCACCACCATCAGGTGCAGCTTAAAATAAAGAAAACACCTCTACCCTTTATCAATCAGTCCACAAAATTATTGGCACTCTTGAAAAGATAATAGTGATTATTATCCATATGGAACTTCTGTCTATTTTTCTTTCAATAACTTGTGGTACTCTAGTAGCATATTTTAGGGTTTTTATTTTCTTTTCTTTTGATGGTTTTCCTGTTTGCTTTGATTGAAGCAAATGCTTAGATCTGGGGGCGACCCAATCTGCTTTTGATGCAAACAGTGATAGTGGTCTTACTAGTAGTCGGACTTGTAGTAGTTCTTAGAAAAGTGGTGGTAGAGTAATTGTACTAGCAGTCATGAACTATGTGGAACTGAGAACATCTAATTGGTCCTGGATCTTATGTACTTGAAAATTCATATATGGCAAGGCATAGATTTGCAGATCATCTGAGCTCTCTCTCTCTCTCTCAATGTGTGTGTGTACACTAGCTCCCATGCTCGCAGTTCAGTCATAGTTGATTAAAGTTTGAAAGACTTCACATAAGGAGCATATGTCAGATTGCACTTGTTTAATGACTTACTGCAGATATTGGTCTGCTTTTCATTCTGCTACCTTTTGTATCCGACTCCTCCTTTGGCCTCTGTTGCGTCCACACCTTCACTGTCTGAGATAATAGAAAATCGGTCAACAATAGAACCCCAAATATTTCTTTATTATTATTTCGTTGATCTTAAAGAAATTTAAGACCTTTTTTCAATTTAAAGTGCCTAAACCTTGGCACTTTTCATTAGTGATGTCATTTCAAATAGGATGAAAATGGCAGACAATTTGGTTAAGTTCTTAATACTCGAGAGATCTTGTTGACTATATAATATATACATCATGAGATGATTAAAACACAAGTGTGAGGTCATGCGTCGAATGCTTTAAACTGTTTGGGTTTTGAGTCGAGTCGTGACTCGAGGTAAAGTTTTCCCTGCAACTTCTCTTAGTAGTCATTTCAGCCTCAGAGATGTGGCAGATGGGGAAAAGATTGGACATATCCCCCAATAACCACCCTTCATCAGAGAGCGGGAGTAGCAAATACAAAACCCTCGTAAATATACATTAACTTGTGGACACTCACATGAACCTAGATAGGAACAGTGCAATCTAGTTAGAATTTTTTTCCAGATGGAACAAGCTGATGTGCCGGAGGGAATTATATCTATGCCAGAACAAAATTCAAGGAGTAGTCTACATCCAAGAACTTTATTTTTTTTCCTTTCCACATAATCGTTTGCTAACATAAATGGCGGTCATCAGAAAGTAGAAACCATGCATGGGGATTCGAAGAAGTTCTCCAACAAATTTGGCCGACAGCATTTTCGCCAATTGGCTACTGATAGGTCATCTCATCTTTGGATTTTACATTATAGTTTGGTTTAAATGCTCCATTCACCAGGAAAGTGCTCATAGGTTATGCCTTAGAACAAGAAAAAAAGAGAGTCGTATAGGTGTGAAGATAACTTTTTAGCGATTCTTGTTCGGGGTACAAGCTTCTAGTTTGATGCGATTAGAGGATCTATTTGTATTACTAATCATTCATGTTTTATCGAATGGTTGAATATGACGTGACTTTTTATAATGTACAGGGACCTATAAATGGTAAAATAATAGTGATCAAGTCATTTAGCTTTTTGATCCCATCATCAATCAATTTTAGTGTTGAAAATTACATTTGTAATTTGAAAGTCTCATAAATCTTGAGATTCTGCATTAATGCTTGACCAGCTTGGATCGATCCTCACCGATCTTTTGTTCTTTAATTATATGCCTACTCTCTGTTTTATGTGATGTAATTAAGATATTTTAGCTGAATAATGTGCATATGCTAGCTGTTTGAACATGAACTGCATATGATTGTCTTCGAAAATATATGATATAATTTTCCAATTTGATGAAATTTTTCTGTGCATTTCGAAGTTCTATTGTATCTATGCGCATGAGTATTCCAATTAAATCTTACCATTATCTTGTAATATTGGCTTGGTTCAATTATATTGGTTTGTCTGCTTTGAAGCAAATCATGTTCCATCAAATGTTATGGGTGTGTTGTTTCCCCTGGAGAGTTTCAACCACTTGGTACAATTTTCTTACGACAATCAAAAATTGTGGAGCATGCATGGATTTCACGCCATAATGATTGGAGTTTGGAATACATAGTAAATTAGTAATAGGTTTATGTTATACGAGTAGCAGTCTAGCTAGAGGTCTCCTTGATTAGGCTCTTTTTAGGAACAGAAATTGAAACTTCAATTGGAGAGACGACCAGAAAACGTAATAGCAAAACCTGGGAAGCATTACATACATCTTTCTTCTCACTGTACACATTAAAAAATTGAAACATTATTCTAATAAGCACCATGAATTATTCTCTAAACTCTTTATCTTTTACAGCCATCTTAACTTTTCTGGATGGTCCTTCTTTTACGATACGAATTGGGAAGAATTATTATTGCGTTTTTTGTTTGATGGGAAAGATGATGTTTCATATATATATATATTTATTTAAATGTCAGTCAAGTGTTTATTGTATGAATCTTGTCAATCATACTGGCGACTGTTCCATATTAGACATCGTGAACACACATACGGGCTAGGTCACCCGACAAAAACTTGTAGATGGACCTATAGCTATCTATGCCCTAGTGAAAATAACCTACAATAGCTAGAATCTTTGTGAATGACTGGAGATTGGTGATCTGTTCATAATCCTCAATTAGTGTATCCACTAAGTATATTGGATTGTGATGGTTGTCCTTCTAAATTAGTGAAAAAAAAACACCAAATCGGATAAACCGACAAAGAATTAAGCCATTGTCAATGCCGTGAAACAATAGTGAAGTGGAATTTCAACAGCCTGGATTTGAAGAAAAGCAGTACAATATATGATTTGGTTTATGGAATATATAATCATAACTTTGTTCTTCGTTTTCCATTCATAAACCAAAAGGCAAGTTTTCAGCTCGACAGTCCTTTTTCTTTTTTCTTTTTTTTTCCTAACAATTTCTAAACCAATAAGAATTTAAAATTTTCACAAAATCTTTAAAATTTGAATTTTGACAACTATATGATGATCAATTAAATTAAATGGTGTTACCGTAATATTATCAATAAATTTATAGTGATTGAAAATGAAAAATTTTGTTATCAATCATAACTTTTGTTTAAATTTTAACAATATATAATTGCATCTAATTCAATTAATTAAAAATCCTCACAATTCTTGGATTAGTGTAACAAAACCACCAATAATTAATTTGATGGTTTTTGTTTGTGATTGGATAATAATTTATTTTCTTAATGCTTTTGTAAGTAAACTATAATTTTATCATTATCCACCATACTGTGTATTTTCTCTAACTTTGGCTTTAAAATATTCTGTCAAAAGTTGCTTTCTGAAAATATATCTTTCATTTAATTCCTCTGAAAGTGAATTTTTAATATATCAATTATGACAAATATGTCTTATATATATATAATTTTAAAAGGAGCTAGCTGGAACACTTTATATCAACTTCATATCATTAAGTTGATTCATTAACTTTCAATGTTTCAAACAAATAACATATGAAACCCAAGAGGTAAAGAAACACCACAATACTAATTTAGTTTTAGAAAATACCAATCAAACACCGTACAGTTACTTTTATGTCCAGATGGTTTTTCAACTTAATTAAAATAGCTGTTTGAGGGCATTCCAATCATGCACATGCATGGTTTAAAAGGAAAGTGCGCATAGTAGTTGATCACAACTATGATGAATCCAGCATAGAAAGTGGCATCCAGCAAGTGGTTCGTCTTGATGACTTCTAAATTTGTTTAGCAGTAGTAGATTTGATGAGGTATCGAGACTTATTGAACACAACTCTATCTGCAACTTAATTCATATTTCTCTTCTATCAAATACCTAATTGCACATGGTAACTAGCTCACACATCATAACAAATATTCAATTCTTTTGATCATATATAATGTGCACTCATTAAATATATTAGCTAGGGATAGGGTTTAGGAGTTGAGGGTGGATCTCTGAAATTTAGAGAGTAAACAATAATAGGTTACATGAGCAAATGCTTTTGCATTATTGGAACATCATTCATGACGACTCATTTGACCTTCGCTGCCCAAGTATGCGTCTCCAATATGTCAATGACCAGGTTAAAAACACATCCTTTCTTGAGTTTCTAATTTCTACACTTTCCCAGGTAAATATATTAACTCTTTGTTATATGAATGCATCCTTCAGACTGGTAGAAGGGGTGGAGACATTTGAAAGTCAGAGCTTTCAACCTAAGCAAATAATAATAAATATTTAGAAGTCATTTTCTTAATTCCTACCACCCATATTTACATACTGTTATATATAAAACAGTATTATTATTATATATAATATTTTTCAAATCTAAATTTAATTTAAAATTCATGTCCATTTGCTATCCACCATTGGGCAATAAAAGCCAAAAATTGGCAGCAGTCAGCTCCAGATTTACCTTCCCAATGACTATTATGATTTAGGCTTGTACATGCTATTTCTACTGTTTGTAGCTTAGGCTTGGGACTAAAATCACTGTGGCTTCACGTTCTCCATTTCTGTGTATTCGTTGGTCGATCGCTTACCTAATGCTAGGCACTCCGTTTTTCTTTTTCTTTTCTTTCGATTGATAATTGGGCGCTCTTCTTCTGTACTCTATAGCTTCAAACAGATGCCTATTTATCAGGCGTGAATATAAAGATACTGAGTTTTCCTATTATTCATCAGCTGTGATTGCTATAATTTATAAAATTACAGGAGATAAAATAGGAGATAATTACGATAGAATTAATAGTAATTAAACTGTTACAAGCATTAAGACTTAGATTTAGAGTTTGTTATTCCTTGAACTTATCTTTTACATGACCCGGCAAGACGGACCCAAGATTCTAATCTTGAAATGAAAATGGAGAAATGGGTTGTGACCAAGAGACTTAGTAAAAATAGAGAAATTGATTGCGACCAAGAGATTCAGCAAGTATATTGATAAAACAAACACATACAAGAGGGGTGAATTTTGTGTGAGTTAAAAAAATTTGTAAGTTAATTTCAATTTGTATAAAGATAGGGCCTGTTAAAATTTTAAAATAATAGGAGCCTGTCAAATGATAGAATCCTATTAAACGACAGGAGCTTGTTAGACGATCGGAACCTGCTAAATGATAAATCATGTTAAAACAATTTAAAATAGAAAGTGTTCGCTAAAATTGAAAAGAACCTTTCGTAAATTGAAACAGAAGGAATCTATTATAAAAGTGAAGAAGTATTTTACAAAAATAAAAACACAAACAATATATTATGGGAAATTTAAAAGTAAAAAAGAGAGAGGAATGATACAGTCGATTTGTACTGGTTCGACTTATAACCCAAGCCTACGCCTAGTCCCTAAATATCTAATTTGAGTGTTTCACTAAAATCTCAAGTAGTAATTTGGCGAGCCTCTTTAAGCTCATGAGTACATATTTTTTCAGGATTTTCTAACTTTTCAAACTAGTAGTATTTAGTTAGCTTCTATAAGCTCTTAATATATAAAAATGTAATTTGCTCAATATGAACTTCAATGATTTCTCTCAGAAAAAGAATATTCACCTTCTAAAATGATATCATTTTCAAGAGAATTAATACTACAAATGTATTTCAAGAGTCTAATATGTTTTTGCAAAAGCAGTGACTCTTCTTTTAGTAGACATTTCTTTCAACTAGTCGTTGCTTTATTTGCATCCTTAATAAATTGGATGGATTTAAATTTGATTAACTTCGATGTAATCTTTGCCAAAAAAATTTCCAGTAATCACATGACTAAAATATGACCTTCATAATTAGTACGATCCTTTTGGATAAACCATTTCTAATAAAGTAAGCTCATAAAGAAGGTTTCTGTAAAAAAAGAAATGTATTTTTTATTTTATTTCCTTTTGAGAATTAACTTGTTAATAATAAAAGGAAATAACTTCAATGATAACAAGATTCTTCCAGATAATGTGAAATAAATAAATTAAATTTATTTAGGAAGATCCGTGCAAGAAAGGAAGCATTTATCCTAAGATTTTGTTTTCTTTTAAGAATTAGATCGTTTGTACAAGAAAATAAATTTAATTTGAATTTTGAAATATTATGAGATTATCATCAAAATTATTAATAATAAACCTTGAACTAACACATATCAGCTAACTGATCCTTTGAGCTAATGTGCAACACATGCAAAGAACCATCAAAGACATGTTCACGAACGAAATGATAATTAAGAGCCAAATGCTTCATACGTGAATGATAAACTCGATTGGCACAGAAATTTGTAGCACATGTATTATCACAAAATAAGCTTGGTGGCTGTTGGATACGAGCACCCAATTCACGAAACAAATTCTAAACCTATAAAACCCCTACAGCAATAATTGCTAAGATTTTATATTAAGTCTCAGTAGATGAACAAGAAATAGATTCTTAACGAGCATATCGCCAAAAAACGATATTAGAACCAAGAAATAATAGATATGTTATAGTAGAATGACCATTATCCTTGACACTGCCTCAATCAGAATAAGAAAAAGCAGTAAGAGTCAAAGGAGAACCACAGTTGAGGAACAACCCATGGTGAATGTTACTCTTTAAATATTTAAGAACGCTTTTGAGAGCTTGCAAATGCAGTTGTGTAAGAGAATGTATGAACTAAGAGAGCTTGTTTACAACAAAACATTCATCTGGACGATTGATGGACAAATATTGGAGAGAGACAACTAAGCTAAGATAAGATATAACATCAATTTGTGATGAGCCATTAACAAGAGTGTAAAACTTAGATAAACCCATTAGTATGGCAACCTACTTCACGCCATCCATGTTAAAACGAACAAGTAAATAAAAAATGTGCCAATGTTAGAAATAAAAATACTTGTTGGAGTGGAAATTGCCTCAACACCCAAAAATTGATGCAAAGGACCAAATATTTGATTTAAAAATACGTGACTAGCTTTTGAACAAAGTAATCCAAGAACTTGGAATTGTTACTCGTGATTACAATATCATCCACATAAACTAAAAAAAATGATGACATTGTGAATATAAATAAATAAAGATGCATCTCCAAGTGATTTGTAAAAAATTACAGCAAGTAAAAAATTCTGTAACTTAGAATACTAAGCTTGAGGAGCTTGTTGGAGGCCATATAGTGTCGTTTTTAGTTTGCAGATATAACGAGGATATTGTGAATGAATATAATGGTCGTTCTATTAAATCTATTTCTTGATCATCTACTGAGGCTCAATAAAAAGCCTTAGCAAATGTTGCTGTAAAGGTTTTATGGGGTTCAGAATTTTCTTCACAAATTGGGTGTTCGTATGCAACAACCACTAAGCCTATTTTGTGACAATACATGTGCTACATATTTCTACGCCAATCCAGTTTACCATTTAACAATGAAACATTTGGCTCTTGATTATCATTTCGTTGAGTAATTTAGCAACTGAATTGGTGACCTTTAGATTCCTAACAAGGTTGGTTTTAAGAGAAATAATTCTTAATGAAGAGGGTTTTGCTATGAATAAGTTGTTCCTAAGCCTCTTTGGAAGATTCAACTAAAGATAATATTGGTTAAATAAATTCTGTGTAGCTACCAAGAATTGCACTAAAAAGAATACGATCTTGCCTAAACTACATGGTGTAAGCAATATTTATATTCTTTATTTCATTATCAAGAAACTGAGATGGTGTAGGTAAGTTACTATCAATATACTCCAAGAGATTAAGGCCAATAAGAGTTGATTGGATCTGTTTTCTCCAAACACGAAAATTGATAGAAGTGAGTTTCATAGGAAAGTGAGTGGGTGCAGTTAATTGTACAATAGTTGTTAAAACAATAGTGTTTCATGGTGAAAAATAAGGATCGTCATTGGAGTGTTTTATTGCTCTAATACTATATAAAGGTATTGAGTTTTTTATTATTAATTGACTATAATTGCCATAATTTATACAAAGAGCTATTAAAAGTACAAGAGATAGTTACAACAAATAGAGAAAGAGTAGTCAACTGTTACAAGCAGTAAGACCTGCTCTAAAGTTCGTTATTCCTTGGACTTATCCTTTACACGGCTTTAAAACATCTATAATCGGTTAATACTGATCTTTTTATTTTGAGCTATTAATATTTATTTATCACTTTGTTACACAAATATGTTGCAGTTGAAACATTGTGGCTTGCCCTTGTGCCTATAATTTTTCTCTTCGTGACTAAGATTTTTACAATTGCTACATCGAACAACTTGGCCTTTTCCCTTTAAAGATGAAGTCTTGGCTAAATAAGCTCTATCAACTTTATCTTCCAATTCCTCATCTCTCATCATTCTTCATTGGTCCGTGGCTTGAAGGGCATTTATTAACTCTAAAAAGGTTATTTTTGATAGATCTTTAGAATCTTTAAGTAATGAGATTTTGGTTTATACCTTTCAGGAAGAGTCACGAAAAGCTTGTCTACCACTCTTTGATTGGAAATTCTTCACCAAGAAATTTGATTTAATTGGCAATAGACATGAGCTTAATTGCATATTCCTAGGCACTTTCATATTTCTTCATCCTTAACATCTTAAATTCTCTTTTCAGGTTTCGGATTTGCATCATTTTTGTGTGCTTGTTGCCTTCAAACTCTTCCTTGAGTTTTTTTCCATGCTTATGGAGGTGATTCACAAGCCATTATGCTTGTAAAAGTTCCCTCCAACATGGTCGAATGTATACAAGAAAGAATTTTTGTTTTTCTTGCTACTTCTTCATCATGTTTTTTTTTTTAAATTTGGGTTAGAGTGGAATTTTCTTGAAGTGGAATAGGATCAAAATCACTCTTAACAACCTCCCACAAACTCAAGGCTTTCAAATAGGATTTCATTTTGATGGCCTATGATTGATAGTGTTCTCCATTGAAAATAGGAAATAGAAGAGAAAAATTGTTTGATGCCATGGCTTCCTTTAAACCTTTCCTCTCTCTTGCACACTACTTTTCCTTTAAGGTATTAGAAATAGATATCGAAATCGAAGCAAACGAACTTTCCTTTTTTCTTTATAAGCAGAGTGAGTTTGGAAACTCAATAGATAATTAAAGAATGATAAAAATCATTTTTTTGAACTATAGATTGGAGGGTTGAAGAATAATAAACAGTAATTGATTGACATAAATTGTTAATCTTTATTGTTGCTACTTTTAATTATGAAACTGATGTTTTTATATAGACTTTTACAATGAAGTTCGAATTATAACATATAATAACTTTATCTTAACAAATAAAATGTTATCTTCTAACAAATAATAAATCTTAGTTTTACTACTCTACTATCAATTTTTTTTAATCTTTACTATTCTATCTTACTACCTCCAATCCTAATATATAACAAAATTTATCTTTAAACAAAGATCAAGTCAAAACTAAATTTAAATCAATATCCAACATTAAGAGTTTGGTTTAAGTTAAATAAAAAAACTTGTTTTGCTTGTGTCCTTTCAAATGGAATCAAAATATATTTTCATATGGAATTACTATCACAACATAATTCACAGAAGGAGTTACTGAAAGACTAAGCTTTACGCTTCAGTTATTTGGATATATAATTTGTAACGAAAAATTGGGATTGATATTTTGAAATTGCATAATTACTAAATAATGGTTATATTCAACAATTCCTAAATTAATTATATATAAAAATAAATAATTTAATTAGTTAACTATTTAAACAAAAATGATCTAAAGGCTGGAGATGACAATGAATCAATCTCAAATTTTTTTGTGCATTTAAGTATGGTTTTAAATTTAATTAAATTTGGGTTTTTGAAAGAAAATTTCAAGCTTTTTAAATTAAAGTTGAGAATTTAGTTTTCTAAATCACATTTGGGCCGGTTCATGTTAAAACTCTTGAATATTTTACTTAAATTTATTGAAAATTCTTTTTTAAGCCTACTAGGAGGAGAGTGAAATTTACTTGTATATATTTCAACATTGCATTTATTTTCTAATTTTCTTTAACATGGGCAGGTAATTTATCATCATTTTAATGGACCTTGTTTAGATTACCACGACGTATGTTCCCCCTAACTCCCCTATCTTGTGAATGCATGCACTATGCGCTTTATGTCTTTTGGCGGTCAAAGCACATGTTTGGTCTGCTACCTGACGGAGCAAATCAAGTACTACAGCAGACAATTTTTTTTTTTGTGAAATTAAAATAATATAAAAATTTTAATTCCACAGTTGCTTTTGTTTGAAAAGAAAAGCCTAGATAACGTTATCAATAAAATAGCGCCGGGGCGGAGATCCACTGGAATCAGTAGCACCGGTACGAGAGGCGGTCAATCTGATAAGACGTTGGATTTGACCGAGAGCACTGACAGTAAAGCCTCACGTGCTTACCTGTTGCTTATGTCGGCTACAGTACAGTTACACATAATTCCCTTCATCTTCAAAAGTCCAAATGCATGCATTCATTTGCCACGCGTCGTAGCCTGAACGCTGGGATCCACCACGCCTCGAGGTGTCCGAACCGTACTGGATCGTTGTTTTGTTTCTATCAAAATTTTCTTTTTGAATTTAGGACCATGGAAATGTTAGCCATAAGGGTTCTGGTGGGTCTGAGTCTGGGTCTGGCACCTAAAATTAATTTAATTTTAACTCTATTTTATATAAAATTTAATACACTCACACCTGCCCTTCCACATTTAACGGTTGGACTACATATTCCTTTATATTTAATAAACAATCAGAGATGACACGTCTTGTCTGGTCTTGTCACGTAGAATTATCTGTAGATTGGTACGAGACTGGGATTCTGCCGACGGTCCCATCGCCAAGAATTCTGCTCTAGCTGAAAATGATTAATCGGATGTCACCTTTTCACATTATTGTATGTGATGGCCTGAATAACTCCTTTTTTTTAATTTTATTTAAAAAATATTTTTAATCTTTTAATCAACTAGAGTGTGTTACAGATTCAACTAGACTGTGTTTTTCTAATCCAAGCGTAGATCCTGCTTGATCTCAAGTATGTCTAAGACTCTAGCCTAGTCTAGTGTTGTATTGCCGCGGGATTTCAGCTGTTGATCATAGCTTCAGGTTATGGTTACGTTGGGTTGAAATGAACATGGATCCATTACAACGATTGATGACGACGACGACGACGAAGCTGAAGCTGCTTTTCCTGTCTCTACGTGTTGATGTAGGCAGTTTATTATTTGACACGTGCACTGTTACGCAACTCCGACGACTACGTATGGGATGTCACGCACTCCACGTACCTCCTATCCAGCGCAGTGCGTTTTAAATTTGTCAGCTTTTGGCTCTCCATTTTTGTAATGTATATGACCATTAGTCGTAGAGCTGCAATCTCGTCTCTCTTTCTTTGTTGGAGCTTTTGGTTTCAAGGCCAGACACACATCCTTCTCGTCTCAGAATACCCATGTGTACACAACGTACCATTGGTAGAAACAAACACTTATTGAGTTAGGGGGTTTCAGGTTAACTGGAAGTTGATAGCTTTGATTGTTGGGAATTCAGTGCCGATCAGGCGAAAGAGCAGAGCAGACCGGGTCATCATTTCGTGCGTTTGACAGGGGCAATCAAAGCAAAGGGGTGGGGTGGTCCTCGATCTACTTATATGACAAAGTAGCTGGGCTCACTCTAACGCTATACATAGTCTACGGTGATGTACAATGTAGAAAGCCCTTTTTTTTTCTTTTTTTTTTTCCTTTACCTCATTTAAGTAACACCCCAGGCTAGTCCTGAAATCTCGCCAAAATGATCTCTTTTCCCGTAAGAAGCTAAAAACAGTAACGACTAGTGTCAGTATATAGGTAGCAGTAGTAGTAGACATGATAATTTTGTAACAGTTGGGACTTGAAACAGTTGAAACAGGCTCAGCAATAAACTTATCGGTTGTTTTTTTTTTTTTATTTGTTGACTAAAATTTAATTTTTGTTAGGATCATCTTAAAAAATTATTGATGAATTTAGTGAATGACTTATTGATTAGTTTATTTAATCATAATAAGTTGATTATTAAAAACTTCATAGGAGGAACTTTTGGAATAGGTTGTTTATCTAATGATAATATTATCTTTCACTTTATTCTCTACTTTTACTTTGTATGTTTTTAAAGTTGACTTTTTTAATCATATAATTATGTTGTTAAGTTTGGAAGAATATAATAAAGGGATTAATTAAACTTTTTAATCTTTATTTAACTTTATAATATTAGTTTACATTTGAAATTACAATAATATTAAGTTTTTGAAAATAAAAAATCACATCAAATTAATTTTTTTAGTATGTAACTACTATATATCGTATATGTGTCATACTATAATTATAGATATTTTTAAATTTATTAAATAATAAAATTCATACAAATTATATGAAAAATACTAATATAATGTAGCACAATGCATCATTCATATTAATAGAGAATTTAATGTTGG
>JANIHY010000009.1:19053136-19064481 GCA_027479065.1 Erythroxylum brevipes
GTAGGTTATGGAAAAAGAGTGGAAAATTGGGAAGGATAAGGTGAAGTTGAGATTGATGGATGAAAGGAGTGAAGGAAGTGTAATTAGTGTTTAATGATTTTGGAGTGATAATTGCTTAAGAATAGGTGACTTGGGGATGTTTAAGAGTGTATGAAAGGTTAGAATGGGTTTAGGACCTTTTGGAGGAGTTTTAGAAGTGAAAATTTTAGTTAATCCGTAGATTACACGGTCTGCCCGTGTACCATTACACGGCCCGTGTAAATCCAGGCTCAGGGAACACATTTCACCCGAAGGTTATACGGTCTGACTGTGTGGCTTTATACTGTCCGTGTGACCCCCTTAACGACAGAATTAGAATTTGTAGTCTTCTTGAAAGTTGTATCCCTAGATGTCTTCTTTCCAACCATCTAAGAAAGAAGTAATTCCGACATCTAGACCAAAAGTTATGGCATTTGCGCCAAAGTATGTTCGATTGGAGAACAGTTATGAACATGGTTGCTTATTTAGACTATACTTCCTTCTATAGAGATCCAAATGACTTGATTCTTGTGGAAATAGATTCCTAACAAATTTTAATATATCTCCACCAAAATTTGAATTAATTGGAGTTAAATGGAAAGAGATTGATCAAATGCAAGTGTGAGAGTCTATTGGAACATTGTCAACGAGAGTAGTTTTACTGAACAGAGTTCAATGTTTTGCTTATATCTAGAGCTATAGGATTCCAAATGAGATAATTCTTTCTTTTTAGTAAAGTTAAGATATAGGGATACAAATCATATGAAGAAATTCAATTGTGATTCAATCTCTAAGATGTTCAAATGCTAGATGGAATCAGGTTTAGGACACTTTAAACAGTCTATCAATGTTTGAGGTATATCTCCCAATCTACTAACCCGAATTGAGTGATTTTGGTACCAATGGAATCCTAAGACTTAGAGGAACACATTTCTAGAAGGGAGTATGATCAAAAGATATCTTCTTCACTCTCTAATTTAGTGTGATTCACTATAAATCCGAAAGTGTGTTTTAGCAAAAGATGAGATTTGCTTTGAGAATGACCTTGCAACGAAAGTGATAGAATGCTACCCGGGATTGTCATGCATGTATTGTACATTTTCTTTTCATTCGTGTGCATTATTAAACATCGATACTTGTACAAATTGTGGTTATATGTATGTTATTCGTTATAGAGGAGCAATTGGAACGTCAACCCACAGACGTTGCCGGACCTTCCAGGCACTAGAAGCAGTTGGTGAGTAACCTAGATAGGTTTCTCAATTATTATATGTCTACTGTGGTGGATAATGGTGGGTTTTGTGTTTGTGTATGTTGTGGATTCCGGACAGAATGTCTGATGTATTGGAGATATGACGTAGAAGTGTGATCTGGTTGTGAATCTATGCATTTACTTGTTTTAATGTGACATGTTTACTGATTGCGATACGTGTACTATTTAATTGGGACATATGAATTTCATACATGAATGCATGCAAAGATAAAGACAGTTGTGACCGAAGCAGTCACCGAGAGCTAAAAGCTCATCGTATCGGGCCTCGAGCCCACATTGATTAGAGCCACAGGCTCACCGCTTAATGTGCCCTGATTGGGACAATACAGGCGCTCGGTCACAACACTGAACTAAAATGGGAACATGTCATATGCAATGCATACATAATTGATTGGATATTGTGAATGGGTGACAGGCCAAAATGCCTTATTCATTTGTGATTTACTTAAATATCATCATGTGGTACTTTTGAATGTGTTAGTGTGCAATGTTATGCAATTTGCTTGAGTGCTGCATAAATTGGACAAACCATCGATAATGGTTTCTCGCTGAGTTCGCAAAACTCATCAAAATTGCAATGTTGTCTTTTCAGGACCGATAGGTGACTTTAGCATCTAAGTGGCTCCACTATCATGTAGAGTGTGTTTAAAGTGAAGTCATGGAGCAAAGGTCGGTCAGCTGGGCTTTTTGGATGGCATAGTTAGATTTTTCATAATTTCCTCATCCTTGTAGTGCTTTTGGTAATAGATTTTGTGGATGGACATTGTATTAAAGATTGAAAGACGCTGTAACCTTTTGTCATGAGAAATGAAATGAGGAAAACAGTAGGTTTCAAAATATTGTGAATTTTCTATTGATGCGTTAGAAGCAAATTTTAATGCGATGCCATGTGACGTGAATAAAATGATAGAACGTAGCTCGCCTTTATCGTAGGATATGTATCGGAATGACCTCCGGGTGTCCCGGTGTGTGTTCTACGGTAAGGGGGTGTTACAGTTAGGTTATTTCCTAGAGATGATATTTGCCTTTCACCTTCAAGCCACTGCCACAAGCCAATACCTCTCAAGTGAGCTTTCATTTTGATTGCCCAAACTTGATAATTCTCATCATTGAAAATTGGAGGTGAAAGAGTTGATGTATTGTTGGATGCCATGCCACTACTATCTCTCGAACACTCAGAGGCCCTTTAAGATCATAAGGAGCTCTAATACCATGTTATGTTATAAAACCATAAATTAACCAAAAAAAATAAAAGTAAAAAAGAGGCCATACAAGAGGCAATTTATTGATGGGAGCAGTTTACATTGACATTGAAGGCCTAAATATATAGGCAATGGAATAACAAACTTAGCTAATATCTTGGTAAAGATTAATTAAACAAATCAAAAGTTAAAAGCTTAAATACCTAAGATAAAGGAAACAATCTAAACAAACTTGGATAACTTAGAAAAAAGTAAGACCACATTTTAAACAATTTTGAATCATTCTCCAATAAAAACCACTACACTAATGGTCGGGTTGTCAAAGCCTCCAAAATAATTTCAATTCTCCAAACTTCTTGTAGTAGTCATAAAACCATGTCGAATACCTAAAGAACTAAAGATTAATTTCTTAATTTGGGGTCTTGGATTAATTGATTAATTAAAATTAACAAGGAATAAAAATAACTTAATTGAATATCAAAGTGAGAAAGTTAAGATCACTAAACTCCAATTCAAGGGAAAGATCTCATTTAATTGTAATATTGATAATTGGTTTAAAAAGAATATTTTTCGCAATTTAAGCAATTAGTTTGAAACATATTATGATTGTTGGCCCCCAAAATTTTTCTTGATTAAAAGTATGATTTACATTAATTCTGAGGTCTTTATAAAAGTTTGTGGAGTTAATTATTATGATGATGTTAGAAAGATTATATGATATAAGTTGACTGAATTAAAGTGTTAAGGTTATAAGAATATTCAATGGTATTTTTGGCAAGACACTTAAGGTTTACAAGAACCTAAGCTTATAAGATAGAGTAAAATGGACTTTTTGGACTCATTAAGGGTACAAATAGAAGAAGAAATGTTGGCTTGCTATTTTAAGAAGGGAAAAAATGAAAATAGAAGAGAAAGAAGAGAAATAACAAATCAAGAGAGAAAGAAGAGAGGTTTTGGTGGTTGAGAGGACAACAAGAAATCACCTGTTTATCGACGAAATATTCCATCTGTAAACAGGGAATTTTCATCTGTAAAACTAATTACCAACGAAAATTAGCGGCAGAAAAAGCCATCACTAAAAGAGCCGTAGTTAAAATTATCGACGGTGCTTTTTTCTGTCAGTATTTTACCAACGATCGAAAGCGTGTTAACAATAGGAAGTTTTCGTCAGTAAATTTTAACGACGGAATAAATTATGTTAATTTCCGTGGTAAAATTTAGCAATAGAAAACTTACCACCGGTAAACTGAAGGTAAACAACTAAAAAGTCATCTTATTTACCGATGGTTTGATTTATCGTCGATAAATAAGTATAAATTTTTGACGAAAAATGTGTCTGTCGGTAATAGCTTGTTAGAGATTTGTTTATTAACTTCCAATTTTATGTTATTGTTATAAATGTATAATGTTAAGAGTTACCAATTATTTGTTCATAATAAATTAATTTGTATATATAATTTGATTAATTAGAAAATTAATTGATAATATAACGTATCAATTATTTTAATTGATAATCAAAACATTACAATATGTATAACTTATGTTTTTAATTGAAAACAATTGACAAGGACAAGCTAATGTCATGGTGATCGTGGGTGCTCTGAACTGTTAAGCCTCCCCTTTAACTGTTCCATCTCCTGTCTAAGCTGAGCCATTTGCTCCATTTGCTCGCATTTTGGCCATCTGCTCCATTGCCTCTCTGATCTTTGATGCTTACTCTATCTTCTCTCTCATCTTTGCCACGTCCCCCATCTCCTCTCTCATCTCCTCTCTCATTTGAGCTATCTACTCCATGTGCTCCATCCGTTGATTAACGTTAGCCTTTGTCAAATATCTTATCTGCTCGCTCAATGTGCCCACTGTGGTCCGAAGCTTGATTACTTCATTGGTTTGCATTAGCCTAGCAGATGCTGCTGTATTGGACAGAGAAGAGCGTGAATAACATGTGTTCGTATATGAACCTACGCCGAATATTCTTCCACGACGATCCCTACCACCCACAACATCAAGATACGTTTGAGTCTCATTTATAGGTTGTTCCTCCTGAGACTGTCGTTAAATATTTTGTTGTATTTGGTCCTATTAGGAAGCAATGTTTACATTAGTAAGGTATTATTGTTAAGAAATTATAAAAATGTATTATTTTACTTACATTCAGCTCTCTAAATCGGGTGTTGATGAATTTCACACCATCATGTTTCTTCGTGTGGGTGTGCGAAAATAGCTGGATAGGTGTAGGCTTGATGTCCAATGACTTTTCCTACATGTATAACCTAAATTATTAGATGTGAACTAGAATTTATAAAAATTTTGCCAGAGTTTCCTCTATATTTATGATATTTACCCCCTGTTCAACAAAGAAAATAACTTAACACAACCATATATGGCACCAGACATTTATATCATAATCAGTATGTACAATAAAGCAAAGCAAAATATATACAAAATAGGTGTGAATTTTAGATACTTACTAGTTTATATGCATGTTCGTAGTGGGTAATTAATCATCCCGTATATATTGGAAGACTCTCACCCCTCGGGCCTCCGCGTCTGTTGACGAAGTTACGCTTTGAGATGGATATTGCCACAGGTGATGTCCAATACTCAGTCCAATGACTCCAAATTTTCTAAAAAATATAACGCGGTCATGTACCAGTTTTGCGTATCGCATTAATTAAGTCACGATAACATGTTCGAGCTTTCTTTTCCCAAACTTTATACATGCTAGCGTCGAAATAAGAATCCCAGTAAAAATTTTTCTGAAATAAAAAGGAAAAATATTATATAATGTTAAAATATTTATGTAAATTGTGTATATAAATCAATATAACAAGAAAATAACTATTTTTTGTACCTCAAACTCCTGAAAGTAAAATTGTTATGTGGTGTCAGATATATTCTTCTACACATAACCCTCAGGTTCAATTCTTTGCTTAAATGAGGAAGTCATATTTTTGGAACTCCGTCTAGACGGAACCAACCTAACATAACAAATTATGTTATACTATGTAAAAATTGATAAACCTAAGACTTAATAATAAGCAAATTGTGAGTGATGTGATTTCACTTATTGTTCATTGAAAATTGTTATAAAATTTCTTCCATCAGGTCCCTCAGCTCTAGGATGATAGACGTCTCCTCTATCCGATAAACAGGTATTGGATGATATATGCGTTGGTGAAAGTAATGGTGGAGGATGAGGAGCAGTAGGTAATGCCTCATCTGCAACTGTCGGCGCTGGAGGCGGATGAGGTGAGTCAGTGGGCACTGCAGATTCTGATGAACCACCTTCACAATAAGTTGTTTCAAATATGGATCTAAACCTCGGCCGCAAAAGCTCATGTTGTCTCTTTGGTCCCATTTGTTTACCTGAAATTCAAATTTTCCCAATTCTCTACAAGTATAATTAATACTTTGAAATCAATATTTTACACAATATATGAAGAAGAAAATAAGGCAATGAAGTTGAGGGTTAACAAATTGTTATCAACAATAAATCAACCTTAACAATAATAAAAATATGCATTGTTTAACAAAGTCTTACAGATACAATAATAAATTAACTTGAAAGCTTAGTGTAATAATGTATTGCATCGAAAAATCACATTGATATAATTAATTTTTTTGATTCCATGTGACATGGGAGTCAGTAAAGGTAAATGAGTTCCTAATGTATGGATTCCTGAGAAGGGTCTTAACATGTTCAAACGCATCAATGGAAACAATGATACTTCTTCCACTTGGTGTAGGCTTTTAAACACCTTCTTGCAATAGCTTTGAAGCTATAGCTATACTTGTTGAAGAAACAGTGAATGAGTTGCCGCACTTAATATGGAAGACTAATTCTCCGGATGAAGTACTAACAGGAATTTTTTTACCTAAAACATAATCAGTGAAGAAGTTTTGAAACCGTGTTATTAGAGAACCATTTAACCACCCAAAACTAGATATTAATACATACTTGATTATGCTGTCGAGGTTTGAGGAATAGAATAATTTTTGACAAGACCCGATCTCCTTAATCCTTTATAGGCCGTTGTGACATCGCTCTCACTTTTATCGACATACATGTCCTCTTCGAGTTTAAAGGAATTTTAAACATGTAGGATAGACAATTAAATGAGAATATGTATAATAACTCCAACAAAAGAAATGAGATGCACATAATAAGGAAAGAGATGACGTGCAGATCATATTAAACACCTTCAAGTAACATATTGGCCATAGAAGGCAAACGATTGTTAGTGTATGATGCAGCGATATGTTTTGTAGTTTTGATTCCTTAGGCTGGGACAATTTTGCCACATTCCTCCTAATGGAAAGAATTACTACCATCTGGAATCAGTCGCCATATCGTCATTCCTTGAATAAGAATTTCAATGAAAGACTTTACATAATATATTGAAATGTAAATAATGTTATTTTTTAAATTAAAATATTCAATTATAAACACAAATTATTTTCTATCAAAACTTAATCGTAAATTACAATCATCTTCTTCTTCGAAAGCATAAGAATCAAATTCCGGCTCCTCTTCAAATCCCTGACCCTCGTCATCCTCCCCAGAAGAAATATCAACATTTTCATTAGATGGATTGTTCAAAGGTTCATTATCGTCATACGTGACAAATGCATTGATAAAAGTGACATCTTCCTGAAATGCCTCACTTTCAGGACTATTCTCTCCTCTTCCATGTGATTCATAAACACCTTTATATTTTACTTTGCAAACCACTAACCAATCTGTCTTATCTCATCGTAAATTTAGAAAAGGGACATAACAAACCTGTTTCGCTTGCACAACCAAGACAAAAGGTTCAAATTGTCTCAATCTTCTTCAGTGATTGATTTCAACTAGATTGTATTGACTATGCACTTTTGTTCTAACTTTTGGTCTCAGGTCATACTAGTCATATTTAAATATCACACATCGCTTCACTGGCAAAGTAGGGTATTCAACTTCTAGTATTTCAATAATTTTACCATAATAATCCATCATTTCTCCCTTTATCGAAACACCACTATTTATTGTTGATATGCTATGTCCATGAGATTCCATATGATATTTGTATCCATTGATGAAATACACTAGATACAATTTAACAGTTCGCAGAGGTCCCTTAACAGGATCACAAATGAACTTGTTCTCTATGGGATTTTCTAAGGCCTAAAAAATTAAATTTATCATAGCAAAGAGTATAATGTCATGAGAATAGTTAAATATAATTTTGAATTATAATTAAGAATACTTGTAAGTGAAAACTTACAAATCTCTCGAACCATTGAGGAAAGTGTTTTCCAACTTCTTTATTTATATCGTCCTGTGTGATGCTCGTCATTATCTCTCGTAACAATGTCTCGTATAATCTAAATACATAATAACAATTTTTAGTAATCAACAACACACAATTTTAAATAAAGAAATAATCATGTTCAACTTACTGAACGAAAGGAAGAACCTCTTCACAGTTCAATAAAATGTAAACATATGCAGCCTCAATTTCTTCCTCTGTTAACATTCTTCTTGTCGCACGTCCATATGTTTGTCCAGAATATGAAAAATGGATAAGTTTCCATTAACATTACTCGTTCCTCCCCCATCGTCATTACGAGGAACGTTTCTTGCTCTTGTGTTAACATGCGGCTCAAATTAATGTCCATAAAATGTACTAGCTTCCTCCACTAAATAAGCATTACATATGGAGCCTTCAACTCTAGCTTTGTTTTTTACATTTTTTTCAAGTGATACAAATACCTATATTAGACAAAATTATTATTACAATTTAGTAGATAAAGCATGTAAAAATGGTTATTGCAGTAATATTTGTCGAGTTAACTCTCAAATGGATACATCCATCGATATTGAACTGGACTGACTAGTTTTACATCGTGTGCTAAATGCACAGGTAGATGCTCCATATAGTCAAAGAAGCTGGGAGGAAAAATGCCTTCTAACTTGCACAAAATAACTGGAATTTCTTTTTCTAGTTTTTCCATATCACCAAACTTGATTTCAACTAATGTTAAACTTTTAAAAAACAAGCTTAACTCTGTTATAGCTTCCCATATCTTAGAAGGTAGCAACTCCCGATATGCAATTGGGATTAGCCTTTGCATAAATACATGATAATCATGACTTTTTATCCCAAATAATTTGTACTTCCTGAGATCCACAGACCTAACCAAGTTTGAAACATAATCATTAGGAAACTTTAGACTTTTCAACCATTCACATAAAAACTCCTTTTGTTTCTTGTCCAAAGTGTAACATGTTTTTAGATATTTACCAGTGCGAAGATCTTTATGTAACTCATTTCTTCTATAAAAAAGTTGCAAATCATCTCTAGATTTTGCATTGTCTTTTGTCCTCCCTTCAATGTTCATAATGGTATTGAACAAGTTGTCAAAACTGTTTTTCTCAATGTGCATTACATCTAGATTATGACGTATCAAATTCGTTTTCAAATAAGGAAAATATCAAAATATAATTTGTTTTTTCCAACCAAAGTTCTGACTAATGGTTGAATTTACTTCATCGGCCTCTAATTCTATTACTTTCAGCAAGCCTAATTCCTCAATCTCTTGCAAAATCTCTTCACCGGCTTTAATAGGAGGAGGAGGTGTGTTGATCATCCTATTTTTTATGAACTTATGTTTATTGCGCCTAAATGGATGATCTGAAGGAAGAAATTTTTTGTGATTGTCAAACCAACATATTTTGCCTCCGTTTGGAAGATAAAACGCATCAGAATCATTGCTACAATAAGGACAAGCCAATTTTCCAACTGTGCTCCATCCAGATAACATGACAAAAGCTGGAAAGTCACTAATGGTCCACATCAAAGCCGCTCTCAACACAAAATTTTGTTTTAAGGAAACATCATATGTTTGAACACCATATTCCCAAAATTGCTGCAATTCACATATCAATGGTTGTAAGAAAACATCTATTTTTTGCTTTGGATTTGTTGACCCTGGCACAATAACTGTCAAGAACATATATGTCTCTTTCATACACATCTAAGGAGGCAAATTATAAGGAGTTATTATAATTGGCCATGAAGAATATTGTTGACCGGATTGACCAAAAGATTGAAATCTATCAGTAGACAATCCCAACCGAACATTTTGACTGTCAACTGCAAAATTAACATGGGTGTCATTAAAATGTTTCCATGCCGATGCATCTGATGGATGACTCATTACTCCATCTTCCTGTTTGTGTTCAGCATGTCATCTCATGTGAGATGCAGTAACATTAGAAGCATAAAGTCTCTGCAATCTTGAAGTGAGCGGGAAATAATACATCCGCTTCTATGGAACTAATTTTTGTTTCATAGAACGTTTTCTTGGCTTAAACCTAGGTTGACCACAAAATTTGTGCTATTTTAAGTTCATATCATCTCCCCAATACAACATACATCCCAACCGACAACAATCAATCTTTTCCATAGACAAACCAAGACCCTGAATAAGTTTCTTCATATTGTAAAAACTATCAACCATTGTATGATCAACAGGCAATGATTCATTATACCACTCTAGAATTTTATCAAAACTGCAATCCGAAATATACCCTTCACTCTTTATGTTCAATTTTCAAGCAATTGATGACAATTGGGTCATTGTCTCACAATTTGGCCACAATTCTCGGTCAGCTGACTGTAATAAGTCAAAAAAATGTTTTGTTTGTGGGTTAGGTTCTTCTTCAACATTTTTCCTATTTGGCTCAAATGTATAACCAACCCCATCGAAAACCACTTGCATGTACGAATTTTCAGTTCCATCAATATAATTTCTTCTAAATCCAACCTCCCCATCATACTCATTTAAGTTGATAGACGATTGTGCTTCAGTTCTCCTTGAGGTGTTAGAAATCAACAGTTCCCCATGTCGTATCCACTCAAAATAATTGGAGACAAACTCTTTTCTCAGCAAATGCAAATTAACTTCATCAATAGTAAGGAAACATTTGTGTTTGTATTTTTTTACATGGACATCTGATCTTTGACTCATCCATATATGCAAGTTGCGAAGATGCATAATGAATAAACGCATCAACTCCCTCGACAAATTCTAGATTAATGAAACCATCAAGAGTTAAACATCTATACATCCAAGATCTATCACGGAAACTCATATCTGGATTACTGTTATTTTAAAACAGTGAATCCAAAGTTAGTCTGCTATGTTAGCAACATATAACAAAACATGTCAGATAAGACTTGTGATTAAACATCAGGTTTTCTTGTTTTGAATCCTAGCTAGGCTCCTAGTATATTTAAACTAAATATCTAACATATGTGTTTGTAATCATATACGTCATAAGATAATGATTGATCATAATTTGATATTTAATGGATATTAAATATCAAACAATTGCCAAATAAAAATATGAATATTATTGTGAAAACCTATTTTAATCAATGCCTTGAACATATACAATTTAATAAAAAATATCAAAATATGTGCACATAACAAGTAAAGAAAACCTCATCAATTTAAAGAGCATCTATCAAATTCTGGATTCAAATAATTAAGGTAATTTGAACAATTACATAAGTCAACCTCGTCATGTATAAATTAATACATAACTGAAGTTTATACTACAATCAAGTTTCACATCGTGCAAACCATATCAATAAAAGATTCAGGAAGTTGTGATGGGAAGTTCATACGCAAACACATAAATGAAGAGCAAAAAACTGTAGCATAAACATAAGCACTATCCTCAATTGAAACGCAGAGAGATGTTCCTAAAGTACGTCAAAGTAAAAGATGATGATAGAGCTATAATGAAAACCAACAACAAAATCATTCATAGCTTAATTAGAAAGCGGGATATATGAAAA
>JANIHY010000009.1:19238928-19252498 GCA_027479065.1 Erythroxylum brevipes
TTGGAGAATTTGAAATGATTAGAATTCTTATAAAAAATGATGAGCCTTTTTGTTTAATCATATCTAAATCACTATAGGGTTTTATCATTAAAATCAAATAAATTGATTAGATTAATTTTATAATAAATATTTTAAGATTAGTGAAATTAAGGAGAATTACTCAACCGTGTCTTCATAAAGTAATTGAGAAAGAGAAACCATTAAATTAAAGCTTGCTTTCTGTATATGCTGATAAAGAATAACACTAATATAAAATTTTTCCCTAATTGTACAGATGCCAATAATATTTACAGAAACTAAACCTCAATCATAAGCTGGCATATATTAAATATATGTATAAATAATTCCTAAAGACTTTTTTTTTCCTGACCAAGCTCTTGATTTGTCCCACAAACCCAAACACTACGAGTACAACATAGATCAACAAATGGGTATTCACCATCAAATGTTTTTCAAAGCCAAATAATATTCTTATAGGAAAACCATACTATTATCGATCTCAAATCTCATGTCCTCCAAGTTGGAAACACCTCCATCTCCCAAGCTATTTTCTTCCAAGTTCAAGTCATTCCACAACAACTCATAATCTTTATTATTGTCCCATTTGGAGGTGATGTCTGGGATGGAGTTGGAGACGTCCCTTTCCTGATGAGAAAGCTGAAGTAGGCTTAAGAAAGAGCTCTGGTGATGAGTAGCGGTTGAAGATAGCGAGACTGTTTGCTGGTACGATCCACGAGTTGGATTTTGGTCAGTAGAATTAGGTGATGTTGCCAATTTCGGAGGAACACCTACTGTTCCTGTCCCGAACCTAAGTTGTGGACTGAGCTTCATCACGCTGTCCTCTTCCTTACTTTTGTGGAATACTCTACACAGCACCCAGTCCTCCTGTGATATTATTATTCAAATTCTTGGCTTCGTAAGCTAATGAAACATGTAACACTATAAATTATATATACCACCACGCTAAATCTTTAGATCAGATACCTAATTTTTCAGCACATGCACTTTTGTCGAGATAAAGAGATGGAAATTTTGTCTATGATCACTCTTATCCCATAGATTGATATGCAGGACATGTACACTTATTCCCTGACCACATTATCCTTCCACGTTTCCTCTCTTATTCACCTCTCTAGTTAATGTGATAACTATACATAACAGTCCAAAGTGGACACTGAACAGCTTTGCATGACCACTTTCCTCTAAGTTCCCTATAAGACAACATGATCCTTAATAATGTCTAGCTAACCAGACAAGGTAAGTATGACCAACTTTTATCTCTTCCACTGTGTCCATCCATGCAGAAGGTGGTTGATCGTTTTCAATCTTAGACTGTGACTTGTCATGGAGGTACAAAAGAAACTACTGATTCCAGTGATTGAATAAAACCATTTCATGTAGAGAATAATTTTCCGAGTTGTACTATGGACGAGAGTGCAATAAAGAAAGCGCACCTTGGGAGGCATATGTGGGGTCTCGAGCCGAAACTCATGCATGATCCAACCAGTTTTGATTCCATTGGGAGCTCTGTTCCTATAGAAGACTAGAGTCTTTCTCATCCCCACAATCTCGCGAGTTGTGGGGTCAAGCACTGTTCGATCTTTCCCTGTAGCTTTCCAATACCCGGATGTCGTGGCTCGGTTGGTCCTGAACCCAGTAGCATACTTTCGATCCCTGAAGCTGAAGAAGTACCATTCATTGGCGTTGAGCTTAGCCACCTCTGAGACATGTGCGTCAAATCGGAAAATGGTTAGATAAAATAAAGCTTTCATGAACATGGCACTTTGTCTGCTGCTTTCAACGGAGGGGGTTTAAATGTAGTAATCATGAACAAGCATATTATAATTTGCAAAACTATACTGGGTGGAAGTTACATTTATCCAAACTTGATTTACAAACATGTTACGATTTTATTATTTTTGTTTCCTTCCCAATAATTGATCAACGTGTGGCCAACTTTTTAAATTGAAGGAAAATTATAAAAAGATGACCCTACAAGACTTTAGAATCATGCTTCTTATCGAATGAAAACGAACTTTACTTATTAATTTTCTTTGAAAGATATTGGTGCAAGCTATATTGTGGATGCCACATGCTTCCTTGAAGAGGAGAAGGAAATGGCTATCCTGTTCACTTTTCAAAATTTCTTTTCATATTTAACTTGCATCTCACATAAATATATCAATAGCTAAACAGCAAGGATTGGCCTCCGGATTGACTTATTTATTCAAGAGTAGCAGAAGAACATGGGTAATAAAGTGAATTAGAACAGGGAAAAAAGAGGAAATTACTTGGTGTATAAGATATGTAAGTTTATCAATCAGAATCAAAAGTGACCCAGCAAAAGTTTCTCTTTAAAGCATCGCAGCTCATGTTTTGGAAAATCTTGTCTCTATAATGCATTTCCGCGTCGTTATCTTTAGTTTGATATTTCTTAAAAAAATTGGATTCTCATCCTTTCTCATCACCGCAATCGGCCCCAGTCTACATGTAACGTATTTGTGATTGTTCATGTGAACGTTTAGAATAAGTCACGCGACTTACAAAGTGGAAACATCTTAAAATGAATTTTCTATACAGGGCCTATACCTCGAACCAAGATTCTCTGTCTAGTATTTCTCAACTATTTATTTTGTGGGATCCACGCAGGACTTACACAAGATCCACATAAATAAATAGCTGAGATTCATTTGACACAATAAAACACTATAATATTGGACAGAAGATCTGAACTACTGTAACTCTCCCTGTACCAAAAACTTAATAATATATTAAAAGATGGAAATCACTAGTAAGTACTAATCAGTAATCGTGTATTTGTTCTTCCCTTGAAAAGGAAAAGGTTCTGCCACTCATGGATGGAGTTTTAACGTATAACCTAAACCAGCCGTGAGAGGAACGTTATTGGGCTAACCCATGATGAATTATTACACTACTTATTGGAGTTGCCAGTTCATACAAGTTGAGTCAAGAAAGAAGAGCAAAATTCCGTATAAGCAAATACAGGCATCAAACATCATCCCTAACGTGGTTGGGGTGCATACTCGAGAACAGCAGCCCATACATATAGAGAACTTTGTATTGCCACCAGCTTTTTAGCTAGATAGACAGCTAACTAGCTAAATTGCATTTCATAAGTTTCTATGCATACAAAGTTTTTGATCAGGTTTTAAATTACTGACTGCAAATTATATTGTACAATAACTACAGATGAGAAATATAATCGAAATTACAGTCAGTTATAATAGTAACCTGAATCATCATTGTAATATTATAGTTGTAATTACGGTTGTGGACTACACTTTAAAACTACGTTGAAACTTGAAAAACATTGAGAAAAAAGCAAGAATATTTCTCATATGGGGAATAGTACACACTTTATACATACATGAAAGCGAGGATGATGTATAGGAAAGTTCCAAGTAGGCGAGCCTATGACTTGGCATGAAAGCAAAATCTTTCTAGCGGATAAGAATCCTCAGAAAGGCGTATGAACTAAATCTTGCTGAGCTAACCATGATCAGAAATTATTCTTCTTTGAATTGCTTAGAGGAAGCAACTCTTGTAGTCCTCACTTATGGTGATTTGCGAGGTGGGAAAATATAGGCTCAAAAGAGAAAGAAAAATAAATATGAAAAGAATAATACGGAACCAAACATCAGGTTCCAATCCCACTTAAAAGCATGAAGTTCAAATAAACTAAATTCTCGTTTTCTTTACCAAGTAATTAGTACTCTGCCTTAAAGCGAAAATGAGAAGATAAGTGTATAACTATGAAGAACCTGGTCTTGCGGTCGGGATTATAGTAGGATATTCTCTCAAGAATGATGAGAAGAGAAATAAAGGATTATTTGCTTGCTCTCTGTATGGTAATCCAACTGGTCTTGAGGTCGGGATTATAGTAGGGTAAGAATGATGAGAAAAGAAAGAAAGGATGATTTGCTTGCTCTCTGTAAGAATAAAAAGAACATAGCCGAAGTAAACAAATTCACGAAAAGAATAAGAGAGAGCGGCTAACAATATACTCATTGGTTGACTATTACTACCACACGATTAAAACTCCAGGAAAATCACTCTAAAGCAACTTGTGATAGATGCTATATGAAGAAATTGTATATCCTCTAATATTCGTGCTGCTCTTTCTATAATATATAGGATAACTTTTACTATGTGTTGTCTGTTTTCTACATACTTGTCAGTCTCGTACCCCTCGAAGCTTAAATGACTTATTTTAAATGTCGAGTGTGAACATAATGTAGGAGATGACAGTGAATCTGTAAAGAAGCAGGAAGTTATGGATAATAGTACTCTTACCAGGAAGCTGCCATGGTTCACAAGTATGCAAGTCGATTTCGATCAAAGTACCCTTGAGAACTTCCTCATTCGTGATCTTCTTGTAGAGATAATGACATACAAGCTCCTGGTCACTTGGATAAAACCTGAAACCTGGAGGCAGTGTTGCTCCAATGTCTCTAAGCCCCATTTTTTCTAGTCTTTTGAAAGGCAAGAGAAGAAAGGTGAGCGAATATGGAAAGTATAATTGGGTTTCAAAGATTAAAATAGGAAGGGGGAATGGACATATTAAACTTCTTGTTTGACAGAAAGGTGTCTGGTTTCTGAGTTTGGGATATGAAACATATATGAGTGGGAAGGTAGAGGTTGGCGTTGTGCATCTAAATAGTCAGGGCGACAAGCGGCTTTGCCCGTTAGAGTTTCTTATAGTGTTCTAGCATATAGGGTCCATGCTATTGTACAGGTGTAACTTGTAGCATGAAGTTTCGAGAAAGACCAAAGTTGCAAGAAATCTATCTTGTGGGAGGGTTATGAAAAATTTTATAGCTAGCCATTGATGAAAAACGTATGGACAAAATCCAAACACTAATATTAGAGAGAAACCTTCCAAAACACCCCTTTATATTTATTGTAAGAAGAACTTTTGTTTTTTGTAAATAATTTACATAACAACAGGCACCTCCGAATGATTAGGGTAATTCCCGTGATTATGAATATATTTTGAAGTAATAATTGACCAAAGACAATCACATCGACGTGTCTTCTGATTTTCCTCTTGTTTATTATCTAGTGTTATTCCAAAAGCAGATTTCACACCCCGAAATTCTTGCATATCACGCTATGACCACTAATCTTTTTTTTTTTCTTTACGTCTAATCCTATAAATCTAAAAACTAGGTTAAGGAAAATTATCAAATCAAATAAGAGGTAGGTTCCAATCTCGCCCCTAAATAATCCATAATTTGTTTATTTGAGACAAATTTTGTTAAACTACATTTGATTCCTAACATTAATATAAAATAACAAAGGCTTAACGTTCCCTGTATCTTGTTATAATCAACTCATTATCACGTTTCCTTTTCTTTGCGTCACCATGTTATGTCAAATGTTAAATCACGGAGAATCTCAAGAGGTTTTCTCATTCATTTGCCTTGTTACTCAAAATAAAAATAAAGAAATTGTACGGTTCCTTTCATTCGTAAATTAAAAGGATATAGAGGGAACACAAGAGAAGAGAATGATTATATGTAGTTAATCCTAATAATATTGTAAAGCTAAAAAGTATGTATAAACTATAATATCCGTATATTATGATAATCATTTAGTGAGGCTATAGGTTACCCTCTGGTTAGTGAATCCCATGGTCTAGCTTGATTAAGCTTAATTATTATTATTATTATTATATGTATATGTTTGAGATCGGTACCTATACATTCCTATGATTAATTGGTGGGATCACCTTTACCGATGGGACCATTCCTTCCATGGTACGCCCAAGAACAATGCGTCTTGAGCACGTGAACCATTTGATTCATCTAAGACTCCAAAATGTGGACAGCTCAAGAAGCTGGAAAAATTGAATATTTGCTAATCATGAACTAGTTATGAGTCCTATCTGTTCAATTTTTGGTCACACAGGAGAAAAAACTTCGGCTTGATGCAGAGGTGGGGCATGCTGATTGTCTTCAGCCTGGGGCCTACTAATGATGGCAGGATATTAGGCCCATCAACACATACTCTGTGATGAAGTTAACAAACTAATTAGGTGATTTCTTGCTTGAAATTTGGCAATAATAATGGAAATATGGACAAAAGGACATTTGTCGCAACTTGTACCATCTGATAATAATAATTAGGATGGTATATTGTAGATGATGACTGGACTGGGGTCTCATCAATGTTTAGCATATGCCATGGCAATAATTGAACCTAAAATCTTTCACTACGTACTACCTACGACTGTGACGGAAGGATTAAACTTCCCATTAATATATTTAATATAAATAATCACACATCATTCTGTCAATACTAAGTCAAGAATTTCAATCGCAAGCAGGAGAACTAGTACAACCTGTCACCCCAAAAAAAAAAAAAAAACCTTGTAAAACATGTCTTCGTGCCATTTCTAACTAGCTGATGTGTCATTTTCGCCACTACAGGATATAGATAGATAGGTACATACCTTTTATGGAGACATGTAAGAACAAGAAAGAAGGGACAGTTATTAAATTTTAGTTGGTTGTGGTCCTGTCGGAATCAACCGGGAGTTAATTAATGCGTGGTCGTGAGGGTATAGAAAGGATTTAGTGAGAGAACAAAATTTCTGATTAGGTGGTTAAAATTTAGATTTTCCATTGTGCAGAATGATTTGGATTTTATTATAGGCTTATAATTTGGCATTGATATTAGTAATCTAAAAATAAAACTATAAATTAAGGAGAGTCTATCCCGCTACATTCAATTCGAAGTCTCGCAATAAAACGAAATTTATAAAAGCCTAATAATACGCAACTTTACTCCTATATAATAGAGAGGTCACAAATCTAAGTACGTATATAAGAATCATGACGGATGGATCATTGCAAAATTGTAAATGATGACTATCCGAAGTAAGGGAAAGATACAAATGACTGTGGGTTGTAGGATTAGGGCTTATTGCTAAGGTGGGAGTTTTTTGTTAGGTGGTATTGTAGTGTCGAGAAGATGATGTTATACAAAGTGTGACGGCTTGATATTCCTCTCTATGTGGAGACCAATAATTTCAACTCCTACCTTCTCTGCCTGTCACACCCTTCCCCCTCCTTTCAATCTGTCCTTTTACATAGTTTATTTCCATAAGTTAAGAGAACCTATTGGGACTTGTACACGTGGGATTGCACACATTATTACATTACATTTTGATTTGTTGTCGATTGAAAGCTCTACTTCATATCCCCTAAATTGTATCTTCTGTATAGAGTGTAATTCATATCGCCCGAGCCTAAGGCCTATGGTGAATGATTTGATTTGTTAACCCTTTCCTTACTATTCAGTGAAAAATAATTTGGTATTGTCTTAAAGAAGTTAGCGTATTTACCACATTTGTTGGTAGTATGCTATGGAATTTTGTTAACGTGTCAACATATTTATAACCCAAGTTACTGATGTTTCAAATCTTCTGAAATTTTTAAATATCTCTACAGGCAGAAAATTATAAATTGCTGAAGCGATAGGAAATAAGCAAGAGACATTCAGAATTTGCTGAACTCTTAGGCACAAGTTCGCTATCGTCCTCGTACAATTAGAAGCCTCGCCTAAGTGGCTAAATGTTGTTGTTCCCCCCTATCTCACGGTCATGTAGAACTTACTGCTGCTGTGAAAGGCAACAAACACGGAGATAAGATCCTCTGTCTAATATTATTCTGTCTCATGAAATTTTAGTCATTTATTTTGCGAGATTTACACGAAATTCACGTGAAACCCACATAAATAAATGACTTAAATTTATTAAACACAATAAGACGCTATAATTTTAGACAAAAAATCTAGACTCACAAACATAAATGCGGAGGGAGGGTCCGTAAACTATTACCTAATGCCATGAACATGGCCTATTAGATATCAACACTTCGGCATGTATCAAGGGCTTGGCCTTGGAGTCCCACGTGGCATGTATCTAATGCTCCTTGAAGAGTTGTCGTTAAAGGCTCAGGTTGTTTGTCCAAATCATTTATATATGTCCCACCATAATGGACGATCTTTATGCTCAATTAATGACGCGCATTCCCCATAATTATGGTTTCCATCATTATCTTAAGATTAGCATAGTCAATTTTAATTTTTGATTGGATGCATAAGTAGTCAAATTTATTAATAATTGCTTTCATCTCTTTGTTCCTGTAAAACCTTAGAACTTCCTGCCAACAAGCTTTTTAGTTTCATATATACAATGTCATCCTTTTCTTCAAAACCATCACATTTCTTTCCTTATTCAAATTACAGGACTAAGTTTATGCTTGATCCTCCAATTAAATTAAAAAGATAGAAGTCTTCTTTATTAATATTACTCATCTTAGACAAGATATTTTATTTTGTCGATTCTTAGCTTTCTAGATTTTATATATAAATTTTTCATCTTTGTAGTTCCACCGAGCCAAAAATATATGAGGACCAATTCGTTCCCTTTTATAATCAGCGTAAACAGACAAGCATGGCGTATCGGAACAAAGGAATCTCTTATCTATGTTCTTATTACACTCAGCGGCATTATTAAAATCTGAAATTTCCCTTGTCCTAACTTTTGTCTAAGGTGCTATATTTTGGTTATTATGGGGATTTTATTCCTCTCCTTCCCTATGCCAATGAGATATATTTATGATTAAGAGTGTGGTTGGGTCAGTTCTGTTAGGCTCAAACTCAGATTCAGAACGGCACATGAGCCAATCGACCCATTCTTTGAGGATTAACATAATTCTTAAAATTATTAGTTATATAAATTCATTACTTCATCATGAAAAAGTACGATTCTAATAACCTTATTTTTCTTGATTTACCAGCCACTAAAAGTTCTCACAAAAAGCTGCCTTAAGTGTTGGAGGAGCCTATCGAAAATCAACCTCCGGCGAGCTTTTGTTATTTTGCAATTATCTTTGATCCAGAATTAGTCAATCTCATAAATCCAAATAATAGCGCCAAACTTCACCAAAATCAGACAAAACCAGTGTGAAATACTATAAAGAAAAGCTACCCGCGTACTTGGATATATAAACGATGGCTTCGCACACAGCCATGAGAGTTTTAAATTTTTTATCTGGATAATGATAAAAACAGTGATAGAGAAAATGCAGGAAATTGCCCCCGAAGCTGCAGCACAGGCTCTATCTTGTGGTGATGAGCTTTACTTCTTATCTTCTTCAGAGATAAAAACCAACCGCCTTTGGCATTTAAGATTTTATAAAATGAAGAACCCTTTCCACGAAAAGTAATTAATCTCATTCAACTTTTTTGAAATTTTGGGTACGTGATGTGATCGCTGATGTCTCATTACATTATGGAAAAAGGACTCTACTTTTGTTTCCGCCCGAAACAACGTCTGATAAAAGTGAACAACATAGACTTGATAAAGCTCATCATTAAACGACTAACGCCTCTAAACTTTAACCGAATGCTTGCCACTGTAAATTCCCGAGTTGATGTATATATATCTTCCTCAGTGACCTATAACAGCCAATAGTATTTAGTTGCTGAATTGGAAAATATTGGTTGTGGGATTTTGAAAGGAGCTAGTTTAATTACGGTTTAAGAGTCTCTCAAATAATCATAACCTTTGAACCCTTATTGACCAGTGCGTTAATTCTGTAGGTTGAGTAAATCCCCTATGTTAATTTTTGGTTCTAGAAGTAGAAAGGAAACTAATTAAGAAGGCCATAATTTATAAAATTTTAAAAAATGGAAATTAAATATTTAAACTTTCATTTTTTTTTCAATTCTAATCAAACTTTAGTTTCTTTGTTAATGTTATTGAGGTGATTTGTTACATAAGACAAATCCAATTCTAAAATGACATAGCTTAGTTAAACAATTTAATGAAACTTAATTAGTTAGTTTAATTAAGTTTGACGCTCCTAGGGAGTGGTCGAATTGGTTGAGTGAGAGTGTATGGGGCCAAAAAGTCCTATATTTGAATCTTCCTACTTACACTCTCTCGATCGAGTCTATCGTACAGGACTTGCCTAGTACGGAATACCTGGTTGATGTGATTTATAGGCTATTGTTTCAATATGAAAATGTACTTATTGCATCTTCAAAAGATAGTAGTTGCGAGTTCCTCTGTTTTAAAAAAAGAAAAAAGTTTGAAGTCAAGGATATTTGTCTTATGTGGCAAGCCAATTTAGGAACATTAACAGAGGCTACTCACGTCGATTAAGAATTGAAAATTTTTGAATTTTTAAGTATTTAATTATCAATTTTTAAGTTCGGGCTACAATTATAAAATTAAGTAAAGTTTAAGTTTTTCTTTTACAATTAACCCCGAAAATAACTAGTTGTCAATGAGCTTCAGGTCAAATACCATTTCCTTCTTTAGGGCCGAATGTTAGGAGTTCTAGATGGCTTATTCATATATAAAAAAAAAAACTTAAAAAGCTGAAATTATATCATCAATTGGATGATGACAGGTTTGGGTAATGTAAGAACAAGTAATAAACTATAATTAGAATACGGTGGGAAATTCTTTACGTATATGTGGAAGCAAAACGTACAATCTTGGTATTGATTAACTAGACTTGAGAAATAGGCAAAAACTGACATCGAATTCAACAATTAGACTCTTAATTAAAGACGAGGCAAAACTCGTATCTAATTCAACGAGTTGGTATACGTTGGAAATGTCGTAATGTTTTTTATATTCACCGTAAGCCTTTCTAGAGGCAAACAATTTTTTCATGTTTGAATCTTGAATCATCTAGTATATATTACGGACTTAATAATTGATTTTTAGAATAGAAAACGTGATTTGACATGCTAATCAATTCTTTGTGTATTGAATCAGGGATATGCTTTCATAAAATAAGAACTTACGAATTAAAATATTGGTCATGGATGTGTATAGATAACTGAAAAAGGTAGAATTTTATACAAATCTTAACACTTCTATTACATAGCTTCTTTATCTTAACTTAAGAAAAATGGCACATACCGAATGCAAGTTCTTGTGTTAGTTAATAACTAGTTTTAACAAAGAACTGATAATAAAATATATTATTTACTATCAAGATATAGGAGCATTATGCCTAAAGTTCACTTTACTTCGAAGCGACAGTGGCAAAAGGGAGAATAACTAGATGCCCCTCCGAGTCAAAAAAGCTGATTTAGGATTCGCCTAATTTAATTGCACATGTAGCCTAAATGACCATCATATCGAATTTTTGCATAGTAACCATAAATAAAAAAGCTGACTGGGGGTGAGATGGCGCCTGCAATAGATCGTGATTAGTCGGGCAAAATTCAACATAGTTTACAACTTTATGTCCCTTTCATATTGTAGCTTTTATATTCCCAAACGCGGCAACATCAAAAGATTCGGACGATAACTTGAGAACTCGGGAAGTTGTTATCTGCAAGTATAAGCATCCTTGATCATGCAGGCCTCAAGAGTATTTCAAGGAAATC
This sequence comes from Erythroxylum brevipes, assembly GCA_027479065.1. NCBI lineage: Eukaryota > Viridiplantae > Streptophyta > Magnoliopsida > Malpighiales > Erythroxylaceae > Erythroxylum > Erythroxylum brevipes. Next base: position 19,250,371 of record JANIHY010000009.1, read on the forward strand.
CACCAAGATATCAAAAGTACATCACATGACCAATTTCAACCAGATCACGTAATGATTCAAAGTGGAGGAAGAACTGGGGCAATATATATTTATTTGATATGGTATATATTTTGGTGACCGAAATTAAGAAGGATACCAAATGATATCATCATGTATATGCCATGGGCAGCATGAATAGTACGAAAGTATCACTACAAAAAGACTGTAAATTAGCAACGAAAACTTAGCAACGAAAAAATTTTCGTCGGTAATTAGCGACGGAAATATGCTTTCCGTCGCTAATATTGAGTGATTTAGCGACGGTACTAATATTCGTCGCTAAATTTGAAAGGAATTTGTCGCGGCAAAATTAGCGACAAAACAATATAACCGTCAGTAATTTATTATCAACGGAAAATATACCGTTGGAAATTAGCGACGGTACTAATACTCGTCGCTAAATTTGGAGGGAATTCGTGGCGGCAAAATTAGCGACAGAATTTAACGACGTTATACATTTCGTTGCTAAAAATGGAGGGAATTTTTGGCGTAATAAAAAATTTTGAGTTTACCTACGGAAAATTTCGTGGGTAAATTTCATTGGTAAATTAATTTAACGACGAAAATTTTCTTTTCGTCAACAAAAAAGTGGGAATTATTGGCAGTATAAATTTTTTTTGAATTTACCAACGGAAATTTCCTTCGGTAATTCCGTCGGTAAATTCTTTTTAAATATAAACTCACCCTACATCTCCCTCCAACTTCTATCTTCTTTTTCCTTTCTTCTTCTTCCTTCTTTCTACATCTTCTTTTCAGCTTTCTTGGAACCCATTTGTAACATCCTGTTACCGATGTGAGGGCATATCGGTAATTTGGATGGATTGAGCAGTGAGTGCATTCATAATTGAATTGCACGTATAGTTGTCTCTGCATCAGTGATAAATGAGTTAATTGCACATGCATACATAGTGACATGCATTCATGATTGTTCCAGCTTTTAAATAGTGATTTTGAGATAAATTGTGTTGCATATGATTATTGAATTTGGGAATCAGAGTTGAGTGAAAAGTGATTTATTGTAAATTGAGGAATAATTAGAATTGAAGAGTTAAATTAGTGTATTGTGATTTGATTGAGAATTAAAGAGTAAGTGGATTGTATAGCTGAGTTAGAGTGAGAATGGAATTTGAGAGTTGGAAATTGAGAATTGAGTTTGGGATCAAGTGTTTCATATTTTGAGCATTTATAGGAATTTTTCCAGAATTTTTAGAGTTATGAGTTCGGACCGTGAAATTGACCTAGAGACTGATATTTTTGAATTCGGTTCCGAAAGTGAGCAGTAAATGGCTTGAAAAATTAGATTTGCGAGTTTAAGAATTATTGTGACGAGCCAGTGAAATTTAGAGACTGAAATTAAGTGAAGTTGAGGACTGGTGGAATTATGAGCAATAGGTTTAAATCTAAATATATATATATATGAGTTAGGTTTGAAAATCAGAGAAACATTTCTTCTCTTCCACTTACTCACCGTCGACGATCTCATCTTTTCCCCCCTTTTTGGAGATTTTGTTGATTTCCCCTTCATTGTGAGTGAAGTCTTGTTGGATCGTTGGAGAGGCTAGTGTTGTGGTTCATCGTGGCTGGAAAAGGAAGGAGAGGAAGTTAGAGAGTTTCGGAGGATTTTTAGGGTTAACGATCGATTGTGATTTGGTAAGTTTTATTGTGTTTAATGTTTCATTTATGGTTATTTATGGCATTAAATGAGTTAGATAGAGGAGTTGGAAGTGTTTAATGAGGGTTTTAAGTGTATTAATGGCGGAAATCGTTTCGGAGAAGACGAACCAGTCGCACGTCGCGACGAGCGCTGAGGCGCCGAGGGCTTCGTCACGACGAGTAAATTAAATTATTCGTTGTAACGAGCTCGGTTCCTACGTCGCGACGAGCGTGGAATTGTGTAACGTGACGAGTGATCTCTACGTCGCGACGAATGGTCATACGTCGCGACGAAGAGAGTGAAATGCTGAAGTGAAATGGTTTAGTCTTTTGAGCATAACTTTTAGTGTGGACCTCCAATTGAGGTGATTCTTGATTCGTTATGAACTAGAGAAAGAGGTCTACTAGTGTGGTATCGATTGAGAGTTGAATTTTG